>CM042251.1:28245129-28400129 GCA_023566225.1 Romanogobio albipinnatus
ACAAGTTCGTTTCTCCCTCCCACAATCACAAGACGTGAATACGCACAAATAGATATACAATTCTTTATTTAATGTCATAAATAATTTAAAACAGGGTATTAGAACTAATCACACAATGGGGCTGGACGGCCAGGCCACTACTTTGTATATGAGCAACACAGTTCAATCCATAAACAGACATGTCACTCTCATAACGGAGCTGGGGTGCACCATTAGCTGGGCAGGCTGAGCAGTAGGCCTCAAATCAGCCTGCAAGGAATACACAGGGCCCAAAACTTCCACAGCACACACCCACTTGTGAAATCCACTACAAGAAAACCTCTACCGCACACTCAGAGGAGAACTTTGCTCTGTTCACCATGCACCGGATGGCTAGCCTGCACGCTTTTGGATCACCCCTGCTCCTGGAAAAGAAAGAGAAAACTAATTAACAAAAGAATAAAAATACAGCCTATATGACAACAGCATTAATTGTCATTGATATGGCCAGCCATAGGCAGTTAATGCCAAATAAACACACAGAACCAATGTACTGTTGATTACCAACAATAAGGGCTAATAACAAACAAAATAAATCAATTATATCCAAATCAAACCATAACCCAAATATCACAATAAAAAAAGAAAACAAACCAAAAACTAAGCAGCCGTACGCAGCCCGGCTGTATACCACGCAGCTGCCCGCAAGAACAGTTGTCAAAAACAGCTATCCACACAACAAAATAGAAACAAACAAAAAGAAACCAAAATGAAAACGAGACAACTGTAAACAAAACTACTAGAAGCAAAACAGCAGCATCAGGGCCAAACCACGTTGTGATCAAACGCCCACTTTAATGGCCTAAAATACACAAGAAACAGGATTAAAACCACGCTTTCACTTTAAAGGGGACATAGAGACATGAATGGGTTTACATACCGATCAGCAGGACTTCCGTTCAAATATCCGGTGTCCTGACATTTCATCCTACCCGTCAGATTGTCCTACCAGGGCTTACTGCGCATGACCACATCAATATTTTTTATTTTTTTATATTTACATTTTGGGTAGGTTTAGGGGTAGGAATGGATATTAATGAATATTAATAAAGCAAATCACATTAATATGATTCTGGTAGCACAATCTGATAGGTAGCATTTTACATTCATATTTAATATTTATTTATTTAAAATATTTACAAAGTTTTAAGGGTAGGTTCAGGGTAGGGGTAGGTATGGATATTAATAAAGCCTCAAATCAGATGAATATGCTGGTAGCACAATCTGACAGGCAGCATTTTTTGCTTTCTAATTGTGCTACCTACTGTTTTAATGGGAGGTAGCAAAATCTGACAAGGTAGGACAAATCGACAGAACACCGGCAACCAGGACACCGATATGAATACAAAGGTGACGCAATATCCTACCACTCTGGGCATGCCCTTTATATAGTCCAAATAAGGCCGCTAACTAATAATGGGGCGGAGTGAGTCTTAAAGGAGTACTTCACCACACTATTATAACCCTGATACTTTATTGAATATGTGTCAAATACTGGTTTTTCCTCCTGACTATAAAATAAATGGGAATTAAATTAAATACAGTTTATTGTGTAACCAAAAACTAATATATAATGCGTGACTTTTAATGATAAACAAGCTCGAAATACACCAGGACTCTTATTTTGAAATGTTCGCGCCTCTATTGCAGTTGCCAGTTGCAGCTGCTCATTCAAATTCAGATGAGATAAAATATGCATCGTTACAACCGTCTAAAACATATTACTATATAAACATCGTAAAGTAAACATTGGCATTATTCATCAGCATTAGTTCATGAACAATTGCATGGCATAAATGTGCACAATTCATCGATTGTGAGCCGTTCTGGAGTGCTGAAAATTATTCGTCAATGAAATTAACACTGCCTCACATTAATAAGCCAAATGCAGGAAGTACAAACCATACTGTAAATACAAAATACATTTCCATCATTACAGAAATTATTTATTGACAATTCAGCAAAACAGCATGAGATCTTTAAAAAAAGATTATGCACTAAGTACATGAGTACAAACTGAAATAAATACATGCTCAACCATGATTATTGCTATTCTTTAGGATAGTTCACATTGTTGCTTTAAATGAAGCCAAAGAGGGGAGTAACAACTGCAGCAAAGGTACTGCGCATTATCTGGTCCAATCTGCTCTTAGTACTACAGAGAGGCACCTTATATTTGGGTTTGACTGGATGGTGGCATCATCTTCAACGATGATGAAGACCCTCAGCTTCTTCCCTTGTGAATGTCTTCTGGCTCTGTGTCCTGCAATAGAAATAAGCATTCAAATAGGGCCAAAACAAATTTTTGATTGAATTCGGTTGGACCACAGTGGTCCTAAACATGTGCTCATGTAACTTTATTTGGAAAGTAAAGATGGCCATGATTTTAAAGGGTTAGTTCACCCAAAAACATTATTTATTCACCCTCAAGTCATCCTAGGTGTAATATGAGTTATATTAAAACATGTCCTGGCTCTTCCAAGCTTTATAATGGCAGTGAATGGTTGTGTCATTTAAAAGTTAAAGAAAGTCCATAAAAGTGCATCTATCAATCAAATAACTGCTCCACACGGCTCCGGGGGGTTAATAAAGGCCTTCTGAAGCGAAGTGGCGCATTTGTGTAAGAAAAATATCCATATTTAAAACTTTATAGACTAAAATAACTTGCTTCCGGCGGTCAGCGGTACGCAAGTCAGCTTGCGCTCAAAGAGTAACCCCTGACGCGATGTATAGAGGCACCGCAAGCTTTGATGCCTCTCATGTATAGGGCTGGGCAACAAACTCAAGCCCCTCTTCTCTTTTATCGAAATCCATTTCTCTTTAAAAATTCTCATTTTAGTCTCTAATTTATGACCGGTGTTTTGTTTTGCTCTATTCTCTGCACTTCTATGTTCGCCAATATGCATGTGTCACAGGGTCGAGGGTTACTCTTTCACCGTAAGGCGACTGGATTGATGCACTTGGACTAAAAAAAAACAGAAACCACAATTCAATGCTATTATAAAGTTTTGAAGAACCAGGACATTTTTTTATTTAACTATTCATCTGAAAGAAGAATGCCATTTACACCTAGGATGACCTAGGATGAGGGTGAATAAATCATGGTCTAATAAAATTTTTTGGGTGAACTATCCCTTTAAGCTTGTTCAAATTCAGCCATTGAACTATAACTGATAAACAGAATATTTTCCCAAGCCCAAACATTGCCAAACCTGCACCTGTGCTGTTAAAAGCCATATCAGCATTGATGCAATTACAATGCTGATACAACGTTTCAACAACTTGTTGAATTTGTGCTATCAGATTAAGTCAAACTGATCACTGAGAAAGATTCAACTACGATGACTTCATCCCCTGCTTTCTTCTCTTTCCTCTGCCTCTTGGTTGACAGAGAGCAGATGATAAGTTTTGTGTACCTAACAGGACCTGATAAACAGGTGAAGTATCTCAGGCATGAGTGCATATGCTGATGACACACATCTTCTTACCAGGCAAATCTTCGGGATGTTTCCAGACTTTTCCCTCATAAACAAAGGTAGACATCTGAGAGTTGTGGCTTTTCTTTGAGCAATCACATTGGAATGCCTGTGTCTGAAAGACAGAAAAACAAATTGGAACAAGTAATATGCATGTTATATCCAAAGAGAAGCATGGGACTTAGCTTGACAGAGAGATGACACCATTCAACCTTTAACAATATATATATGATCACATGCTAAATAATTACCTGATGTTCAAGTTGGTCTAGTTAGTAAGATCTTCTCATCTCCATACTCTGTACAACTAGATGTGTATTCATCCAACGAAGGGAAAAAGTTGCTCTCCTGTAATACACAGCACAGACCCTAAAAAACACATGGTTAAAACAGTAAGAATTATGTGTACACAAGTTAATTTAGATTTAAAAAGAATAAACTCACCCAAGCTTTCACAAACAAAGGTCACTTTTTTTGCACATCAGCCAGATTCTTGTCAGTGCATCACTAATGTTTTTTAGTCTAAAAAGGACAAATACAACAGAACAAATATACATTTAAAAAATAAAATAAGTTACAGTATGTTATTTTAACATGTAGTAAAATACTACAGAAATGGAATAATCAAAAGTGAAAAATCAATGTATAGTCAATGCAATAAACACGAAAGATGAGCAATCACATGCTGTCTTTAACATTTTTAACATCATGCACCTCTCATTCAAGCATGTTTCCTCACTCTTGTCTAATGTGTCAATAACGTTAAAGCTGTAACTTTTGGCGCTTGGTTAATAAAAACAAAACTGTCTGCATGCGTCTTGCGGAAGAACATTGTAGTCGGAGCTACTTCTCTCTGTTTATGTCTATGACGAGTCACGACGCAGTTACTGTGCTACTCTGCATCGCTACCGACTGACCTAAAATAACCCCAATATAAACATTATAGGTGTAACATAGTGATTCAGGATAAGACAAAAACACGGCCTGGACATTGTATTCATGATGTAGTTGTGTTTTGTGTAGTGTTTCCTTCAGTCGCTTATCATGAGTAGTGAGATCGATACTGAAGCGTTCAGCGATTTGTAACAACTGCTCCTTTGTACACCTCTCAAGTAAAGTTTCTGAGGGACAAGCAAAGAAATCCTTGAGCATCGAGGACGTCGCTCATACATACACCTATACTATAATAACACAAACAAAACAACCCGCTCACACACGTGAGATGGTCGTGTTAATGAGAACTAAAACTCCCATAAGCCACCGCTTCGAAATGGAAATGTGTCAGTCTATTACGCAACCTACTCATTCACAAAACTTCAAAAAGACTTACACACAAGTCACACACATTGTAGGTATGAAGGAAAGAGAATAAACGCAATATAAACACGAGCACAATTATTCACGAATTTTGCAGAATAGGTTCACCTTTGTAGAGAGAAACTCAAGCTCCTATCTGACAGAAAACACGAACTAATGCCTACCTAGTCTTCGAAGGCGTACCGGGCTCGGGGTGGCATTAACCCTTGTGTGGTGTTCATATTTTTGTTATTCAGCCAGTGTTCGTGGGTCTGGTGGACCTGCTGCATTTTTGGGTTTTTAATTCAACACAATCAAAAATGTTATGTTAAAATACTCAACAGATGTTTACTTCATCCCAATTACAAGCAATATAAACAGCATATATGGTTAATATTTTCTCTTTACCTTTGTTAGATCACATTTAAGAATTGCAACCTCGTGTGGGAACAGCCTGTGTATAATATAAATGTGTAGGGGGGTGTACAGTGTGTGATCAATGAAAATGTGTTTTGATATACACTCACCTAAAGGATTATTAGGAACACCATACTAATACTGTGTTTGACCCCCTTTCGCTTTCAGAACTGCCTTAATTCTACGTGGCATTGATTCAACAAGGTGCTGAAAGCATTCTTTAGAAATGTTGGCCCATATTGATAGGATAGCATCTTGCAGTTGATGGAGATTTGTGGGATTCACATCCAGGGCACGAGGCTCCCGTTCCACCACATCCCAAAGATGATCTATTGGGTTGAGATCTGGTGACTGTGGGGGCCATTTTAGTACAGTGAACTCATTGTCATGTTCAAGAAACCAATTTGAAATGATTCGAGCTTTGTGACATGGTGCATTATCCTGCTGGAAGTAGCCATCAGAGGATGGGTACATGGTGGTCATAAAGGGATGGACATGGTCAGAAACAATGCTCAGGTAGGCTGTGCCAAATTCTGACTCTACCATCTGAATGTCTCAACAGAAATCAAAACTCATCAGACCAGGTTTCCAGTCTTCAACTCTCCAATTTTGGTGAGCTCGTGCAAATTGTAGCCTCTTTTTCCTATTTGTAGTGGAGATGAGTGGTACTCGGTGGGGTCTTCTGCTGTTGTAGCCCATCCGCCTCAAGGTTGTGGGTGTTATGGCTTCACAAATGCTTTGCTGCATACCTCGGTTTTAACAAGTGGTTATTTCAGTCAAAGTTGCTTTTCTATCAGCTTGAATCAGTCGGCCCATTCTCCTCTGACATCTAGCATCAACAAGGCATTTTCGCCCACAGGACTGTCGCATACTGGATGTTTTTCCCTTTTCACACGATTCTTTGTAAACCCTAGAAATGGTTGTGCGTGAAAATCCCAGTAACTGAGCAGATTGTGAAATACTGAACAGATTGTGAAGACCGGCCCGTCTGGGAACAACAACCATGCCACGCTCAAAATTGCTTAAATCACCTTTCTTTCCCATTCTGACATTCAGTTTGGAGTTCAGGAGATTGTATTGACCAGGACCACACCCCTAAATGCATTGAATGCATTTGGTCAATGACTCTCAGTTTGAAAAAATAATTGTATAATTTTTCTTTTGATAAAAAATGAAAACGGGTTCAACAGACCCGAACACCATACAAGGGTCAAACACTGAACTCAGTGACGATCAATCAGACTGAAAGTCCGACAGAGAGTTAGATCTCCACCCAGGATAACCCTCAAAAACAAGAAAGTAAAATAATAAACAAAACAACAAACAGTGTTCCGTCGGAAGGATTGTATGCACAACCCAGCTGGAAACACTCTAACTAACCGGAGTTATCCAATTCATAAAGATGACCATTCACAAAATGATCACATACTCACCAACATTCCTACACCAAAGGATCCCGGACGAGACACCCAATTAATGTCACGACCAGCTCGTTCTCGACCTTCACATAAAGAGGATCAAACATGCAAACGAATGGTTTGACTTGCAAGATTATTTATTAAATACAAATAGTGATCCGTTACAGAAATATAACATAATGTCTAGGGATTTAAACAATAAAGGGAAAAATAATAATCCAATTGGTGAGGAATGTTGATAAATGATAAATAAACTAGAAAGCGCAAAATGACTTCTCTGGAGCCGTTCCCCCAGAGAAAGTACTGATGAGCCGGTGAATACAGCTTTTATACTCTCCGCCCATAAATGAATCAATTAGGCATGATTGTCTGCAGCCAATCACACCTTCAGAACACAATAGAAGACAGGGTCGTAACACTTGCTCATTATATCATTTTCGTTAAAACGAAACACAAAAACACAAAAAATTAGCACAAAACATTACAAATCTAGCCATATTTTGATACAAACGTTCAAATGTTAAAAGATTGCTAACAAGCTGACTGATAACCACATGCTTTAGTATGAGTTTAGTCGTTTAACATTTAACAAACAAGGTGTGCAATATATGTTGCTTAATTTAATTCATAAAGCTGAAAGAAAATGTACCTCAACCAAATGAAATTCAGTCCCTTCCACAGCGTGGTTGAAGTAGGAAACCCCGCGCAAGGTACAGCGACAACAGACTGCGCATGCGTGATGACAGGAAGTCATCAAGAAATCAAAACATTACGTTTTCTCAACTTACTTGTTTGTGTTCAGTGGACAAAATATTAGTAAACATACAGTGAAATTGTTTTTATAAGTAAACTCAACATCGTGGTCAAAAATGTGTCCACTTGACTTAAAATTTTAAACTGAGTCAACAATTTGCAAGTTGTTTTTTTTACAGTAACTCTTCCTATAAAGGAGTTTTTCCTTTTTGCCAGCACACTATAAAAGGGTAACTTGTGTGGTTTGTTCTCCTAGAGGAACCTGAGATTAACCTAATTAACCTTGCACTACATTTCTCTATAAAGATAGATCTGTAACAACTCGGTAACTGACCCCTGCACCTCAGGCAGTGTAGAGAATAGCTGGAGATTAAAGGTCCTGTTCTTCGTGTGTTTTTGAAGCTTTGATTGTGTTAACAGTGTGCAATATAACGTGTTCATGTTTCGCGTGTAAAAAAACACAGTATTTTTCACACAATTTACTTATCTGTATACCGCTGTTTTCACTCTCCTAAAAACGGCTGATGACTTCCTTGTTCTATGAAGTCCCTCCTTCAGAAATACGTAACGAGTTCTGATTGTGCCAGCGTTTCCTGTGTTGTGATTCGACAGCAGCTTAGCGCAAGTTGTACGGAAAGGTCACGCCTCTTAACGGGAGATATATGCGGCTATGAGCTCAATGATCTCTACAGCGTCCCTGGGAAAGCCAAACAAAGGTGATTTGACTCCGGGATGAAAATAACAGCGTCTCGACGACATGGCGACAAACACACTGAACACGCTTTATAACTTTACAGGTATTATTTATGCTCTAACAGCAACATTACACACTAACTAAAGTTTGAACAATGGGATCACGAAGAACTGGACCTTTAATGTGTTTTAAATGAATGCGTCAAAATGCACTTGAGAGAACGCAAGGTTCCTCTCTCTTTGTCTTATCCCTTACAGCTCTGTGACTGGTTTCCCATGGCCCAAAGGCAATTGGATCGGAGCCTCCATTACTTATCTGGTGACGGAATGAAAGAACAAGTTCTTCTCTCCCAAACTTTGAGCAGTAAATAAAGATGTCAAGCAGTGCAATGTGCTCTTGGGTCAAAGTTTGTTACCATAGGGATATGATTCAGCCATCTGTTGTTTACCCACCCAGGTACCATGGTTTAAAGCCTACTGCCTCTGTCTGTGTGCCCTGACAGGAAAACAAAGCTATGCAAACTCATTACAAAACCCTCTCTGAACTCAGTTTCCATATAATTTCCCCATGATTGTGCTTAACATGTGTTATGACGTGGGTCAACGGTAAATTACAACAAAAATATGGCCTATGTGGCAGAGTAACTTGCTAGCAGAACAGCTGGCTGAAGGCTAAACAATCTGTCATGTGTATTCCCCATCTCTCAACCCGCATAAGCTAGTAAAGCTGGTCTGTTTTGCTGGTTTTAGAGGAGATTTGTATATATATATATATCTCAAAATGCACTTGAGAGAATGCGAGGTTCCTCTCTTTTTGTCTTATCCCTTGCGGCTCTTTGAGATATATACCTATCAGGCATAACATGATGACCACCTTCCTAATATGGACCAAGATGTTAGCAGCAGATCCTTTAAGTCCTGTAAGTTAAGAGGTGGGCCTCCATGGATTGGACTTGTTTGTTCAACACATCCCACAGATGCTCGATTGGATTGAGATCTAGGGAATTTGGAGGCCAAGTAAACACCTCAAACTTGTTGTGCTCATCAGACCATTCCTGACCCATTGTTGCTTTGTGGCAGGGCGCATTATCCTTCTGAAAGAGGCCACAGCCACCAGGGAATACCGTTTCCATGAAAGGGTGTACATGGTCTGCAACAATGCTTAGGTAGGTGGTACGTGTCAAAGTAACATCCACATGGATTGCAGGACCCAAGGTTTCCCAGCAGAACATTGCCCAAAGCATCACACTGCCTCCACCGGCTTGTCTTTTTCCCATAGTTCATCCTGATGCCATGTGTTTCCCAGGTAAGCGACACACACACACACCCAGCCATCTACGTGATGTAAAAAAAAAATTGCTCCTTCCATTGCTCCGTGGTCCAATTCTGATGCTCACATGCCCACTGTTGGTGGTGGACAAGGGACAGCATGGGCACCCTGACTTGCCTGCGGCTATGCAGCCCCATATGCAACAAACTGCAATGCACTGTGTATTCTGACACCTTTCTATCAGAACCAGCATTAACTTTTTGAGTAATTTGAGCTACAGTAGCTCGTCTGTTTGATTGGACCACACGGGCCAGCCTTCGCTCCCCACGTGCATCAATGAGCCTTGGCCGCCCATGACCCTGTCGCCGGTTCACCACTGTTCCTTCCTTGGACCACTTTTGATAGATACTGACCACTGCAGACCGGGAACACCCCACAAGAGCTGCAGTTTTGGATATGCTCTGACCCAGTTGTCTAACCCAGTTGTCTTTGGTGCATTTCTCACATCACAACTGAAGTTCTCAAAATTACTTGTTCATCCTCCACATCATCTAGTCACTCATGCACATCATAAAAGTAATTTATCATTATTTTGAACAAATTGCAAATGATTTGGTACATTAATGCAATTGATTATGTACAATTGCCCACTGTTTCCTGCATTATCAATTGCTTATGTCATATTGATCAAAATGTAATATCCTGGTTCTCTGTTGAATAGTCTTACCCCTCAAAACATCTAGGCATTAGTTCCTTGCATAAGTCATTTAAGGCAATTATTATCAAGCATATTTCAATACATGTCTATTAGACTTTCTTTTTTTTTTTTTTTTTTTTTTGTAAATGTGTGCTGAATGAATTGCAGAGGTGAATTTTGAATTTAACTAATGCATGGGAAATGTAAAAGGATAGATCAACCAATGATCAACCAGTTATATTTCAGAGGAGCATCTCATGAACCTTTATTTGGCAAGCATGTAAACAGAGCACAACACAGTGTTAAAATAAACAAGATAAAAAACAACAAGGTTAACAGCCTGTAAGAAGAAGAGGAGAAAGGTTTTGTGGTGGAAGGGTAGGGAGGCAAAACAGTGGAAGAGGTAGAAAAGGCCAAGATTGTAGGCATGTTTCTCAAAAAATAAGGGCCATTATTGTGGACCATGGTCTCAATCATGACCTTACAATGGCTAAGCTGGGTCAAAAGGTACAGCTGAATGTCCTCAATCAATCAAATGTTTGTAGACAGAACCGGTATGTAATCAGACAATGTTCAATATCCTGTAATACTTTATAGATACAGTAAATAATATGCGTGTGTGTGTGTGTGTGTAAGGTGGAAGTCTTTATGACCAAGGTCATTAAATACCAGCTGCTCTTAAACACCATCTCAGCGATCGGTTATCGGGGCAGACTACTCGTGTTCATATTTGGTAGCTTAGGACATAATCATAGGCTGGTGGTGAGAGGGCTTCAACAACTTGATAAAAATAGGGCTAAATGGCTAGGGAAGTACTGTGCCATGTCTGCTATCATAAGAGGCCACCATACATGGCGGAGACGCTGTTTTCTTATACCCATAAAACACCTGAGAGATGTGCTTTGTGAAGATCTGCTGTATGCCACTGGTCCATGATTTTGTACATGTATTTAGCTGCACCTATAATGTTTATGCCCCTGTAAATCATTTATTTTAAGTGGACCTAAATAAATTGTTAAAATGTGTGTGTGTGTGTGTGTGTGTGTGTGTGTGTGTGTGTGTGTGTGTGTGTGTGTGTGTGTGTGTGTGTGTGTGTGTGTGTGTGTGTGTGTGTGTGTATATATATATATATATATATTTATACAGTGTATATTTTTTTCTTTATATCGCGATGACATTGTACTATCCAGTATCTTGCAATCAATATCTCATATAGAGTAATGTGTAAATGTCTACTGTTGAAATTGATATATGCCATACAGATAATAGTGAAAATACTGACAGCGTACACTGTTATATTGACAACATGACTAAGCATTTTGACTTTCTTGTTTGTGAACAACAATACAAGGACTTGTCATTCGGATGGCACTGATAAGTTCATTGACATAAATACTTACTTTTGAGAGATTAACTAATTATTTTGAGCAAGTTACAGGATTTTTCAGATAATCCATTGGTGCTGTTTGTACGAATTGTTTTAAGAAATGTACTAACTGGTTTGCAAACCTTGACGATGATTCGAAAAATGCACCAAAGTGACTGAGAAAAACTGTAATAACACATTGGTTCATCATCACAGTGAAAATGTTAAACTTATATCTATTATGTTTAGGACATTTTTAGGAGAAATGAAAATAGAACAAAATGAAACAGTTATTGTCATATGTGTCACAAGTGGTTTGCTGCAAACACGAATAAGACGTTGGCGTAACAAACTGACAATATTTATTTATAACCCGTAACACCCAGGGGAACATAGGAGAAAAAAACAAGACCACAGTATCAATAAACTGACAAACAACTTAAACACAGGGCTATAAATACAGGGTTTGAACGAAGGAAAGCAAACTATACACAGATGAAACTAATATGTAACTCTAGAAACAAACCAAGGACACCAAAACTAAACTGAGCAGGGAAACTAGAACTAAAGGAAACAAAACAGAATATCAGTCTATTGAACGGAACATAAAGCTGACAATATGCAAATTACAAATTATAAGAGTAATTTTATGAGAATTTGTTTTGTGTTTGTTTGAAATCTCTTTAGATTGCAGACTTTGGTATCTGAGCAAATCTGATCACAGTGTGAGACAATGTTTAGAAAATGTGACTTAGGATAAAAACATGAAATGCAGGAGATCCAAAAGTCTCTATTTGCTTTTCATTCAGAGAGGCAACAAAGCTGTTAAATAGATATATTTCAGCTGGGGCCAAACATCGGAATGACTTGGAATGCCAAGAGATTTCAAATGAGAATTTGTACATTTCCGTCTTTTGAAAGGGATTTGATGAGATTAAGGCCTGGAGGGAATTAAATGGAAGGAGGTGTGGAAAAGCCTCATTGTTTTCAGGTCTCATCCAGGCAAGACCTTTAACTTGGATTTGCATTTGGGCTGAACTAATTGAACTCCTCCCAGCTGTGTTCTAGTGCAAGTATGCATACTCGTAAACGCACGACTCCTGCCAAACCTCTGTAATCCCTTTTTGCCACTGCGGTGCAAATACAATTCCAGCAGTCTATTCAGCTTCAATTCAGTTTTCAATTCCAAGGTGATTTTATTGGAAACGGTGGCAGCACAAGTTGCCAAAACAATTAACAAAAAAGGCTTGCTTCACAGCGAAACGACAGTCTGTGGAAACATATATATTCTGATCAATAATTCTCATTTCCTCTTCTTTCCCCCCAAGAAACCCAGAAAACAATCTTGAGCATGTGTGTGTGTGTGTGAAAGGGATTTGGTTTGGCAGATCAGATTAAAGTATAGATTTGTTTCTTTATTAGTGTTATCCAGTGTTGAATCACTGCCGTTGACCCTGAATGCCACAAGAGCTTATTGAAACACAAAAGCCTCTGAGAGTTTGATACATATCAGGTGACAAAAGCCACCGTACCTCAATTCCCCCATGATGCAAAGTCTCAGAGGAATTACAGCCTCTTTTAAGAGATAAAGTGTTGCTAAACAAGAATAAACACAGGTGTTAAAAAGGATGTGATCGTAAAGACATGATTTAGCTGTTAAACTGATATGCAGGGTCCAAAATTAACATTCACACCGCATGAAAGTTGGCTTTGGAAAGTAAATAAAACTTTATAAACTACAATAAATACATAAATATAATATAATAAATATACGCTTTTTAATGAACTTGAATGGCACCATTATGTGTTTTAAGTTTTTGTAAGAATGGTAAGAGAGATAAACTGATGTAATTAAAACATGTCGGTCATTTGTCCCCTCAGCTGTAAAGTTTTAAAATTCTAGATAAATGTATTTATTGGGTATCTTTTTTCTCCTATTTCCGTGTATGTGTGTGTGACACTGTTTTAAGTGTATGCCTGTTTGCTGCAACCAAATTGCCTTCGGAAAATGAATAAAGACTGAACGGAATGCTGAAGTCAAGAACATATTGCTTTTGAATTGGTGCTGATATGTTTGCCCAGTGTTTGCTGTAGCTATGTTTTGTTTTTGTTTTTTTCCTCTTAGTTTTGTCTGATCAGTTTAGTCAAATAAATGCAGCCTTGGTGAACATAAGAGACAGATTTACTAAACAGGGCAAAATAGCGTGAGAGCCAAAAAAGCGCCAACACGCAAGCTTTGGGACACACTACTTCGTCATCTTTAACGGACTCTGTCGCTTAGTTACATGCATCCCATCACTGTTTAAACTGCCCTGTCAATCATCGTCACAATTAAAATCCTTCACATTCAGTTTAATTTCCTACCGTATCGGACAGAAATGTAGACGCACTGCCATTGATCTGCCATTCGTGGGTCTTTAATGCAGAGACTCCCCTCATGTGTTTGCAGTTTAAATATAATGATGCATTTAAAAGTTAATGGCCAAATGCATCATTACAAAAGCTCTCAATGCTGCTGCAGGTGAAATATAATGTGGATAACATTGAATAAATATATTTCGTCAGGTTAAATACTCATAATTGATCACTCAAACCCCTTTACCTAAACCTCTCTACTTAACCGTCGGACTCGCACATCTGTCATGTTTGTAGTTTATTAACACTTTTTATCCGTGTTTGTAGTTCTAATCGAATCCTCGTCCAACTCGCAATGGGTTGTGGGTAATATCAGTTGTTAGAGTGAGCGTCGATCTGCACCTCGAATTCTGACCGGAAATAGTAGACCATCCGGGAATCTTTGGAATACTCTTTTCAACATACTACGATTTGGGACATACTAATTCTATTTTCTAATACTATTTAGTACGGATAGTATGCAAATTGGGACACAGCAGTGCTTTCTTTGGCCGGTAAATAAAGGCACAAACACCAGTAAATTGACGAGCGCAAACCTTAGTAAATCCCCTTGCATAATTAATTTAAATACTAATGCATATGCAAAAAATTCAGCCGCAAAAATAACTCTCCCCATGCCTTTTCAGCACAAATATTTATTGGCAAAAGAGGGTTTGTGCTGGTGCAAGCAGTTAGTAAATCAGGCCCTTAAAGACATAAATAAATTATGATATGACATGATTCACACACACATCTGGTTCGCTATTTTTGTGGGGACTCTCAATAGAAAAAAACGTATTTTTATACTGTGCAAACTATATATGTTATCCCCCTACACCAGGGGTGTCCAAACTCGGTCCTGGAGGGCCACTGTCCTGCAGAGTTTAGCTCCAACTTGCCTCAACACACCTGCCTAGAAGTTTCTAGTATCCCTAAGACCATGATTAGCTGGTTCAGGTGTGTTTTATTGAGGTTGAAGCTAAACTTTGCAGGACAGGGGCCCTCCGGGATCAGGATTGGACACCCCTGGCCTACATTAACCCTATCCCTAAACCTACCCGTCACAGAAAACGTTCTGCATTTTTACATTTTCAAAAAAAACTTGTTCTGTATGATTTATAAGTTTATTTCCTCATGGGGACCTCGAGTCAATGTGTATTCAGGTCCCCACCAGGATAGAAAAACATGAACGCACACACACACACACACACACACACAAGCCAAGTTTCCATTACCTTTCAAATTGCACAAATTAAAATTGCGAATTGAAAATACGCCCAATGGAAACATGTCAATTGTGCAAAAACTCCCATATATCCAAAGTAGATTTTATTGCTCGTATGAGCTGGTTTTTCACACAATTAGAAAAAGGAATATTTTGCAAAACTGCAATGAAAGCTGTTTTTTTTTTTTTTTTTGCATTTACAGGTCATGTTACACATGGTATGTTTATTTGCAAATGCTGCTCTTAGCCAACTAGCATTATGTTTGAGTTACAACTTCAATGAGACAATTAGCACTTCATTATGTTTTAAAAGCAACTTGTCAAAAATATTTTAATTTGTTGACGTTGTTGTGTAAAATAAATAGGGTTTCTTCTTTTCTTCATTGTTCTGTCTCTACAAAAACTGAATGTTTGTGATCTTCACACAACTGGATTTATGGCACTGCTGCCATGTGGAAACTGCTTGTACCCAAAGCTGAAACATAGAGGTGTACAACCTGAGAGAAGTAATACCTTCTCCTGCCCCTGTCTCCTTTCTCCAGACAGGTTTATGGTTTGGAGAAAGCTAAAGGATGTATTGAACGTATATATTCATACATATTAGGATTTGGTTTATTAGTGTTACTCAAGTTACTCGGTAACACTTTACAATAAGGTTGTATTAGTTAACATTAGTTAATGCATTAGTTAACATGAACTATGAAAAACACCTCTGTTCAGCATTAGTTAATCTTTGTTAACGTTAGTTAATAAAACTACAGCTGTTCATGGTTTGTTTATGTTAGTTCACAGTACATTAACTAATGTTAATACGATTTTAATAATGCATTAGTAAATGTTGAAATTGGTAACGCTTTAGATTACGGCCCGGAAAGTACTGCGTAAGTAAAGAGAATTTACAGTATAACTTTCGGTAATTATAGTGTAACTATAAAGTAAGTACGTATAGGTATAAGGGAACAATATGTAATACTGAGGGAATAAAGGGGTAACTATCAGGAAAATTAACACATTATTTATACTGTAAGTATTTTTTAATTAAGGGGCAATTATCTGTGTAGTTACAGGGTAAGTATGAATCTGCGGGCTGTAAATTAAAGTGGTGTTTGTTCCCATCTTATTTTCGTGTAGTTACAGGGTAAGTACAATATAAACACGTACACAATCTGATATCACTCAGAAACCTTTATTTTAAAAAAAAGTTTTTTAAAACAGATTTACAACACTTATTCGTTTCTCTTGCTTGGCTTTATCCTCGTCTTGTTCCTCTACTTTTTCGTCCTTGCCACAGATGAAACTTAAGAAGGAATCCCATGTCTCTAGCTATCCTATTATGTAACTACACTGAACATACAGTGCACGCAGAAATGTCCTCACCGTTTACTCGTCTTTCACCCTCATGCCATCCGAGATGTACATACGACTTTATTTCTTCATATGAACACAGAAAAATAAATAATCTCTGCTAATGAAAACTCATTTGGGTTCCTAAAATTTCAAGCATCAAACAGCACATACAGCAATAACTACAGTAATCCATGCGATCCCAATGGATGAATCAATGTCTTCTGAAGTGAAACGATAAGTGTTTGTAAGAAAAATAACAATATTTTACATGTTTTAAATGGTAGACTATCGCTTTCGATCAGCAGTCATCTGCGTGAATGAGAGGGTTGAGTTCACGCTTGACGTAAATTGAGCGCCCCGAGAAACTCTGGTCATGCGGATTTTGGAAGCTGTCGCTTTTTATTTTTTTAATGCTCACAACAGTATACATACAATAACATAATATATGTTAATAGCAATGAGAAACAAACAAGACTAGAAGACAGAGACACCAGTTCTCGTGTGTGTTTCAGATTAAACTTGCGTGAGAACGCCATGAAAGCTTGAAGCTTCTTTACTCATGCACGCGCTGGTAACAGCTGATCGGATGCGAAAAGATTAGTAAATTATGAGAGCATTTCTTGGTGTACTTTTTATTTTAATAAATAATAATACAAAATATCAAAAGACCTGGGATTCCTCTTAAGATCCATCAATGGAAATAACGATAAAGAAGAAGAGGAACATGAAGAGGAAGACAAGCAAGAGAAGCAAAAAACGTGCCTCTTTCTGTCCAGATGTTATTATTTGAAATTAAAAGTTTATTTAAAAAAAATGAATAAGTGTCAAATCTGTTTTGGATTTAGTTGTTTGTCAAATAAATATTTCCGAGTGATATCAGATTTTGTATGTGTTGTTTATTGTACTTACCCTGTAACTACACGAAACAAGAAGGGAACAAACACCACTTTCATTTACAGCCCGCAGATTCATACTTACCCTGTAACTACACAAAACAAGAGGGGAATAAGAACCACTTTAATTTACAGCCCGTCAATTCATACTTACCCTGTAACTACACAAAACAAGAGGGGAATAAGAACCACTTTAATTTACAGCCCGTCAATTCATACTTACCCTGTAACTACACTAATTACCCCTTAATTAAAAAATACTTACAGTAAAAATAATGTGTTAATTTTCCTGATAGTTACCCCTTTATTACCCCAGTATTACATATTGTTCCCTTATACCTACACGTACTTACTTTATAGTTACACTATAATTACTGAAAGTTATGTTGTAAATTCTCTTTACTTACGCAGTACTTTCCGGGCCGTAATCTAAAGCGTTTCCTTGAAATTAAATACATGCTTTATAAGTGCAGGGTTGTTAACTAATGTAGTTAACTAATGTTAACTAAAGAACCTTATTGTAAAGTGTTACCAGTTACTCTATACAGATACTTTCATAATGTGAAAGTATGCGACTCAATTAATTGCTCAAGATTTAAAGTATTGCATGCTTATACATTTTTTATATAATTTCCCCCATTTATATAATGTTAGTGTGTGTGCTTTGTTTAGTGATTTTGTTTTGAACCAACAAATAGTAATAGTTTTAAATGAGCATTTCCACCCTCTCTCTGACTCTGATTTAAACAGGCATATTTTTTTATTTTTTTATTTTTGTATTTTAATGAAAACATTGGCGAATTACATCAACTCACCAACCGTGATCACAGACTCTTTTTTCCTCCACCTTAAGACACCAATGTTTTGATGACCTTTAAAGATGGTGTGGAAAGAAAAGGTGTGTATTATTATTTTGTCTGCATCCATTGCAAATCACGTAATTTTTACTTCCATTTTAGCCTAAGTTTTTCCGGGTCAGTAGGTCCACCTTGGGATGTTTCTCCAAGTGTATAGTGTAAATGCAGAGATCGGATATGAGTCGCTTTTAAAAGAATATGTAAGATAGTCAAAAAAAGGTCAGTGACAATGACTAGGGTCAGCTGATAATGGCATTTTGCCATACCATTTCGAGCCAAATTCATACCCTCAGAATGTTTACGAACAAGAGGATTGTGCAGAACCTTTGCAAGCATGGATTTTACAGGATGTTTTTGAGCGGTAAGTTCCTAAGGATCGGTGAACAGTCTTACAAAAGCGAGAGCCCCGTAACTAAACACTACATCAACACTGTAATGTTAGCTAGCAAGCTAGCTTTGCCCTTTGTTTACATCGTAGCAACAAGATAAAACGTAGAATTGGAACTGTTAATAGAAAACACAACAACAAATAATAAAACATACTTACAGGTTGTGATCCATAAACTGATTGTCCCGAAAAAATGAAATCTGCCCCGTCTTTCAGGAGAAGCTTTTGTGCTCAGCCAACATTGTACTCTCTTAGGTTCAATGTGTGGCATACAGATAAGTTTTGTTATAATGTTCAGGAACAGTGTTAAAAATAAATTGTAACCCTTTCATGCGTGAGTTTCAAATATTCTAGCTGACCCCCCAAAGTGAGTTTTTTTAAGGCGACCATTTAGTACGTTTCAGCTTATTGTTTCCATGGCGACGCATCATTCTTGTCATGTGACTCACCGCAGCCAAAATAGCGCTGTATGACAGATGTATTATTTGTTTTATTTAGTTTTTCCTTTTTTTATTCAAAATATTCACAAACTTGCTTACCATGTAATCATATATATTTCAGATTCTCAAACTGCAAGTGAGTGTGTTTTGTCATTTAAAAACCTTTATAAATTATCTTGATCTTGATCTATATCGTGAGATGGGCGCCGCCATGTTTGTTCGCGTCGCAGTTCAGAGAGTCCTGTCAGTGGGATTTACATCACGTGAATTCATCAGTTTCCCCCAAAATAGATGCAAGTGGCCAGTGAACTGGAAGAAGAATAGAGTAAACTTTATAGTTACTTACGCTATGTGTATCTGATATGAATAAAACACGCCGGCAAATTATATTTGAATCCCATATATAGGACCGTACTCTCAGGGGCACAGAAATAAAAATCCCACTTGTGAGACCGTACCGCTCAAAAGGTTAAGTGCTGTTTGCTAAGTTTGTCCGCCTTAGGAAGGGGTTTTGGAATTGGGGTGGAAAACAGTGTCTCTTTGACATGGTAACAACATGCTACTAAAGCAGGCCTTCTTTTTTGTTTTCTCTAGCCGCTTTCTCTTTCCTCTAGGCTCAACCATGCCTCATCCCCCTTTTTTTGCGTATCCCATGTGCTGGGATTATTTAAATGAGTGGCATTGTGACTTCATAAGATTCGGAAGAAGCGTGTTGTAGTCCCAACAAGCTGCTTGTTGTAGTTCTTGAAAAAGTGTTTTCTGTTAAAGAGATTATCTCTCTTTACAGTGAGTGGACTTTGAGTTTTGTAATCTGCAGGTTTTTGTATGCTCAAACTGCAACAATATACACTAACTAAAGTTAAAAAAAAGTGAAAAAGCATAATAGGACCCCTTTATAATTGCATACTGTGTGTGTTTGTGTGTGTGTCAGATGTTTATCTTTTCAAAATATCAAAACTGAAAGAAATCCAACTGCTTGCATGCTAGAGAAAGCCATCAAAGCCATGCAAATTCATGCGCTGACATTCACTGACAGACAACCCAGAATTAATCAACAGTCTGTCAACCGAACTGCATCGTGATTTTCAAAAAAGCAGTGACAATTGTTCTGTTTGTTTGAAAACCCCCTCTTTCTATTCATGCAAATGGAAAGTCATTACTCTCAATCCAACAATAATCGCAAATGAAGCAATTAAATGCTCAATTTCAGTACGACATTTACATGATACCATGTGGCGTTGATTCATTAGGATCAATCAGTGGTACAGAGATTAATGTCAGAGACAAGACAGTGGAATGGCAGATAATCATGAAGCTTTACTTGTTGGCATTGCCTGCAAACTGCTTTGAGCCATTTCTTTCTATTTGAACAGAATCTAAAAGCCCACCAGCGCTTGCAGGTCCACGTCTGTGGTGGAGATGCTCTGTCAAATAAAATCAAAGAATCATGCTGGCAGCATGTGGGTATTTTGGCCGCTGTATTTTGACTTTTTCAGTAATCGCTTTAATACAGGTTGTCTTTAAATGTTAAATATGTTAAATTAAAAGTTCACCTCTGGGTTTGCCACCATCATTATACTTTGATGACTAGGTTGCTATTAATAATAATAATAATAATATCTGAATAGTAGTTAGTAGTAACACATAAAAAAATATTTTGCTTTGATTTGGACTGTATTATTGTGAGTATACATTATTAGGCAGTTTTACAGTGATTTAAAATAATATTGTAATGTGTTGCTTCTGTTTTTATCAAATAGTAATACATTTTTCTGACCTTGCGTGTGTGTGTGTGTGTGTGTGTGTGTGTGTGTGTGTGTGTGTGTGTGTGTGTGTGTGTGTGTGTGTGTGTGTGTGTGTGTCTGTGTGTGTGTGTGTGTGTGTGTGTGTGTACACAAGGTCAATGTTTTTATTATTATTCCTTTATCATTTTACATACTTTTTAATTAGTTTTAATTTTTGTAGATTTATTAGTTTGTTTTGCTTTTCAAAATTAATAAAAAAATTAAACTATTAAATATATAACAATTATTTGTTTTCATTAAAGTATAAAAAACATTATAAAATGTATTATTATTTTTATTATGTGAAACTACATACAGTAAAAGAAAAATTAGATGTGTACAAACAAGAAGTTAATATCACTTAAAATTATGAACAGATAATATGAAAATTTTGATTTTGGGCCATTTCTTGGCGTGTTACAAGATATTGGGCCCTATCTTGCACCCAGCGCAATTGACTTTGTACACCGACGCATGTGTCATTCCTATTTTGCACCCGCGCAAAGCGCGCTTTTCCCTCCACAGAAGCACGTCGCTAAACTAGTGAATGAACTTGCGCTCCCTGGGCGGTTCAGCGCAAAAAAGGAGGCGTGTTCCGGCGCAAACAATCCCTGGTGCTATTTTGCTGTTCCATTAAACAATTGCGCCACTGACCAGAAAAAACCTAGTCTAAAGTCAGTGGCGCGTTGCACGTTGTTCACTATGCTATTTTAAGGGCGCATGCTTGACCATAGCGTGCACAACGCGCATACACTTTGCTCATGTAATCTACACAGATGCAACAGTTATTTTTGCAAATCATAAATTGTTACACTAAAAAAATATTAACACATGAGATGACGGAAATCATTGTGGTGTGCCACGAAGATGTGAAAAAATAGGCATAAATCTAGCTTACAAATTATTCAGGCTAATTGTAATAATTAAGGATAAGACCTGTTTGCCCAATAGTGGCAAGACATATATGTATATAAGGACATCTGACAAATTGGTTTGTCCGTCAAGAACCAGGAAAAAAAAATCGACTGAAAAACTGAAAAAACTGAAAGACTGAAAAAAAAAAAAAAGACTGTGAAATCACCTTTACCATAATGTACAACATTACAACTTCACTTCTCTGTCTTTCACTGCTCTTACAAGAACATCAGTCTCCTCGGCTGTGAACCGCTCCTGGCGTGCGCCTGGTAAATACGCCATAATAATAGCAATCCATAATGGAACTTGCGCACCTGCTTTTAAAGGGAATGTTGGATGACGCTCGGATTGGTTTATTCACGTTACGCCCAAACCACACCTATGAATAATGAAGCTACTTCAGACCAACCCATTTTAGATTTGCGCCGGGCGCAAGAGCCATTTATCCCGCCGGGAAAATAGCAACAGCGCCGAGACCCGCCCACAAAGTTACTTGCGATTCGCGCTTTGACACTTGCGTTTCAGATCGTTAAAATAGGGCCCATTGTGTCACAATATATCACAATACAAAAACGCAACAATATACAATATGCATTGTGGATAGCAACAGTCTGTATCGTGTATAGTTCACCCAAAATGAAAATTACTGTTTTAGTGTCAGTAGACTTAGTACTAATGTTGAATATAATGTATACAATAATGCAATGAGGGAATATTTGTGGGTCCTGAAAATGCCAAATGTCTTATGTTACCAGTAAAAAGTGGCCTACATTATTTTAATGATATTTAGTCAGTGACATTTTGGTCTAAAGTAATTCTGTATTCATGAATATTTTTATTCTGGTATCACTATTGCCCTGTGCATTGGGTTACCAGCGCTAAGTACAAGCCTATTAATTTCCACCCCCAATGTAGTGCCAAACCTAGAATTTTAATCAACAGTAAACTTTTTGTTAACCTTTTACCATATGTCTTCGCAATAATATTGTATCGTGAGTTCAGTATCGTGATATGTATCGAATCGTGACATGAGGGTATCGTTACATTTCCCTAGTCATTTCCCATCAAGCTTTGTCAAAGTGCAAAACTATTGAGTTGTTTGTTTTGGATAAATTAAATAATACATATGCTTTTTCAAAGGTCCAAAGGTTTTCATAGTTGAAGAAACATCCATAAATTTGACTTTGACTTGGTATGTTAATTGTATGTGTTAGTATGTTAATTTAAATCTATAAGAAATACAGTATTGTAGTGTAGTATTGGTTGTAAAATGTTAATTTACATTAGACTGAAAATAAAAACCCATTGTGACTCGATTCCCAACCCTGCAAATACAACACTCAAAATCTACCATACAGAGGTTTTTCATCTGTAAAAGGCTTGAGAGTGGCTCACAAATTGAACAGGAAATCACCTAGTCCTGTCCATCAGTAGATCTGGGATGAATAGAAAAGACATCGGATCAAAGAGATTATTTAAAAAAAATTGAAAGTGCTGAGAGTATTTTTCTGAGGGATGCTCATTCACTATTAAAACTGTAATCATGTCAGATGCTTTATTTATACTGCCCATCATGTCAGATTACTGAACACTGACAACTGTGGCTCCAACATTAAATCGCTTTTGCAGTCTGCGGCAAAGAGCCCGTGTCCCCAGCGTTAAAGCGCTCAGTGGGATTAAATGTTCAAATGTTTAAATATTGAAGACAGCACAGTGGCCTCCCACAAACCTGCTTCTTTTTTTAATCTCTTCCTGGTAGCTCGAATCAGAGCAGTTCAGATCATCTGAATTCATCCTCCAATGAAATGAAAGAAAACCTCTTAAGAGATGCAGGTGATGCAAGGGACCAGTTGATTGAAGATATGGATGGGAGAGAGATCAGTCTTAGTATCACATTTACTGCTTATATGAAGATATTGCATATTTTATTCTTCCATTATCACAGTATGCATCTGACTGAATTTATTACAAAATAAGGATGAGCTTGAATATTCATCAAGGTACAGCGGTGGCCAAAATTATTAGAACACCTGACAGATCTGAAAATATTGACCTTTTTTGCCTCCAAAACATGATTTAATTCCATAATGTTCAGGAAACATGCAGATGGTTGCTCTGCCCATCACACATCAGATGAAGTGAGTTGTACTGTTTACTGTTTACTGTTTATTCACTTTTAACTTTATAATTTGGTATGTGTGTTCCCAAGAACACCATCCCTACTGTGATGCATGGGGTGGTAGCATCATGCTTTGGGGATGTTTCTTTTGGGGAACAACCTCCTTCCCTCAGTTAGAGCATTGAAGATGGGTCGAGGCTGGGTCTTCCAACATGACAATGACCCGAAGCACACAGCCAGGATAACCAAGGAGTGGCTCTGTAAGAAGCATATCAAGGTTCTGGCGTGGCCTTGCCAGTCTCCAGACCTAAACCCAATAGAGAATCTTTGGAGGAAGCTCAAACTCCGTGTTTCTCAGCGACAGGCCAGAAACCTGACTGATCTAGAGAAGATCTGTGTGGAGGAGTGGGCCAAAATCCCTCCTGCAGTGTGTGCAAACCTGGTGAAAAACTACAGGACACCTGATTTTTTCAGGTGTTCATATACTTATTTGCAGCTGTATCATACCAATAAATAGTTAAAAAATCATACATTGTGATTTCTGGATTTTTTTTTTTAGATTATGTCTCTCACATTGGACATGCACCTACGATGACAATTTCAGAACCCTCCATGATTTCTAAGTGGGAGAACTTGCAAAATAGCAGGGTGTTCAAATACTTATTTTCCTCACTGTAGCACCATTTTTGGTGCTTCTGTGGTTCTTCAGCAGTTCTTCAGAGGTTCTTCAGCAGTTCTTTGACTAAGGTGCTATATAGCACCTCTGAAGAACCGCTGAAGAACCACTGAAGCACCAAAATATAGCACTAAAAAGGTTCCCCTATGATTACGAGCCAAGAACCATTTTTGGTGCCATATAGAACCTTTTTTCTTAATACAAAATTTCACGCAATTATTAGTGAATATGACCCATTTATGTCAGGTAAGATCTAATGGTTTTGTTTGTTTGTTTTCCCATTAGAATAATAGATATGTTGTTTAAAACAGTCTCTAGTTGGTCTGAATTATGCCTGTGAGCAATATGTCAATATCCTCAGGCAGCGACTGGGTCCATATTTCACTCGGCCCATGAAATGAAACAAATGTATTATTCAGCCACTTCTTGTTCTGCTTTTCTGGGACTATTAGGATCACAAATGAGGGCGAACACACATTTTGTAGCAGTACACAAAGAATCCTGGAAGCATGGGCATTTTAAAACTGAAATGTCAATATGTCTTTAGGGGAAATATTTTTGTTGTTACTTGGCCATTTATGCATCTTGTCTCTAATTCTTTACCCCATTACATGGCCGCCACAAGGCATGAGTGATGACATTTGTCTATGGTTGCCTCAATTGCTATGGTACAAAATCACATAACACAGATATTGTGTTTTAAGAAGTCAAAACTGAAAGAAAAAAAAAAGTAAATTGACTTAATTAAATTTATTTATACCTACAGTGCTCACATGAGAAATCATGAAGAGAGGATGCACTTCATTTGGAGAGCATCCTTTGGAGGATGAAAGCGAAACACTTCTTCCTATACTGAATGCAATGCTGAGCTGCACTGAATTAATCAAAATCACTGATTTGCGATTACAAATGTGCATTTATTTAGTCAGAATCTCACAGCCTTGCTTCTGGTGTATTTTGAGAATGTTGTATTGTGGAAAGTGTATTATTTTGCAATGCAATGAGCAATGCAGATTTATTTATGAAGAACTATAGGAAATCTTTATGTTTCCTTACATCATTACTGGGATTTGGAGAGGGCAATGTCGTGGAGACATATGTTCAATGCACGGCATGGAACAAATGTTCAAAATGCACTAATGGCACTTCTGTTCGGCAACGTTTCCAAACATCTGTTGCTGAGCAGAGGTGTGACAAAACTGTTTAGCATTAATTAAAAAAAACCCCAAAAAAACAAAGAATATGCAAAGAAACTTTTATCATGTACACACCCTTGCAGAAGAATAATTTGAAACAAAGTTATAAAAAACGTCTAAAAAAAAGAAAGAAACTTTAATTGCATCACAACATACACCACTGTACTATCACCCTGACATGCCAGCCAATCAGATGGAAAACATGTGTAGACGGTTACCTTCACTGGTTAACAAAGCATTTCATTTCACCATGTAGCTGTCATTCCATGCAACATGACTGTGGTTCCCACAGTAGCTATTATAACCTGTCTGCAATTACCACACGGTGCATTAGCGGTTATCATAATTGCCATCACGTTTGACACAACTGAACTAATAGCAGTCAATCAACTGAATCTGTGCACCATGGCTACTAACTCATTGACAGGTAGATGTCACAGATGCAGAAATTCAGTCCATGGCTTTTAAGCTCCAGGTTGCAAATCTCAGAGAATGTGTTAGAATGATTAGAGTCGGATGGGAGCTGTTAAAATGGCAGACACGTCATGTTGCGAGAAAGCATAGCATACGCTTGAATACACTTGGCGCTCTGGAAATGTTAGCACTGCCAGGAAATGAGTCTGGAATGAAAAATTAGAGACCTTTGCCAAAACCGATGGTGTAGAAATGTAACAAAGTACATAAGCAGTGATTTATTATTGAATTTTTATCTAGTTGAGCCTCTCTGCTGGGGAATTCTGGAATTTTTAGGGCACTTCAGGAGTGGCAGCTCAAAATTTCCTTGGAAAAACTGAATCACAAGAGGGATAGCTCAGTAAGATAGAAATGCCACATTCACTCAAATAGTTAAATTAATTATTATTATTATTATTATTATTATTCCATATACTGTACAACGCAAATATAAAACAATGATAAATATTCATTCAAAGAAACAAATAAACAATAAACCAGCGCCAGAGTACTATTGCATAATAATAATAATAATAATACAAATTTATACTGTATATAATATACATGATGCCACTTCATGCAATAATATTATACCTGCTCATATTTTGAATGCTCTAATTTATTCACTGTTCATCAGGGTTTATGTCAATTCAAGTATCCAAATGCAGAAGACCATCCACATCCCTTAGCAACACTCAAAACAGTATGGCCAGATGCCACATCCAGTTTCTTCAAAGCAAATCTTGTCCTTTTGAATTTTCAATCTCTTTCCTCCAAAGAATAACAATATTTTTTTTTATTATTATTTAAATAAATGAGGAAAAAAATCCAGCAATAATCAATTTTTCTACAACTCATTTAAACCAATTAAGACAATATTGCCAGTAGGCGAGAGTAAAATTCTCAATTTGAGTCATATTTTCCAAGTGGGTACATTACTTGATCAAATTTGTA
The DNA here is from genome assembly GCA_023566225.1 of Romanogobio albipinnatus. Classification (NCBI taxonomy): domain Eukaryota; kingdom Metazoa; phylum Chordata; class Actinopteri; order Cypriniformes; family Gobionidae; genus Romanogobio; species Romanogobio albipinnatus. The sequence goes on from CM042251.1 coordinate 28,272,196, forward strand.
GAGCTGTGTAACACCTTTAGGCTATGAAACTAAATACTGTTTTCAATCATGTTCCCATCTGCAAAAGAACAGAAAAAAATCACTTGTTTTTTTTTCAAGTATGTGTCTACTTAACTATTGTGTAAATAGATACACTATATTGCCAACAGTATAGGGACACCTCCTCTCCAAATCATTGAATTCAGGTGTTCCAATTACTTCCATGGCCACATGTGTATAAAATCAAGCACATAGGCATACAGACTGCTTCTACAAACATTTGTGTACAGTGAATTCAAGTGTGGTACCGTGATAGGTTAGCCTGGTCTTACCAGACTCTTGTACATTTAATTTGTACATAGAGTCTGGCCACTCTCCATTGACAAGCGTTTACTTCCTTGAAGGCGGGTACTCTGTTGAGGTTTTAAACTATTGGATCTGCCAAGAGTCACTCTGGATCAGCCAAACCAATCGCTAACGTTTGGTCGTGACGTATGTCATGTGCCTTTCGCCTTTGATTCTCACATTAACTGTGCACACCACCTCAGTGTCAGTGATAAAATCTTGTGCATTCGGATTGTTATTTATTCACGGTGGAGAGGAGAGTTTTGTGATCTGAACGCGCTGCTCTTGTGGTGCATATCTCGTGCAATCATAACATGATTGTATATGCTGTAAATAAAATGTCATATGCTTGGTATGATAAGAATAAATGCTGCCATAAATAACAGCCCAATTCAAATGTTTTTGTGCTTTTCTTCTTTTATTTTTTGAGCGGTGATTAAATATTTTGCTCTTGTAAACACTTGCCAGCATTTAAAGAAATACAAGTCTAGAAATGCATCCAAATTATAGTGCACGCAACCGCACGGTGCTCTGCAGGGGTCTAAAAAGGATATAAACAGTGAATTTTGAAGTGATATATTCTTGAAAACTCAGAGATGTGGATTCGGAGAGCAATTACATTACCACACAACCTTGGTGTTTGTCAAAAGCAGTCGATGATTCAGCCTGGGTTTTTTTCGCGGGTGGTCAGAGACGGACGGCTTCAGCCAACTCCTTCACCACTAACGGAGCGAACAAATAATAATTATTAATAATTATTAACCCTTTAAGACCTAAGGGTATTTTTACAATTAATTTTCCGCCTGGTGTTATTTACTAAAAAAGCTTGTAAAACATCAACCCTGTTGTGCACAGACAATTGACACACCTCTTTTTTTTTTTCAAGACAAGCTGCACTGTCAGTATATTTGTGTTGCATTGATGTCACCTGAATGTAAAATAAGTTATGGGACCATAAAGACAAATGAAAACATAAAACGGAAATTGAATCACTCAAATATTTATTGAAAACACACACAAATAAATAAAAGCTAAGCATATTTCCTCTGGAAAACAGTTTGTTCAAGTCTTTGGAGTCCTGGAACTCAGGAATAAACATGATAACTTATACAGAACCAAAACTATTTACATTTTTCCCAAAAAAGTCCAGGCGCTTTTGGCCTCTTTGGATTTTGGATATTTACTGGTGCCAAGCCTCAAAACAGTTCCTATCAGGAACTTCTCCTCAAACTTTTTCCTCAAACTTTCTCCACAAAACTACTAAAAACTGCAGCGCGTCTCTCTCTCTCTCTATCCTCAAAATTAGCCGTGCGTCTCTCTCTCTTCACAATAACAGAGCTGTGGTTCATGCGTAATGACGCACACCAACGTGGATGACGGATCAGCCTGTCATTGGTCAAACCCTCATCCAAAATGGCAGCTAGCATCGCGCTAGCGGCAAAAATGACGGAAAATTTATAAATTATGGACATCAAGTGGATATATCTTGGATGTAAGCATTTTGATTTATTGCTGAACAACTCCAAAAAGATGCACATGTTCCAGGCTGGATAGAAAACCTTCTGTAAAGGCTACAAAGACACCAAAGACACCCCCGTGATGGCTAGCTCGTTAGCTTTCTGCTGGAAAAAACGGTAAGAAAATCGATAAAAGTTTCATGAAATAATATAGATATTTATCGGAGGTGCCGTGTGACGTCGTGGGCGATGCCGTCGGGCTCTGAGGGTTAATCAAATAATAAACACAAAATGAAAGTAAAAGCGGCAGCCCCTCACGGACGACTGCCGGCACATACATAACAAAACTTAAAATCCAGGCCTGGTCCTCTCTCGTCCTTCACCGGTGTCGCTCGTCCTTATATGCCTCCGTGCTCCCTCATGAGAGGACTCGAGACCGGTGTCTCATTCTCAATCATGCACACCGATCTCGCTCGCTCCTCCCATGTCTCGCTCGCTCGTCCACCTCGCCACACTGCGGCTTTAACTTCTGGACATTCGTCAGCGGTGCCAGTGCCACACACTCGCATCTTTCACCGCCGCCATTACTGAACTACAACTCAAACTAGCGCACGACATCAATGTCATCGCTCTCAGCCACTCTCTCTGTTCGCTGATTGGACCGGTAAAAAATTGTTCGGGAGAAAACCTAAGCATATACAGCAGTACCAGACGTAGTACTGAAGGAAAATGAAAATTGAGCGGAAGTACGTAGGAGGGCGGAGCCAGGCTAGTGATAGTTTGCCACCTGTGCAACAAGTCCATTCGTGAAATTTCCTCACTACTAAATATAATATCACTAACAGTTGATCGTGGAATAACAAAGTGGAAGCAATTGGGAACAACAGCAGCCACAAAGTGGTAGGCCACGTAAAATCACAGAGCGGGGTCAGCACATGCTGAGGCGCACAGTGCGCAGAAGTCGCCAACTTTATGCAGAGTCAATAGCTACAGACCTCCAAACTTCATGTGGCCTTCAGATTAGCTCAAGCACAGTGCATAGAGAGCTTCATGGAATGGGTTTCCATGGCCGAGCAACTGCATCCAAGCCTTACATCACCAAGTGTAATGCAAAGTGTCAGATGCAGTGGATCAAAGCACGCCGACACTGGACTCTAGAGCAGTGTTCTCTGGAGTGACGAATCATGCTTCTCTGTCTGGCAATCCGATGGATGAGGAGGTTGCCAATAATTGCCTGACTACATTGTGCCAAGTGTAAAGTTTGGTGGAATTATGGTGTAGGGTTGTTTTTCAGGGGTTGGGCTTGGCCCCTTGTCTGAAATACCAAGACATTTTTGGACAATTTCATGCTCCCAAATTTGTGAGAACGGTTTGGGGATGGCCCCTTCCTGTTCCAACATGACTGCGCACCAGTGCACATGGATGAGCAAGTTTGGTGAGGAGGAACTTGACTGGCTGAAATACCAAGATATTTTTGGACAATTTCATGCTCCCAAATTTGTGAGAACGGTTTGGGGATGGCCCCTTCCTGTTCCAACATGACTGCGCACCAGTGCACATGGATGAGCAAGTTTGGTGAGGAGGAACTTGACTGGCTGAAATACCAAGACATTTTTGGACAATTTCATGCTCCCAAATTTGTGAGAACGGTTTGGGGATGGCCCCTTCCTGTTCCAACATGACTGCGCACCAGTGCACATGGATGAGCAAGTTTGGTGAGGAGGAACTTGACTGGCCTGCACAGAGTCCTGACCTCCGATAGAACCGATAGAACACCTTTGGGATGAATTAGAACGGTGACTGTTTGCCAGGCCTTCTTGCCCAACATCAGTGCCTGACCTCACAAATAGAAGAGTTTTTAGAAGAATGGTAAAAAATTCCCATAAACACACCTTCCCAGAAGAGTTGAAGCTGTTAGTGAAGTGAAGTGATGTGTGGCCAAGTATGGTGACCATACTTGGAATTTGTGCTCTGCATTTAACCCATCCAAGTCCACACACACAGTAGTGAACACACACACACCGTGAACACACACCCAGAGCAGTGGGGAGCAGTTGGGGGTTCGGTGCCTTGCTCAAGGGTCTCACCTCAGTCGTGGTATTGAGGGTGGAGGAGGGCGCTGGTCATTCCCCCACTCCCCATTCACACCGACAATTCCTGCCAGACCTGAGACTCGAACCCGCAACCTTCCGGTTACAAGTCCGACTCTCTAACCATTAGGCCACGACTGCTCCCGCTTTTATAGCTGCAAAGGGTGAGCCAACTTCATATTAAACCTTACGGATTAAGAATGGGATGTCATTAAAGTTCATGTGCATGTAAAGGCAGGAATCCCAAAACTTTTGGCAATATAGTGTATATATAGTCATGTGAAAAAGAAAGGACACCCTATAGAATTTTATGGTTTTAGGTATCAGAACATATAGCAGGTCTTAAAATGCGGTAAATACAACCTCAGATGTACAACAACAAATGTCATATTACACTGTGTCATTATTTCTATAAAAATAACATTAGGCTATAATATTTAAACATCAATATGAAGCAAAATACGTTTGACTGGTACTGTATTTATAGCATCTGAGCAGACATTTGCGAATAAAAGCTTTATTGATGTGACACTAGGCTCTTTTACAACAAACATTTTATAATCTGTCCAAAACAGGCCAAATAAATATTGTCGAAACAGTCTAGCGTGCAGGGGCGGATTTAGTGATTTGGGGGCCCCAAGCAAAATAGAGGAATGGGGGCCCTATAAAATTGCACATTTACAACCTTGAGGCTATTTTCACTGTTGTGATGTATGCTGCTGCACGACCCCTCCACCCCCACAAATTTAAATTAGACTGAAGGCAATTATTACACACATAAGAATTATTTCAACCAAAAATGAAGTGTCTGTGTGGAAAGTAACTGTGCATGCGTCATCTACTCGGGTCCTTCACAGAAATGAGTGAGTGCAATTTCAAACAATAAACATAATACGCACTGTTGCTCCGTATTTAATTATAACTTCAGATGCATATTATGTTATGTTCATTTGTAGGACCCTATGAAATCAGTTTTTTTTTTTTTCAAATTCCAGAAGAAGAAAAAAAATCCAGTTTCCTTTTTGTTTTATTCTGGATGGTTATATTAAATTGTATTAATCAAAAAGCATTTCTAATTAATTGAAATCATGAAACTTGATAGCCTGGTTAAAAATATATATTTATTTGTTTTATGTATTTTACGTTTTTCTGGTAATCAAATGAAGGCATACAACACTTATCTTTTATTACAATGAAAATTAAACAAATCCTTTTATTTGTGTACATTCAAAGTGCTACACAACAGAGGTTTAGGCCTGTTAAAATAGGCTACGCTACACTGTCCAAACTTTTATTTTGACGGGTTGCCTTGAATACATTTTTCTGTGTGCAGGCTATGTGTTATGATGATAGTTTTTCTCAAATTAAATGGTACAATGTTCGTGAAGTGTAGGGCCCTATGATTTCCGCGATGCAGAAAACGCAGACTCGCAGAATCCAGTCATACAAATGGAATTTACTGTTTAACACGGAATTTGCAAGTCAGCACACTTCAATCAAATCGCGATGTGGACTACTAGTGTATGTGAATATTAAACGGCAAAAATAATATTTATATATGAATACTACTGCATGTTTTATGTCTCTGTGTGAATGAATTGTGAAGGCGAGCGTAATTCATTCCATGACATTCCGTTTGTTTTTATGAATGAATTCCGTGATCCTGTAGTGTTTTCGGAATCGCGGAAATCATAAGACCCGACACCGTGCATCTTTCTACAAGATGCATGTTCAACGCGGACTCAAAGGGGGTTGTCGTGGTAATGAACACCACAGCAACCGCTTGTGCATCCGTGCTGAACGCGTATTGTAACAAGCATTTTAGGGGGCCCTTGGCTTTCGGGGGCCCAAGGTGGTCGCCTACCTTTGCCTAATGGTAAGTCCGCCCCTGCTTGCGTGTATGACATTTTATGTTGCAGAAGGATTCATATTTAAACGGTCTTCTTGCATTTAATATTCACAGATGCTAACAGAATAAACTTAACAGAATAAAGCCTACCTTACAATCAGCCCTGAATCCGTTGCTCCAGGATTATATCTCAACGTGTCTCAAAACGATGTAGCTGAAGTAACGTTACAGCGCTTCACTAGATGTTGATGTGTGGGCGTTGACGCGTGGATCGTCAGTATTTGAATCTGAAAGAGCGTGCGCTCCATGGGCGTGATCACATTATTCACTAAGCTAGAGTTCCTTTTCTGAAGACTATCGCAATGAAAGTCTTTGAGAGAGAGGCTGCAGATCGCGCATCATCTTTGTTTTCTTTATTTTACAAAATGCAAAACATTTTGTTCTTATTGTGACTGTACAAAAAAAAAAAAAGAAACTTAGCAGATTATAATGATGTTGTATAACACTTGCCTGACTGATAAAAAAAAACTAGTTATTTGAGTCTCTTTGGCACTGATAAGAAAAAAAGTGAGTCGATCACGCCGGTTAATGTGCATGTAAAGGCAGGCATCCCAGAACATTTGGCAATATAGGTTGATGGTTATTAGGGGCCAAGCACCGAAGGTGCGAAGGCACCTATTGAAACCGTTCCCGTTCCTTTTATTATTATTCTTCTTCCGCCACGAAGTCTATGGCAGCCCATAGAACCGTATGGTAAAAAGTTGTGAAATTTGGCACACAGATAGAGGACAGTCTGAAAAGTCTCCATAGCAAATTTGGAGTCTCTAACTCAATCGCTCTAGCGCCACCATCAGTCCAAAATTTGACTCATGTTTATGCTAATCACTTTTTAACCATAAGGGCTAGAAACAAAATTCTTTTTTCCTCTGAATCCTTTGCTCAAGCCGATTCGATTGCACCCTATGACGTCATTTTCCGTCATAATAATTTCCCCGCCATTTTGAATTTTCTGAAAAAACTACTTTTGCGAACTCGTCCTAGACGGTTCATCCGATTTGCACGAAAATCGAACCAAATCATCTTCAGACCATGCTGACAAAGAATCTTGCAAATCAAGTTGATTCGTTAATTCGTTTTTGATAAACACGCAAATAAATGTTATGTAGCGGTTGCAAAAACACCCTTAAGGCAATATCTCCACAATGCTTTATCGTATTCAAACCAAACTTGGTACATGTCATCACAAGCATGACTTGAGGCAACATGCAGCGTTTCGGCGCAGCACCACCTACTGGTCTGGAGATACAAAAAACAGCATTTTTTGCTTATAACTTCTGAACTCTTTGGTCAAAAATCATAAAAGTGGTCTCATTAGATTCAAGACAGCATGTCGAGTCGTCTGATATCCAATTTTACCATATCGGCCATTTTGGCTGTCGGCCATTTTGAATTATGTGCTAAAATGCTGTATTTTATGATTGCATGAACGGATTGATACGAAACTTGGTATGGGTCATCAGCACGATGCCCTGAAGTAGCATGAGAAGTTTCGAAACAGCGCCACCTAGTGGAGATTTTTTTTCTCCCAAAAACTTATAACTTTGGGTGAGATTGACTTATTTTCATGGGACTAACTTTTTATGATTCCTTGGCTGAAGCCGATTCGACTGCACCATATGAAATCATTTTCTGTCATTAAATTTTTCATGCCATTTTGTATTTTCCGAAAAACCTACTTTTGTGAACTCGTCCTAGATGGTTAATCCGATTTGCACAAAAATTTAACCAGATCATCTTCAGACCATGCTGACAAAAAATCTCGCAAATCAAGTTGATTCGTTAATTCGATTTTTTGATAAACGCGCAAACAATTTTTAAGTAGCAGTTGCAAGAACACACTTAAGGCAATATCTCTGCAACGCTTTATCGTATTCAAACCAATCTTGGTACATTTCATCACAAGCATGACTTGAGGCAACATGCAGCGTTTCGGCGCAGCACCACCTACTGGTCTGGAGATACAAAAAATTGCTATTTTTGCTTATAATTTTTGAACCGTTTGTCCTAAAATCATAAAAGTAGTCTTCGTTAGATTCGGGACGGCATGCCGAGTCGTCTGATATTTAATGTTACCATATCGGCCAGTTTGGCTGTCGGCCATTTTGAATTATGTGCTAAAATGCTGTATTTTATGAACACATGAACGGATTGTTACGAAACTTCTGTCTCCTGAATCCTCGCCAAGTCCAACAATACCAGACTTGCTAGGTTTCGGTCTATGGTTTGTGCAGCGTTGTAATTTAGCGCTTTAAAAACATTAGCTGATATCTTCGAAACCGCTAGTCCGATTGAGACGAAACCAGCATCAGAAGTTCGGAAACATAAGTCGTTAGTTGAATTCTATTGCCCAAATGTCAAAATATTGATAGTAAGGGGGTGTAAAATCCAATCAAAGTCAGGTGTCAGTCATTTTTCATGTGTTTTTTCATATAAAGGTCTATAACTCCAAAACGAAACAAGATATTTTCACCAAAATTTACACACATATGTATGGGCTCACTCCGAGGACACATTAAAAAAATGGTAGGATTGTGCCACTTGGTGGCGCTATAATAGAACAAAACATGAAATTCCCAATGACTACAATGCAGTATTATGATATAAAATGCTATGCTTTACAAATGAATTGGTGTATTATTACGAAACTTGGTATGTTCCATCAGCACCATGCCTTTAAGGTACTTAAAAGGTTTCAAAACAGCACCGCCATGTGGTCCATACTTATAATGAAAAGGCCTCTTGAGGCTATATCTCTGCAATGACATATTGACACTATATTGACACCCTGCTTTGATATATTGACACCAATCTTTGCATGTGTCATTGTTCCCTTATTCTGACCACACCATATCAATTTCGTAACTGTGCCACCTATTGGTTGAAAGTGATAAATCATTAAATCATTATTATTGACTGTATTTATCATTTTACAGCTATTTTGCCTAAAATCACCTTTATAGGTCTTTAATTGCTCATTGCTGCGGTTGATCTGACACTGCCAGCCATTTTGCCACATCTTGTCTTCTTCTTTGCGCTTGTTATTGACTGTATTTATCATTTTACAGCTATTTTGCCTAAAATCACCTTAATAGGTCTTTAATTGCTCATTGCTGCAGTTGATCTGACATTGCCAGCCATTTTGGCATGTCTTGTCTTCTTCTTTGCGCTTGGCCCCGGTATGGCTGCTTGCAGCTATATTTATTATTATTATTATTATTCCCTTTAAGGACAACCTTTAATGGTTCTGCGAAAACCTAATGGTGTTCTGTGAAAAGCAACAAAAACAGACCCCAGTAGAGCGTGGAGGTGCAAAACGTAGATGAGATCAGGCATGAAGGGGAGGCGTTACAGAGATATGACTGTTCAAATACAAAAATGCACAAGCAAAAGAGAGATTAATCAGTAGAAGATTCGTGTTTTGGTGCTCGTGTTGGTCCTTTCCAGAGCCAAATTTAAATTGTCTTGATAACGTTGGGTATGTAAAATCTAACTACCGCTAATGTGGCACAGAGAGAGCGTTGTATTTAAAGGCAAATTCTGATGTGATCCATGCAAGTATGGCCACCCACATCAACTTGAAAAAAAAAAAAAAACCTTATCAAGTTTAGGAATAATCCTGGAATAATTTACCACAGAAGAAGAGCTGGTTTAATTTTCAATTTGAGGAGCAACAGATCCAGCCAAGGATTGTGACGGGTATGTTTATTCTTAAGTTATTTATTCTAATCACAATATGGACGAGTGTCTGTGAATAAGTTAGGATAGAGTTAGGGTTAGCAGAATAAGTGTGAGTGATCCACCAGAGGCCTGTTGCATGAAGCTGAACAAACTCTGAGTTTCAGAGTAGGTTTAGAGTTGACAAATCCAGATAAATCCAACCTGGTTTAGATGGTTTTGTTCTTGCTGATGGTTTTGTTCTCCACTTCAGCGGTCTCACAAAACTATATAAAGGTTCTCTGACAACTCCAGAGTTAGATCCAGAGTTTGCTTCATGGTTATCTACCAGCAATATACGTACAGTACTTTGCCATATCCCTGATTTAATAAACTTGTTTCTCTAAAGTGGACTATCAACATAAAGTGCTGATTGTGGCTTGCTGATGGTGTTGAATTTCAACAACATTGTGACTTGCTGTTCTCAACTTTCTCCACTAGATGATGATTTCATCAGGTATTAGATGAGACTGCCTTGCCATTCCATTCAGAAATATGAGGAACGTGTTCTTCAGTATGTAAAGCCTCTTGATCAGGTACTTGTCACAACAAACAGTACAATTAATTCAAACACGTCTCAGGGACTGGTGATTAATCATAGCTAAGATGTGATGTGAGAAATGTATTTAAACATAAACAGCATGAATTTACTATTAATGCAGAGGCCTCCAAAATGGAAAAAAGTGAGCTGTGTAGGAGGCCGCAGAGCTTCATCACTTCCATATTACATCTTGATGGCATTAATATGTTCACTAAGATTAATGATAGCAAAAATGTAGATTTACTACTGAGTTCACCCTCTCTGATAGCTTGATGGCTAGAACTCTCTGCAGATACACAACATGTCCTAAAGAAGCCATTTAGAGCATAATGACTTGTGTTCGTAGCATTTTCAGACGTCATGTTAATATATTTTTAACATCATCATCAGTTTCTGAAAGAAGTAAAAAATGCTAATGTTCTCAGAACTTGAGCAGTAAACACATCTAACAGAAAGTTAGAAAATCTTTTATTGTGGAATTTAAATGACGATGTCAACATTATACTAATCGTGCATTACTTACTTTTAGCGAGACTTTTGACTTTCAACAAGCACACTGTGACTGAGAACAGAATGTACTATGATACACTACGAAGATACAAAAGTTTGGTGTTACTTTTTTTTTTTTAATTAAGAAATTAAGAGTTTTATTCAGCAAAGAAACATTCAATTAATCAAAAGATATGTATAATGATAAAAAAGATTTCAAATACCGGTAAACACTGTTGAACTTTTGAACTTTCTATTTATCAAATAATCCTGCACAAAAATGTATTACAGTTTCCATTGAAATATGAAGCAGCACAACTGTTTTCAACATTGATAATAATAATAATAATAATAATACATGTTTCTTGAGGAACAAATACGCATATCAGGGTGTATTCACACCTGAGCGTTTGTTTCAGAACCTAGTGTGTTTTCTCCCTTGGTTTGGTTCGTTTAGGCATATGTGAACATGGCAATCGTGCTCGGGTCCGCACCAAAATAATCGCTAAACGAGGTGGCCTTGGCCCGATTGCAAACAAACTCTGGGGCGGTTCGCTTGAGGTGTGAAAGCAATTCGACCAAACGGACCAACAAAGCACATGGTATTATAATTCATAAGGGGAAATATGCTATATAAAAAGCAGTAGTGTCTGATTCTGTGAGTGACCACATTAGTTATCACAGTTGAAAACGCCTAGGTTACGTCTGTAACCTCGACTCCCTGAAGAGGGAACGAGCGTTGCATCGATGACGCTATAGGAACGCAATGCATGATGAAGTCATGAAGCACATGTCAAATCAGTCCAATGGTGAGACGAGACGTCAGAGCGGGTGGAAGCTATATAGGAAGCTATATAGCCTGCCCAAAACAAAGCTACACTAGCTTCAAGATTCTGAAGTAGTCGCTTCTGACAGGCACATCGGAGATATGCAACGTTCGTTTCCTCTTCAGGGAACCAAGGTTACAGTCGTAACCTAGGCGTTCCCTTTCAAGGGTACTCCCGTTGCATCGATGACGCTATGGGAACGTCTGTACCAATGCCACCATAGCGAGAAGTGTCTGTCCAGTGTAAAATTAGACAAGCAGCACTAGGACGAGAGCACTTGAGACCCTGGAGTAGAGCCCAAGTCCAAAGAGTAAAATCTGACGAATGTGTGCGGTGAGTTTCACAGTTAACCTCTAGACAGCGCTGGGAGATCCCGAGAGATCGCGTTTGACTTTGCTGCAGTATTAAATGTGGGGTAAGTCATATCTGGTAACCAATGTTGATAGTTCAAATCACCAAATAAATTTGCCCCAACCCCAAAAGGGTCTAACCCCTATTTTGATAGCTCCACCCCACACATATACGTACGCAATGCAGGCAACGACTATGGTAGAATCTGCTGTGCCAGCCAGCAAAGGCTATGATGACATCAATAAGTGAAAGCAATGTGTGTTACTATATTCAATATAATATTCAATAAAAAAAGTCATCCTTTACATCCCAAAAACGCAAGCACAGTTCTCATGAACAACTCTATAGCACGAGCACGACAGTCCAACTAATGAATATATTACAATTATGACATGATTAGAGGGTTATATCCAGGGCCGGGCCAAGCCCTTATGGGGCCCTAAGCAGAATTTTATTTGGGGGCCCCTCGGTGCCACCAATACGATTGACTATTGTCAATTCTTGATCATTCGCACACCCAGTATCAATGTTAGTAGTTGTAGCTGCGTTGCTTTCATCATGTCTGCCTGTCATGGTTTTTACACTTACACAGTTTTTAATTGTAACAGTAGCAAACCCACACAAGTGATCAGATGTTAATATTCAAAGCCTTACAGTAAGTCTTACAGTTCAGACTGGGATATGTCCTTAGTTTTTTGTGTTTTTTTGCCTAGTCTCTTATGCTTAAAAAATGCTCACTTTTCCCCAGGTTTCTTGAATGAATAGAAGGTTCAAAAGGACAGCATTTCTCTTAAATAGAAAGCTTTCAAAGAATCCTAAAAATATTGTAATATAAAAACTGATAATCATAAATGTGTCTTGAGCACCAAATCCTCATATGAGAATGATTTGTGAAGGATCATGACACTGAAGACTGGAGTAATGATGATAAATTCAGCTTTAATAAATGACACTTTACTATATATTCACATAGAGAACAGCTGTTTCATTATAATAATATTTCACAATATTACTGTTTTTTGATCAAATAAATGCAGCCTTGATGAGCAGAAGAGACTACTTTTAAAAACAAGAAATGTTGATTTATTTCAAACATTAAACAGAGCTTTTATTTTGGTGAAATTCGACTGTGTAGAAAGAACCTTTTTATTTTCTAAATAAAAACTTCCTAAATGTAGGCTACACAACTTATAATTCCAAAGAGACGATATAGCACTTGCAGAAAAACATTTACTGAGAAACTGGAAGCTATGCTGTACTCCGTACAAAACATGCAGCACGTCAGACAAGATATTCGCACGATACACTCGTGTCACGATTCAATATGTATCTTGATACTGAACTCATGATACGATATGATGTTCTTTTAAATAGTTCGCTTATGCCTTGGGCCGGCTCTGGTTATATCGATCACTAAAAGAGGAAACAAACATATATTAGGAGTTTATTATCTTACTTTTCAGACACACTGCGAGCTGACGCTTGAAACAGACAGTGGTTTATAGGATGTGGAATTGAATAGGTCTTTATCATAGCTGAAGTGAACCATGATACGATTGCAAATGGACAAACAAGTGAACATGACACACAAGCATGTTCAAGCAAAAGCCAGCATAAATTAGTTCTGTGAAACAAAACAAAACCAATGTTACTCACCTATCAAGAAGAAATAAAGCAACCTCTACGTCCGATTGTAGGCCTTAGCGCTCCTTGAGTTCTCTCCAGAAAGCTGAGCCGTCCTACTTCATGCCTAATCGTAAGCCTTCTTTTGTTCCACAGACATTTTCAACTTTAGTTTTTTATCTGCCATCTCTCGTCCTGTGGGTAGTGTCTTTTGAATAATGACGTGCACTGAGTGATCTCTTCTCCCCATCATTAGTAGACACGCCCCTTACTGCTGATTGGCTGAGTTTGTTTTGGTACTGGGCCTGAGACACTTTTCTAAAGCATTTTTGAAATATCACTTTTATTACGAATGTAGTATATAATTTAACAGCGGGAATGACGGCTACATTCATACAGCGCTTGCGTGCGTCTCGACAGTTACAAATAAAGCCACAATAAGCTCATGGAACGAACTTGTCAATCATCTTCATGGATGACGCAGAGGAAACTCAATGACCAATAATAGGACAGTTGTATTCGCATGTGACTTGCATGAACACATTTTGGTATGCTTTGAAAGGTTGCCTTGTGAAAGCGATCCAAACCAAGAGGAAAATGCAACATTGTAACAAATTGAGTCCCTGTTTCGGAACAAAACAAATGATCTGTAGGTGTGAAAACACCCTTAGAATTATTTCTGAAGGATCATGTGACCCAGACAGCAAGATCCAGATGTGGGCCAGATGTGGGCCGGATCTGGGCCGACACTATTTGCTATCTAGGGACACTGAAGACTGGAGTAATGATACTGACAATTCAGCTTTATATCACATTTAGGTGCATATAAATCTTATAATAAAATTTGTAATAAAATACAACCCCAAAAACATGACCCCCAAAAGCAGTAAACGCAAGTATGTTGAGTGTTATCTCATATTCTTGCTCCTGAGTATCTCAGACAAAACTCTTAAATATGAGTTTAAGAGAGCCCTGCACACTTTCCCAAAGAACCCTGCGCACTTTGCCAAAACCAAAGTAGCCTGGAAACACGACTGATGGCATTGCGTATAGCAGCCAGACATGTCGAGAACGTTTTGGCCATTTTATATGACAATATGTTCATCCTAGAAAAGTTTCATATCATGAAGCTGTGCGTTAGTCTCAAGGAGGGTCACTAACAATGATATGTTGGCTAGTCAAGGCTGCAAATGGGCCAGCTGGAACAAACGTATAAATCATACTGGGTTGACATGACTGCGCTGTATGCCAAAGATCTCCTTGTACTAAATATATGCAGACATCTTATGAGGCTGTAACTTACTGGAGTCACTCGCCCCCTCCGGATTGCCAGTGCTGCAGACCGGGGTCTGGAGATGAATATATATGTCATTTTATATCTAATTCATTTACTTATTTTTGCTTCAGCCAAAAATGAAAGTCCATCTTACACTTACTCTCTTGTCATTGCAAACTTTTCTTTCTTTCTTGAAGTGACTTTCTTTGTCCTTTAGAATGCCAGTAAAAGGCTGTTGTTTAATTTCATTAACGTTACAAAAAGCAAGCTTGTTAGATAGAAGACAGCATTCAGTAAAAAGCATTTTCAGATAGAAGAAGCGTTATACAATGAATTCAAACTGAGTTATCAGGTAACAATTTCAGACCCACATTTAACTCTGACAGGAAGAAAAAGGATAGAAAAATCGGAATGTTATGTAACCTCAGTAAGTGTGAGATATTCAGGCAGGAATGAGGTCTGACAGACGGCTGCCAGTGAGATTGTTTCCACTATGCAGTGATTTCATGTTCTGATTCAGAGCAGATTCAATAATAAGTACCAAAATGCTGCTGGGCCACCGTTTGCTAAGCCTCTTACTTGTTTAAAATGCCACTCATGTCAATGGCGGATTTTCGGTGGGGTAGTCAAGGTCATATAGTTTGCGTCACTGAACAGATAAGCTAACTAATGAACACTGATGATGGGGTGTCCAGGATAGGGAACAAAATAAAGAAAGGAAATGCATAGAAAGTGACTCAGTTAATTTGTTGCATGAATTTATATTCACATTTTACTGTATATTGTAATATTGCACTTGTAATTACAGTAGTTTAGTTTTTAAGTAAAATAAAAATTAAATAATAGTATCAATAATGTCAACAATAATAATCACTATATATATATAAACACAGCAAAAACTTCGGTGTTAAATTAACACTCCTCAGAGTTTATTTGACTTCACACAGAGTGTTAAAAGTAACTCTGAAGAAGTGTTAAAGTTAATGAGATAATTAAGAGTGATGGTTGTGATGATTGACCATTAGTAAATACACCTGATGATAACAAGCAGAATCACTGAAGGAAAGAGTCACCATTATGGCGATTATTGTTTGATTTAGTTGGGCTCTTGACCCTTGACATTTTTACATTAGTTTTTGTCTGGCTGCTCTATCTGATTTATAGCGGAGAAGTCCAGAGAAAATGTGACCAGATGTTTTTGGTTATGTTTTGACAAAAACTTCATGCGCTGAATCACTGATGTCATTTAGAGCCTATTCTTTGAGTTAGGTTAACTTTATTGATTGCAGCAGCCCTGATTCTACAGCATACGATCTGTTGTTTTCAATATAATCAGAGGGATTTTTAAAAATTATTCTGTTCAAAAAAAGGTTTAAATCTCTCTGTCATTTAGACACACAGAGACATTAAGAATCAGCGTATGAATCTCAACAATGGTGGCCATGAAAAAGCTTTTTGCAGTGCATTATGGGTGCACCAATCAAAACTCACCAATGGCTCCCAGCATGCATTGCAGCATGAATAAATTATAAGATTAATTGTTTTAGTATTTTTTTTTATTCTAACCATTTTCTTTTATTTTTGCTGTTTTATGTGACTTTTTAGTATCTTGTTTTGTGATGTTCAGAGTTGATCTGTGTATTTGATATGCTGTTTGTCACCATTGTTGAGATTCATACACTGATTCTTGATGTCTGTGTGTGTGTCTAAGGCAACAAAGTAGTTGCAAAAATGTTTTGTGCAGAATCTCATG
Organism: Romanogobio albipinnatus; assembly: GCA_023566225.1. Taxonomy (NCBI): domain Eukaryota; kingdom Metazoa; phylum Chordata; class Actinopteri; order Cypriniformes; family Gobionidae; genus Romanogobio; species Romanogobio albipinnatus. Next base: position 28,288,550 of record CM042251.1, read on the forward strand.
CTGTAACTTCTCAGAGCTGTTATAACCAATAATGTAATATCACCACATCACCCACACAATTAGAGATTGGTCTCATAATGATAATAGTTCATTAGGTCACTAAATGATGATTACATTAATAATGTTAATCAAAACAAAATCAACTCCTGAACAGAATTTTCTCTGTGCTTTCTTTGCCATAACAAAATGTGTTTTCTAAACGCCGTTAAAGAAGCCAGAGAAAAAACTAATGTTAAAAAGTCAACCCTTGCCTTGATGAGCCCAACTAAAGCAACTCACTTATATGCTTATTAGCATGCATATTACTAGGATATTGGCTGTTTATCAGTACTTATAAAGCACATATTAATGCCTTATTCTGTATGACCATATTCTACATCCCTTAATCCTACCCAACACCTTAACTTAACAAATACCTTAAAGGGGCTATATGCGTTTTTCTGAAATTTAAACTCGCGACTGACACCTGTGGCCAAAAAACAGAACTGCTCTTCATTTCTGCTCGCTCTCGCAGCGCGCGCTCGTACGTGCACACTTCACAAGTCATCTGCTGCAAGGAGGTCAACATTATGTTTACAGAGGTAAGAACAGTCAAATACATATTGTTTGAGATAAGTGTTCTCTTATCAAAACGTCAAACGTGTAGCTGACAAACTACACAAAAAATTAATACATTAAATAAATAAATAAACCCATTTCGCCATTGACATACACGCTGATGAAGGGCGTACAGACCGAAACTTTCGTAGAATATTAAAAACACAAATCTGAGCACTGTCCTTGACGACTGAGCACTGTCCTTGACCACTTATTATACACAAGTAGCTTACTATCACCAAGTATGAAAGACACATATACATAATACTATTTAGCCATATTTATTGACTACATGTCTTATGTGAAATAAAATGCATCACACTTTACATCTTCATTTACCTCTTATTTTTTGTTAAGATATAGAAACAACAAACAATATAATGTAGCTTTACATGGCTATATAATAAATAATCCATCAGTTTTATATAGCGCTTTTCTAGACACCCAAAAAGACTTTACATTACTGATGCACTATTCATATCCTTGCAATGCGCCGGTCTCTCTCAATCTTCTACCTTTTTTGGCCACTTGTCAGGGGTTTAACTTTTTTAGTCTTCTGTGGAGTTACTGTTGGTGTCCGAGTTGTCCTGGGTCTCTTCTGTGTATTCGTTAAATCCATTGCACTGCTTGCGAGTGTAGGCTACTTGCTGACTAGCGGTGGTGGCAGAGTGATCTGAAACGTTTAACATGAACGCGCTTGACGTGACATCCGCAGACAGCGCGGGAAAAGACGACCCGTCAGAAAATATGAAAAATAGGATACAGGCTTATAGGTGCACCCACTGTGAGCGGACAAGGTGTCAGTATGCTCATCAGGAGATGTTTGAGTCATAAATGGTAAAATAAAAAGGCTATAGTTACGTTTATTTTGGGGAAAAAGTTGCATATAGCCCCTTTAATAACAATTAATAAGCAGTAATTAGGGGTTTATTTAAGAGATTATTAGTTAATAGTGAAAATTTGACCCTAAAATAAAGTGTGACCATTTTCTAGTTTCTGTTGATTAATTTTTTTATTTTTTTCCCCCTCCCTATTAATGGGGTAACTGGTATAGTTTAAAATGTTTAACAACGTTATGTTCCTCAGCACAGTTGTTGTTATTGTGGAGTATTATGTAGTAGCACTAGTAATTCAGGCCTTTTGTAAATGTTTTAAGTTCTATAATATATGTGACCTGTGCAGCCAAAATGAGTCTCAAAAATTAATTATTATTATTTTCAAATTCCATTCTCTATTAAAAAACTACACCTACCCAAGCTACCTGTTTGAAGTCAGGAAAGTCAATTTTGAGAAAAATCGAGTTAAAGTTTTCTGAAGGTTCCAAAACAAAATCACCTAGCAACCATACCTTAAATTCCCTGGTAATAACACTAAATTTGACACACCAAGACAACAGCAAATTTCTATAGGAAAAATATGTATTCAACTTTTTCTATGATACCACAATTGTTTGATTAAAGGGGTCATGAATTGAGAAATCCACGTATTATTCAGCCTTTGATATATAAAAGTTCATCGTGATATAAGAATATCCTGTAAGTTTCGGAGCTGAAAACGTCCTTGTTAGTCAAAGAAAAGCTTTTACTGACACCAGGCCCAGCAAACGCTCAATCTCGGTGTGGCAGGGAGGGTGTGGTTTAGCGAGGTCTGTAACGGGAGAGGGAATCGGGAGACAAGTTCGGCGTAAGTGGGTCAAGTGCAAATCACGTACACCTGTGTCTTGTTCCAGTGATGGGCGGGGAGAGACGGTTATAAGCCAACGGAGAGGAAGAGCAAAGGAGAGAGACTGAGGACTCGTGGGTGAACGGTCGCAAGGACGAGAGAGAACCAGAGGAACCGAGGAAAAAGAGCCTGAGAGAAAGCCCAGCAAGCGCACCTGCTAGAGTGACGAGGGCTGAGCGTGATTAGAAGCGCAGAGAGAGCTGATGTTGTTTGAGTTCAAGTTTTAAGAGAATAATAAAACCCACGAGTCTCAGTAAGCCGACCCTGTCTTCTTCCTTCAGTGCAAAGAATCTGACATTTTCTACAGTGGTGCCGAAAGCCGGGAAGGAAGAAGCGGCCGCCGCCATGCAAACTCCGTCATCCTCCACGCCGCTTGCGCAGATCATCTCATCCCTCGCGGTCCTTCACCAAGAACAACACCAGGCCCTGCTCGACCTGCGGAGCTACCAGGAGCGCCGTTTGGTGGCCTCCTCTGCCTTCTCTGCCCTTGATGGGGCCGCGGCCTAGGGTACACTGCCCCCCCCCCCCCCCCCCTAGGGTACACTGCCCCCCCCCCCCACTGTTGAACACTCTGTTGCGCACTACGGTGTCCACAGAGGGCTTTGACGTGGTGTGGCTGTCCTAAGCACCCTTCCTAAGCCTGTGGGCTCGTCTACTTCGGTGGCGTGGTCCTGCAGAGCTACGGGGCAGGCCGCCGCCCCTTTGAACATGCACAAGGGTGGAGCCGACCCAGGGCTCTTCCATGAGCTGCGTGCCGCCACTGATCCCGCCCTCTGGGTGGTGAAGGTGGCCACACGCTCCCTCGGTCAGGCGATGTCCACAGCTGGAACGTGCGTCCTTCCCTGGTCTCCTCTGACAGGACGCAGCCGCTAACCGTGCCCACACGCCGGGACGCTACGCCTCCCATGTCCAGGCCGGTAACGCTGCCTCGCTGCCCCACCCTGGGTACATCTGTGGTTCGAGCGACCCCGTTGGTCAGTTCCTGGAGCCTGGCTTCAGCTTCAGGGGCTGTCCGCTGGGTCGTGAAGGCCATCAGGCTCGGCTATGCGATTCAGTTCGCGCAGGCTCCTCCCGGATTGGTAGATTGGTTGCAGCGATCGACCTGAAGGACGCTTACTTTCATGTCTCCTTCTCGGATGCGGACCGTTCCTACGGTTTGCCTCGAGGGGCGGACATTCACTACGCAGTCCCCCCCCATTCGGGCAGCTCTGTCCCCTCGTGATGCTACGTAGTCTATCGAGGCAGCCCTTGCGCCACTCAGGCAGCACGTTTTATGGAGTCGGAAGCGCCTGAGGTCCCTTCGTGCTGTCCATATTCCAGGAGCCCTGAACCGTGCAACTGTCGAGCTCACGGTTTCAGCCACTCCCGGGAGAATGGTGACTCCATCCCCTGACGGCCAGCTGATTGGGAACAGTTCGGGATGCGCAGGTAGTCCTGTTTGCCTCCCACGACTCTTCCCACTGCAGCCTGTTCTTTTCCCTGACCAAGGGCACGCTCGGCACGGATGCACTGGCGCACAGCTGGCCGCGGGGCCTACGCAAATATGCGTTCCCCCCAGTAAATGGACTGCATTTATATAGCGCTTTTAACAGACCAATGGCCATCCAAAGCGCTTTACACAATGCCTCACATTCACCCATTCACACACCGACGGCGGTGTCAGCCATGCAAGGTGCCATCCAGCTCGTCGGGAGCAACTGGGGTTAGGTGTCTTGCTCAAGGACACCTCGACACTTGGTCAGGTGGAACCGGGGATCTAACCACCAACCTTCCGGTTTGTAGACAACCTACATGAACCACTGAGCAACTGCCACCCCCAGTGAGCCTACTCGCACAGTGAGCCACTGTTGCCCCCAGTGAGCCTACTCGCACAGCTCCTGTGCAGGATCAGGGAGGACAAGGAGCAGGTCCTTTTGGTCGCCCCGTACTGGCACGGCCGGACCTGGTTCCCCGAACTCTTACTCCTTGCGACAGCCCCTCCCTGGCTTTTCCTCTGAGACACTCAGAGACGGGGCACCCTATGGCACCCGCGTCCAGATCTTGGAACCTCCACGTGTGGCTCCTGGATGGGACGCGGCAGGTTTGAGTGGCCTACCACCTCCGGTGGTCGCCACCATCACTTCCGCTAGGGCAGAGTCCACTCGGCATGCCTATGCGTTGAAGTGGAACCTCTTCGTCACCTGGTGCTCTTCCCGCCAAGAAGACCCCTGGAAATGCCCGATCGGGTCCGTGCTATCGTTCCTCCAAGAGGGGTTGGAGCGACGGCTGTCTCTCTCCACCCTTAAAGTGTATGTGGCCGCAATATCTGCCTACCACGATCTCTTGGGGGACAGAAAGGTAAGTCAGCACGACCTGATCATCAGGTTTCTGAGGGGGGCGAGGAGACTGAATCCTCCTCGCTCTCCTCTCGTACCCTCTTGGGACCTCGCAGTAGTTCTAAGTGCTCTGCAGAGGCCCCTCTTGAGCCTTTGCGGTCGGTTGATATTAAGTTCTGTCGATGAAGACGGCTCTGCTGACCGCATTGGCCGTCTCTTAAGAGGGTCGGGGACCTGCAGGCATTTTCGGTTGACGAAGCGTGCCTGGAATTCGGGCCGGCTACTCTCACGTGATCCTGAGACCCCGGCCTGGATATGTGCCCAAGGTTCCCACCACTCCGTTCAAGGACCAGGTGGTGAACCTGCAAGCGCTGCCTTTGGAGGAGGCAGACCCAGCCTTGGCATTGCTCTGTCCAGTACGCGCTCTACGCGCTTACGTAGACAGCACGCAGTGTTTCAGGACCTCAGACCAGCTCTTGTCTGTTATGGTGGAGAGCGGAAGGGAAGAGCTCTCTCAAAACAAAGGCTGTCTCACTGGTTAGTGGACACCATTGTTTTGGCTTTCCAGCAGCAAGGTCGACCATGTCCCCTTGGGGTTAGGGCACACTCCACTCGGAGTGTGGCCTCCTCTTGGGCTTTAGCGCATGGCGCCTCGCTAACAGACATCTGCAGAGCTGCAGGCTGGGCGACACCGAATACATTCGCCAGATTCTACTATCTCCGAGTGGAGCCAGTGTCCGACTATGTACTCGCCCCCCCGAGGGGCCGGTAATGGGCCAGGCTCAGGTGTCTTCGCTTGCTCGCCATTCCACTCCACGGACTGGATACGTGCGATATTTTCCCTCAGGTGAGCTTCTCCGAGAGCCCTGAGTTTCCTCCAGCACCGCTTACGCCAATACCTGTGTGTCTGCCCTCTTTCTCGAGCCCAGACCCTCGTGTCCGGCCAGGTGCCCCATGTGCATGGTTCCCCTCCGGCGACCCCCACACGAGTATTTCCACCGTTAGCCTCCCTTGCGAGCAGGTGTCTTTCCCATTGCAAGCCCCTGCCACCCTAGGGTTAAAAATTCCACCTGCGGCTGGTACCCTAGAGTTTTCCATATGCAGCCCTTAGCGGGTCATATGTGTACTCTTAAGTCCTCCCTACGGGCAGGCATCTTGGCATTCCCTCACTGGGATATGCTTCCCAGTGTACCTTGGTATTCCTGTGTTAAGCGTGAGTCCTTCGTCCATATTAGTCTTACGACAGGGAACTCACACTTACGCAGGGCACTGGAAGACAGCTGAGTGGCGAGATTATATTGAACTCCCATTCGTTAGTCACTAACGTACGTCGTAGTGACTGAACGAAAGGGAACATCTCAGTTGCGGATGTAACCCTCGTTCCCTGAGGAGGGAACGGAGACGTACGTTCCATTGCCACTTCAGCTGTGCTACCTGGAACGCAGGAGTTCAGTCTTGGCTCCTCAAACAGGTAACATAATGCGATATTGCCACGTACTTCCTTATATACTCACGCGATGAGGCGGAGTTACGTATGCAAATTCCGCATGCCCTATGGCATTGGCACACCATTGGGCGTTTTCTCTATGCTCGAAGATGATAGGCTTCTAGGCGAAACCCCCATTCGTTAGTCACTAACGTACATCTCCGTTCCCTCCTCAGGGAACGAGGGTTACATCCGTAACCGAGACGTTCTCTGTGAGGAAATGCAGATATTCCAAAAATCCTGCCGAGGTCTTTAGATCCTCAGGAACAGCAGGATATTCTGCCGTGTACCCCGTGGGGATTGCAGGAGGAGACGGTGGCGTCTCATGAGACAGACTGTCAAGAGACTCGACTCTAGCACAATGAACCCGATTTGAGCTTCAGGTACATTCGGATGTTAACAGGTACTGGGTTAACAATGTCATACTCAAACACAAAAGATACACACATTTTTATTAAAATAGCTATATTAGATAAAATATGAAATAAAAATGTATTTAATACCTTTCAAAAGTTCAATGTAGAATGGTTGGTTGGTTGGTTGGTTGGTTGGTTGGTTGACTGATTGATTGGTTGGCTGGCTGGCTGGCTGGTTGGTTGGTTGGTTGGTTGGCTGATTGATTGATTGATTGATTGATTGATTGATTGATTGATTGATTGATTGATTGATTGATTGATTGATTGATTGATTGATTGATTGATTGATTGATTGATTGATTGATTGATTGATTGATTGATTGATTGATTGATTGGTCGGTCGTTTGGTTTGAAAGAAACACATTTATTCAGCAAGGGTGCATTAAATTGATCAAAAGTGACAGTAAAAATATTTATAATGTAACAAAACATATACATTTCAAATATATTTAGTTTTCTTTTGAACTTTCTATTCATCAAATAATCCAGTATAACTGTTTTTAACATTAATACGATAATAATAATTTCTTGTTGAGCAGCAACACATATTAGAATGATTTCTGAAGGGTCATATGACACTGAAGACTGGAGTAATGATGCTGAAAATCTTAATTTTTGTCATCACAGGAATAAATAAAATGTTCAATTATATTCACATAAATAGTAGTCCTTTTAAACTGCAATAGTATTTTACAATATTACTGGTTTTACTTTATTTTTGATCAAATAAATCTAGCCGTTTTGAGCAGAAAAAACTTTTATTCTCCTGTTCTCTCAGTGAAGTTTTGAGAGTGTGTCTTTGCTAGTCGATGTGTAAATGTTCTTGCTGACATCTCCTTGTGCCGGTTCGGATGTCCGGTTTGGAGGTGGATGTCGGCCACCATTATTGAGACTGACACTGCAGGGGTGAATGGGTCACCATCTTTAATTCCTTGGACTGTAAATTAGGATCAGCGAGCGGCTGGGTCCAAGGCTGACACAATAATACATCTCATGGTTAATTTGGCACAAGCAAAGGATTTGTACTCTTCAATGCACACAAATGAGTCTCTGTACATTTCACCGTCTCCATTATCACCTTCTGGCTGCCACGTTCTCTCTGTCTCTCTCAGTCTTGTCTCCACAGCCTCGATGTGCGTTTGAGCAGAAGCAGGACCTCACAGCAGGGTTAAGATGGACACTGGATGCTGAGTGTCTCTCATACTATTTTGAAGGTTAGCCTACACAACATTTTGTTTGAGCTACTGCAGTGCACTATTGTTTTTATTTATACACTGAAAAAAGATTTGGTGGAGAAACAATATTCACTCAGAAACTGCTAGTAAGTTTCACAAACACTTACAAAGAAATGGCAATTAACACATTGAATTAAATGTAATGTAACACTGAATGTATTTATTAAACTATAAAAAACTTAAATAATATTCTCTTGTAGAATAGCATACTAGTACTACAGTATGTTTTTATTTGGAACTTTTTATTTTTTTTATTTACAAAATATATGTTTTTACTGTGTATGTATAATTTTAATCTAAATGGGATAATAGGAATGTCAATTAAAACATTTTAATACTTTTAATTTACTGTATTTATTGGCTTTTGATTTTAATTTATGGTAACAAAAATCTCATAGTGAACAAAATTAAACAATTTTGCATTGTATAGTTTCATATTACATAAATAATATGCAGTGTACAATGGTGTGTAGTTTGCAGAAGGCATACTGGAACAGGATACTACCTTACTGGTTTGACTAGGAATGTAGTATGTACTGTATACTATGTACAATACAATACATAGTATTGTAACGACACCCCTTCAGGAAATGAAGATGTAATGGAGCGGGTGTTTATTGCAAAACTGGATGACAAGGTATCGGGGACATAGACAGTACACACAGTATTTAAACATGAATTTAGAGATACTGTGAGGAACAGTTTATGTGAGAATTCAGGTAAGTACTTCAAAAGTCCACAAAACACAGGATTACTGCATTTCTTCTTCTTCTAGGACTAAAAAACACAAGGAGCATGCAGGATAACTGAGAAGGGAACAATATTTCAGGTAAGAGTTAAATCCAAAATTAAAAACAAAATACTTGAGCGATACAGTCACTTATCTCTGATAGTCCAAGAGATATAAAAATACAGGAGAAAAGCAAACATGGGTAAATCCTTCTGGGACAAAACATAAACGAGAAGGTGAGTCTAGCACAAACATGGCCAGACAATGACTGCATCCAAAAGCTTAAAAATGCTGCCTTCGGATGATGCATTCCAAGGAGGGCATCAAGGCAGATCCAAATCCAATGTTAGCTTCACTTCCTGTCTCCTGAGGGTGCCTTTGATATTCCACAATCCTGTGCATTTCATTCTGTAGAGCTAAAAAAATAAAGACGGCGTCTGAAAGTTGGTGGTCAGTCAGTGTAAATCTATATTTTTGACCGATGTTTTCCACTTTTGGTGTCATTTCTAGCGAGAAATTACTATTGTAGCTACTAACTATATGAGTAAAGTTTGTAAACAAACTTTGAAGTTGGCTTGAAAAAGCATAGACCAGAAAGTTTGAAAAAGTTAATTTAAAGATTTAAGTTTGAAGGTTTAAAGTTTAAAGGTTTGAAGTTTAAAGTAGTTTAAAAATTAAAGTTTGACAGTTTTGAAGTCGATACAGATTATTTACCATAGTTTACCATGATTTACCACAGTTTACCATAATTCTAGTATGATTTACCATAGTTAACCATGATTCTAGTATGATTTACCATAGTTTACCATGATTTAATCAAATCAAATCAAATTACTTTATTGTCACACAGCCATGTACACAAGTGCAACAGCAGGTGAAATTCTTGGTGCAGTTCCGAGCAACATAGTAGTCACGACATGACATGTACAACATTTAAAGCAGCATCAGATTACACATCTGATGCGCCCACAATTACTCACAGCACAGTATACACTACAATAAACAATAAATAATTTACACAATGTGAGTGTAGTTCTCACAGCTTTAACCAATATACACATACTTACAATATACATAAACAATAAACAATTTACCATAGGTTACCATGATTATAGCATGATTTACCATAGTTTACCATGATTTACCATAGTTAACCATGATTCTAGCATGATTTACCATAGTTAACCATGATTCTAGCATGATTTACCATAGTTTACCATGATTTACCATAGTTTACCATGATTCTAGCATGATTTACCCTAGTTTAGCCTGATTTAACATGTTCTAGTATGATTTGCCATAGTTTACCATGACTCTAGCATGTACCCTAGTGTAGCCTGATTTATCATAGTTTACCATGATTCTAGCATGATTTACCCTAGTTTAGCCTGATTTAACATGTTCTAGTATGATTTACCTTAGTTTACCATGATTCTAGCATGATTTACCAGTTTACCATGATTTACCATAGTTTACCATGATTCTAGCAGGATTTACCCTGATTTAACATGTTCTAGTATGATTTACCATAGTTTACCATGATTCTAGCATGATGTACTCTAGTGTAGCCTGATTTATCATAGTTTACCATGATTCTAGCATGATTTACCCTAGTTTAGCCTGATTGAACATGTTCTAGAATGATTTACTTTAGTTTACCATGATTCTAGCATGATTTACCAGTTTACCATGATTTACCCTAGTTTAGACTGCTTTATTACCATGATTCTAGCAGGATTTACCCTAGTTTAGCCTGATTTAACATGTTCTAGTATGATTTACCATAGTTTACCATGATTCTAGCATGATTTACCCTAGTTTAGCCGATGTTTTCCACTTTTGGTGTCATTTCTAGCGAGAAATTAGCTACTAACTATATGAGTAAAGTTTGTAAACAAACTTTGAAGTTGGCTTGAAAAAGCATAGACCAGAAAGTTTGAAAAAGTTAATTTAAAGATTTAAGTTTGAAGGTTTAAAGTTTAAAGGTTTGAAGTTTAAAGTAGTTTAAAAATTAAAGTTTGACAGTTTTGAAGTCGATACAGATTATTTACCATAGTTTACCATGATTTACCACAGTTTACCATGATTCTAGTATGATTTACCATAGTTAACCATGATTCTAGTATGATTTACCATAGTTTACCATGATTTACCATAGTTTACCATGATTCTAGCATGATTTACCATAGTTTACCATGATTTACCATAGTTAACCATGATTCTAGCATGATTTACCATAGTTAACCATGATTCTAGCATGATTTACCATAGTTTACCATGATTTACCATAGTTTAGCATGATTCTAGCATGATTTACCCTAGTTTAGCCTGATTTAACATGTTCTAGTATGATTTACCATAGTTTACCATGACTCTAGCATGATGTACCCTAGTGTAGCCTGATTTATCATAGTTTACCATGATTCTAGCATGATTTACCCTAGTTTAGCCTGATTTAACATGGTAAATCAGGCTAAACTAGGGTAAATCATGCTAGAATCATGGTAAACTATGGTAAACCATACTAGAACATGTTAAATCAGGCTAAACTAGGGTAAATCATGCTAGAATCATGGTAAACTATGGTAAATCATTCTAGAACATGTTAAATCAGGCTAAACTAGGGTAAATCCTGCTAGAATCATGGTAAACTATGGTAAATCATGGTAAACTGGTAAATCATGCTAGACTAAGGTAAATCATAGTTTACCATGATTCTAGCATGATTTACCCTAGTTTAGCCTGATTTAACATGTTCTAGTATGATTTACCATAGCTTACCATGATTCTAGCATGATTTACCCTAGTTTAGCCTGATATACCACAGTTTACCATGATTCTAGCATGATTTACCCTAGTTTAGCCTGATTTAACATGTTCTAGTATGATTTACCATAGTTTACCATGATTCTAGCATGATTTACCAGTTTACCATGATTTACCATAGTTTACCATGATTCTAGCATGATTTACCCTAGTTTAGCCTGATTTAACATGTTCTAGTATGATTTACCATGATTTACCCTAGTTTAGCCTGATTTACCATAGTTTACCATGATTCTAGCATGATTTACCCTAGTTTAGCCTGATTTAACATGTTCTAGTATGATTTACCATAGTTTACCATGATTCTAGCATGATTTACCAGTTTACCATGATTTACCATAGTTTACCATGATTCTAGCATGATTTACCCTAGTTTAGCCTGATTTACCATAGTTTACCATGATTCTAGCATGATTTACCCTAGTTTAGCCTGATTTAACATGTTCTAGTATGATTTACCATAGCTTACCCTGATTCTAGCATGATTTACCCTAGTTTAGCCTGATATACCATAGTTTACCATGATTCTAGCATGATTTACCAGTTTACCATGATTTACCATAGTTTACCATGATTCTAGCATGATTTACCCTAGTTTAGCCTGATTTAACATGTTCTAGTATGATTTACCATGATTTACCCTAGTTTAGCCTGATTTACCATAGTTTACCATGATTCTAGCATGATTTACCCTAGTTTAGCCTGATTTAACATGTTCTAGTATGATTTACCATAGTTTACCATGATTCTAGCATGATTTACCATGATTTACCATAGTTTACCATGATTCTAGCATGATTTACCCTAGTTTAGCCTGATTTAACATGTTCTAGTATGATTTACCATGATTTACCCTAGTTTAGACTGCTTTATTACCATGATTCTAGCATGATTATCCTAGTTTAGCCTGATTTAACATGTTCTAGTATGATTTACCATAGTTTACCATGATTCTAGCATGATTGACCCTAGTTTAGCCTGATTTACCATAGTTTACCATGATTCTAGCATGATTTACCTTAGTTTAGCTTGATTTACCATAGTTTACCATGATTCTAGCATGATTTACCCTAGTTTAGCCTGATTTAACATGTTCTAGTATGATTTACCATAGTTTACCATGCTTCTAGCATGATTTACCCTAGTTTAGCCTTATTTAACATGTTCTAGTATGATTTACCATAGTTTACCATGATTCTGGCATGATTTACCATGTTCTAGTATAAATGGGTACCAATGGGCACAAAGCCCGCGAAGCTGAGCGTCAGATTAATCTCCTTACAACACCACTTTCACCGTGAATTGACGAGCCTGCAGCGGAATAGCGAGCTAGCCAGCCCGGACATCCTGCGAGAGTCAGCGGCCTGCTGTATTTCAGCGCACTCAAATCGCCAGCGAGCTGTCACGCCTTTCCCCAGCGCTCTTTGGTGAAACACTACGGTGTATCCTTTCTGTACAATACTGAGAAAAACATATCGCTTGTGTGGCATGTGCAGTACTTACCTGCACTAGGAGGAGAACCACTACGGATGCGTGATCTGTCTGGGCAAGGCCTACGCGGACGCTGCTCTCGCCGGGTCCGGCTGCTCTCACTGTGAGGGTATGCCCATTTCCTCCCTCCGTTCACGGATAGCGCTCTTTTCAGCCCCGCCCCTCACGCTCTCCCATTCCCCTTTCCGTCCGAGCCTCGGCGGGAAAGAACGGCGGAGCCAGAGGGTTGCATATACCGAGGCTAGTGAGTTCACGTCGGCACAGTGCCCGCGTGCCTCGTCTTCGCCTCAGAGAGACGTTTCCCCTGTGACGGTCTCTCGATCGGACCTGCTCCCTCCGCTCGACGCCGAGGGCCTGGTCTCATTCGGCAGCAATGAGGAAGATGAATCCGCACGATTACCAATGTCTCGCTCTTCCTTTTCTCTCACTTGGGCCACGCTAAGAAGCGCCGCGGACAGAGAATGCCAGAGTGGACAAGCAAACTAATGCCGGAGCTTCCCGCATTACTCGCTCTCAGACTGCTGGAGATATTGAGAGCGTGGCTTACGTTACAGACAGTTGTCACTACAGCTCGCGCTTTCTACAGGGGCAGCACGTGCGCCCTCTCTCTCTCCCAACGACTTACGTCATTGCTGCCTCGCTGTCTAGCGTATAATGGCGTTGTGAATGGCAGCCAAGCCCTGCGCCTTTTTTCACTCTCTATCACTTCTCTCAGTCCTATTCAGGCAACTGGAGAGGTTCAACAGTGTAGTAAACGAGCCTGTTATGAAGCACGCACACCCTACACACCAAAACACCGTTGAGAGCACGACTTACGTCATAGCTGCGCTCTCTGTGGTACGGTGCACTTCCGCACACAGGGTTTCCGGTTCGAGCCCCGCTCTCACAGGTTTCTCAGTGAGTCTCAATTTAGTGAATGGCAGCCAAGCCCTCTATCACTTCTCTCAGTCCTATTCAGGCGACTGGAGAGGTTCACCATTACAGTAAACGAGCCTGTTATAAAACATGCACGCCTGTACACAAAACGTTGTATTAACAGCGATCCTAATAAACAATTAAGAGTTCTTTCCTCTGTTATGACTGCAGGCAGTGTGTCCCCTACATAGGGTGTACCCCTATATATAAGCACTGTTAATGCAGCGCTATAGAACCACTCAAAAGTCCTGCTGTGGCTGGATTACCACCACAGACTTCCTTTACATTCTCTCAATCCTCTCGGTTCAGGCGACTGGAAATGTAAATATTGCAGTCAACTAGCCTGTTGTCAAACACGCTCGCCTACACCAATGCTGTTTTTAACAACGACCTTACTAAAATATGTGCACCTTGCACATAAGCACTGTTCTCACAGATTATCGCTCTTTAGCTCACGCCGAGAGTGCTCTATATGTAGAGCGCGCGCCCACTACAAGTGTGCGCTGCTGCACATAAGTGCTGTCCGCACAGTGTCAGAAAACACAAACCAACCGGCGGACATCTGAACAGGGCCCTTATCAATCGGTTTCAGAATGCTGACAAAACTGAACACAGAAAGCAGCCCTGACAGGCTGATCAGGAAGAGAGGAGGGTTGAGTCCCGCCCAGGCCGGTCCGCCTCGCAAAAGACTCAGAGTTCTCCCCACGGCCTGTTTTTGTTTCAGTCAGGGAGAAAAATACTGTTCTGAATGTTTTTCATGCAATGAATGTAAACTACGAGTCCGCTTTAATGCGTGCTCCCCTGCATTCTAACGCCATAAAGGCAAGTTTAAATTTTTTTTTTTTTTTTTCAATCGCGCAAATCGACAGGTAGACAGGTTTTTCTCAGTGGAACTGAAAGATGCTTACTTTCATATCCAAATTATCCCACGTCACAGACCGTTGGCCCCGTGGTCACTTGGAAACAGTTTCCAGACGGATGGTGGTCACCACGGACGCCTCCAACTCGGGTTGGGGCGCTCTGTACGAGGGTGAACCGGCCTTCGGCTCATGGTCGAGCATGGAGTCACGGTTGCACATAAACTGCCTAGAAATGCTGGCAGTAGTGCTAGCCCTCGAGACTTTTTTACCACGTCTCTCAGGTCACCATGTTCTAGTCCGCACGGACAACACGACTGTGGTCTCCTACATAAACCGCCAAGCCGGGCTCAGGTCGAGATGGCTCAACCAACAGGTCAGACATCTCCTCCTATGGGCAAAAGGCAAATTACATTCACTGAAAGCAGTGCATGTGCCAGGCAGACTGAACCAGGGAGCAGACATACTCTCCAGGGGCCTCGTGTCCCTGGGGGAATGGGCCCTCCATTCCTAAACGGTTCAAATGATATGGAGTGTTTTTGGGAGGGCAGAAGTCGACCTCTTCGCCTTCGAAGACAACTGTCATTGCCCAATCTATTTTTCAAAGAGCAAGGATGCGCTGGCCCACGGATGGGCCCACGCTTTTCCACCAGTACCGCTCATTCCCCAGATTTTTTAAAAAGGATCAGGGAATGCGAGCACACAGTCCTGCTAGTGGCACCACATAAGGTTTCCCGAGTTGATTCAATTACTATCAGCAGTCCCATGGCCAGTTCCCCTGAGGAAAGATGTCCTTTCTCAGGCGAACGGGACAATCTGGCACCCCCACCCCAAAATTGTGGGCATTGCATGTTTGGCCACTCAAGGGGGGCCCGAGAACCTCCCAGTGAGTGTCTTGAGCATCATCAGTGAAGCTAGAGCTCCGTCTACTAGATGTCTCTATGCCCTTAAATGGTCAGTGTTCTCTGACTGGTGTTCAGTCAGGTAGTATAACCCAGTGGCATGCGAGATATCACAGATTCTCATTTTTCTACATGAGATGTTGGATGCAGGACACACTCCATCCACACTCAAAGTCTACATGGCAGCTATCGCCGCATCTCATATATAGATAGCTGGCCAATCAGTAGGCAGACACGACATGGTCATAAAATTCTTAAAAAGAGCCAGGACGCTTAACCCCCCTCGCCCTCCTACAGTGCCATCCTGGGTCCTTCATTGGTCCTAAGAGCACTAAAAAGACCTCCCTTCGAGCTGTTGCAGACGGCTGAATTAAAGCCGCTTTCGCTGAAAACTGCCCTGCTATTAGCACTGGCATCTGTTAAGCGTGTCGGTGACATTCAAGCGTTATCTGTGAATGCATCATGTTTAGAATTGGCCCAGGCAATTCTAAAGTCATCCTCAAACCAGGGCATTGGTTATGTACCAAAGTGCTTTCAACACCGTTTAAAGCACAGGTAATCACTCTCTCTGCCCTCCCCACTTCGGAGGATGAGAGACAGTTACACCTGCTCTGCCCTGTTAGGGCATTTAGAGCATATATTGAGCGGTCCTCCCACTTTAGACAGTCGGAGCAGCTCTTTGTAAGTTTTGGTGACTGAACTAAGGGACTTCCGGTCACCAAACAAAGCCTAGCCAGATGGCTAGTGGACGCGATAGCATTAGCATATGACACTATGGGCCTCCAATGCCCCATTGGTGTCAAAGTTCACTCCACCAGAGGCATGGCTTCCTCCTGGGCATGGTCTAGTGGAGTTTCTATGGGTGACATTTTTTAGATTTGTAGAAGGTTGGGCCTCTCCGTCTACTTTTACCAGATTCTACAGTATGGATGTCCCTGCACTGCAGCCACAAGTCCTCGCTGTATAAAAAAATACAAAGACGGCCTAACGAATATTAGACGGCCTTGTAAGACCGTCCCTGTCATAAGTTGGCAATTGGGGCCTTCATATGATTCAATGCTTGCACATTCCTTATAGTTACCGGCCTCTATGAGCCCAGTAGTATACGACTTAGACACAGTAGTATAAGACTGTGTGTACATATATTATATATATAAACGATGTGTCAGTAACTCTAGTCTTGAGCCCTTTCTAATAAGTGTTCAAACTTGAGGGAGTACATGTCACTGCGCTTATCATAGCGCGGCGGGATTTTACAGGTTCCCTGTTTGTAGAGTTAAAGCTCTAGGAGGAGATAGAGTCAGAAATTTAGGAGTCAGAAGAAGAAAAAGAAGAAGAATAAGTTTAATAGGATTTCAGTAAGTTGGCTCTTCCAAGCCATCTTAATTAAATATTCGCATAGTTCTTACCAAAGCTCTCTCTATTTAGCTGTAGACCGTTACGCTGTCTCAGAAGTCTGTCCGAAATCCGTTTCGTAAGATGCGCAAACACTGAATGCAAAGTCATTGCCTGATTTAAAGTTTTCGAACGCAGCCAATGACTGTGTTGCTGTGTCCTAATTCGCATATTATCCATCCTAAATATTTGAAATTAGAATCAGTGTGTGCCAAATCGTAGTATGTTTAAATGAGTATTCCAAAGATACCCGGATGGTCTACTCCGGTTAGAATCAGAAGTGCAGATCTGTGCACACTCTAACGGCTAATATTGCCCACAACCCATTGTGTATTGGACGATGAACAACAAATTAATAAAAAGTGTTAAAAAACTACAAACATGGCGGATGTGCGAGACTGACGGTTAAGTAGATGAAGGAATTTGGGGGATTAATTATCAGCATCTAACCTGACAAAAATATATTTATATAACGTTATCCATATTTAATCTGCAACAGCATTTTGAACTTTTGTTATGAATGATACATTTGGAAATGCATCATTATGCAAATTGCAAACACATGAGGAGAGTTCTCTGCATGAAAGACCTACGACTGGCAGATCAACGTGCTACTACATTTCTCTCCGAAACGGTAGGAAATTAAATTAAATTGAATGCGGAGGATTTGAACTGTGACAAGATGATTAAAATGGCAGTTTAAACGGTCACAGGATCCATGCAACTAATCGACAGAGACACATTTACGACGATGTATTAGGGGAGAGCGGGGCGAAGTAGTAGGGGAAAGCGACAGTTTTTAACTTCTCAGTTTGTGTAAATCCACTTGGGGTTCAGAGTATGTATTTTTTCCCACATTAATTGCACACATGTCTAGTACAATTATGTGGTTTTGTTTCATTTATACAGTGTATATTTTTTTCTTGATTTACCCTGAAAGAATGGAAGTGAAATGTGACAACATGCCCCATAGGTGGGGTACAAAACATGTGGTGGGGCACATTGTAACATGACCAAATGACAGCTTAAAATGTAAAATCCAAAAAAATATTCAAGACACACAAAAATATTTTGTCAACAAAATACAATTATTAACTTTTTTAAAATAAAATAATGGCATTTTTTAATCATTAAAAATATAAAAAAATTTGAGTTTGACAACAAACACATCGCTACATACAGCTAAACAGCATAGTTCAAAACTAGTGGTGGGCCGTTATCGGCGTTAACGTGCTGCGTTAATGTGAGACTCTTATCGGGCGATAAAAAAAAATGTTGCCGTTAATCTATTCTCAAAGTTGGGTTAGGAGCTGGGTCTATACTACGCAAGCTATGATGACTTTCACCTTGATATTTTAGCGCAGATGTTCACCTAGCCGAACTGCACTGTAGGGGCGAGAGAGTCTTCGAACCTGTGTGTATGCCTACTAGTGTTGTCAAAAATATTGACATTTCGCTATGTATCGATACTGAAATATCTGAAACGATACAATACTCATTTTCTACAGTATCGATATCAGCTGTGCTCTCCTCTCCGACCGACAGCGAGTTGACACGCACCCGCCTCCTCTCATTTAGTCCGTGTAATCCTCTGAACATTGCGAACGGGTGTTCTGCTGGACTTTTGTTAGTATTGGTGTGACCGGTCTGAATTTCGCGCGGGGTTGCACATAACGTTAATTCTACTAATTCCCGCAGATTTCACGCTCGCATATGAAGCGCACACACACATACCGTAATAAAGCCGCCTCTGACATACAAGTGCAAAAATGAGCTCCTTTCCCCAGCTTATTAATGGTCAAATACACTCAAAAATGTCTCAATGCCCATCTTGGTGAGTTTTAACGTAAACACAGTCGTAACCAGCTCACAGGAACAGCGTTTGGGATCCATGTGTGCGTCAGGTCTTAAAGGGACAGAAGTTATTTATTATTCAAACTACAAAAAAACAAACGATCACTTACAAGCACACATATTCTGAATGCCTTCGGCAGAATTCAAATGAGCCATTTTAATCTAGATTAATCTATATTAATCTTGGAATTAATCTAGATTAATCTAGATAAAAAAAATTAATCTATGCCCACCACTATTCAAAACATAATAATAATTAATAACTTCTGAACATTGACTCTCAGTCATTATTCACCCTTTTCTCATGGTTTCTCAAAAGAATTCATAAAAGTATCAAATATAATGGCATATTTCTAATAGGGGCTGATTTTAACGTAGTGTGACAAATGACAACTGGGATTTAAATTACGGCTCATATCTTCTGCTGGTTAGATCAGCATTAAAGCACAATCTCAACTGTTAAATAACGGATTTGTCTTATTTTAAATAAACACAAAAAACAGAGATAAAAACTAAACTTAAGTAACTTATGTACTTTTGCTATGGTTAAATACATGTTCAGTAATATCTTCCAGAGATTTTTTAATTTTGGCGCTATTTTTTATTTTTTCTAAATAATGTTGATTTGGCATTTAGTAAATACACTAAGTTTCGTTGCTCTGGCGTGTGGAAAGTGTTAAAACATGCGTGTTACAACTAACCCCGCGTTAGGTTGTGCCCCGCGCTCCCCTATGTCCCATTGCTTGCTTAATCTTCTGCTACACACTCAAATTTATGTACTTTTTCTTCACAAAAAGAGTACATACTTTTAGGGCATAGTATAAGTAGGCGAATTGAGACGCAGCATGTGACTGAGTGCTGCTTAATGGCAGTCCAAACGAGCAGGTGAAAAGCTGCAGGTGTGTGTGATTGGAGTCCAGAGTGAGCATGTGACAAGTACTGTACAAATTAAATTAATTGGTTTTCTTTTTCAATATATCTGAAAATGTCATTTATTCCTGTGATGGCAAAGCGGAATTTTGCTGATTTGATGCTCAAGAAACCATTTTTTACAGCATTTCTCAACATTTCTTTGATGAAAAGAAAGTTGAAATATTAATCTTGTGTAACATTGTAAATGTCATTACTGTCAACTTTAATCAGTTTGTGTCCTTGCTGAATAAACATATTCATTTATTTAAACAAAAAACATGTAATACACAATAATTGTGATTAAAGTGAGGTTGACCACAACCTAGTTTACAGTGTTTATTGTTGTGTATTGCATCCTATTTCACTACACTGTTTTTTTAAAGCAGGGAGTTTCTTCTCTGTAGTGTGCAAATCAGCCATTAGCAACATTAGCATTCCATTCCAAACGCACCCCTTCCTCTACTAGTAATTCTATGCTCATCAGCTTGATTAGTTGAACTGCTCTGCTTAGTTATTTTACATATAGTTTGATACTGACAAAGGCTCAGTTACAAGCACTAAACCAGCCATTGGTAATGAACACCCCTCGGCGTGCATAAACAGGGCGTAATCTGCTTAAAATGAAATTAAAACAGGTCGAAACCTGCGCTCTATCTCGCAAAGACACCCAAGCGCACACCTGACAGATAACACAAACCTATTCATTTTGCTCCAAACTTATTTGCAAGCCTACATTAATTCACTTGTTTGCGAGCCTGAATTGCCTACATGATTACACATGTTTCTCAAAGCAGCAAGGTTGTTAAGGAGCTTAATACTTATTTCCCATGGTGCATTTGTCCGGACTTGCTGGTCAGTGTGCTAATGGAAGTCTCAAGACGTCTGAAAGACAGTGACTTTGAACTTTAGTGTGAGTGCATGGTTGATGAATGCTTTTTGTTTCTGCTCATGAAAAGGTTTTTATTAATAATTTATATGTATATTTGTTTAACCCTAGATAGTGCCACTATCTTTCAAATAAAACAGCTCCAGATGCATTGTGGGTGCCTGCAAAATATCAATAACATCAGTAAATTTTCCATACCGTGTTTGTCTTATAATTCCTAATTAAGATGCAAATGAGCTGCTGGTGAGACAGAATGAAGGAAGAAGATACCTGGCTTACATTCATGGAGAAAACAACCCTCTCTTCATCTATTTGTCATCCGTTCCCATGAATCTGTGGGGCAGTTTGAGCCGGTAGCTAATCAGAGGCAAACAAGGGGGAAAAAACAACCCCGGCTCCCCGAAATTGGCTAATTTTCAGTTCCTCGAGTGGCAGCATGTGTTTAGCAATTACAATGATCCCATAAATATCCCAAGATCCCCGAAACAGGGCAGGAGAACCAGAAAACAATTATGATTAGCGATTTAATTACAGTCTAAACTCCATCAAAGTAAATTTAGGCTATGATTGCTCGAGAACCGGCTTGAAGAGGGAGCTACTGTATCCCCATTACTTTCTGTTCTGAACTCAATCTTCCACACAATCTCGTGATGAGAACCAATCATAAGGCTTAGCATCATGCTAATTAGAGACAGTTCTGCTGATTATCTTAGAGCCATATGCTTCGGACGATTCGGAAGAAGTGAAATATGGCGCCATTAGCTTCTCATCCCCAGAAAGAATTGGCCGATTGAATATCATCATGTCCAAAACAAGGCATCCCTCTAATGTCGCGTGGGCCGCATGTGAAGGCTTGAATATTTGAAGTAAATTGATGCTCATCTATAAAATGTCTTTTTGTGTTTCCCTTTTCAAGTTCAAACTCTGTTTTGATCTTTATCACTTTAGTTCAGCTGAACATGCGTGGGCACATCAGTGGACTTTAATATGGGTGTTGCAATAATACTCATCAGACTCAGACACATACTTCAGTAGAGCAGACGGAGTCAATGACAAATAAGGCCCCTGATCGGGGCTTAAGGCAGCCTGACATGATAAAAATGAAAAACTCTATGTCAAAACATACGTATGTGCCAAGCTTTTAGAAATATAATCGTTTCATACACTGTAAAAATTGGTTTAAAGGGTAAAAGACTGTAAAAATTCTATGGTGAAAAACAGTTCATTGGTTACCAGAAAGTACTATATACTGTAAATAACTAATAGATCTAACCTTACAATTAATGTAATTTTACAGTAAAATACCAATAAAATTGTTTTTGGAGGTGATAAAAAAAAAGTCATGTTAAGTGAAATGTATCATTTATAGTGAAAAAGTGTAAATCGACATTCCCAGAATTCCCTGCATGACACTTCACATTTTATATATTTTCGTAAAAATTACTGTTTCTTCTTAGTTTTTTTTATCTAATCAGTTATGTACATTAGGGTTTTTATGTTACTAATGTTGTTAAATTGTTGTTTATTTCATTTTTTCTGTCATGCGTGTTATCATGATGGGGTTTTGTGTGTATGATACGGTGTACCTTCTATATAATAGTATCATGATGAGCTTTGATTAATCATGTGACTCTCACCACTGTTTTTGGTGGTTGTCTGTGTATTACAAAAGGTACAAAATTATATATATTAGTACTTCAATAGGTTGGTAGATTAACATTATGGCTACATTCAGTGACAATTTTTTGGGTTCACAACCGTATGTACTTACGAGTGTGAGTCTTACAGTAGCGTCTCGAATACTGTCTGTATGAATGTGCAATAGGAGTCAAGACTGTATTCTGAGTTGAGTCGCACATAGAACACAAAACTATGTGTTCTATGTCTGAATGGCTCCGGTGGAGAACAGTGACTGAATCAAAAAACTTCAGATGACACACAGCTCATATCTCCATCACTGTAAGTTACCGAAAACGCACTAAATACTTAGCAGAGCGACTCTCTCGCACTTTATGACCTGACAGACAAGTTGTTCAGTGCAGTTCCATTCACACTTTTCTGAGAATGCGGTTGTGAGTCGTGATAATTTATGGGTGTGAGTTTGGTTATAGAATGTGGTTGTCACTCCTGTAAATAACCATACTGTGTGAACGTAACTGTATTAAGGACTCAATAACGTATTCTGTATGCTGTGTGAACGTGGCCTTTATCAGTTAATAAAACATTTTTTTCAGTAAAAACATGTTACATTTTTAAAACCTAAAATGTTGCTGTAACATACTTCCACTGAGAGACAAGTTGAAGAACCCAGGTGCAGTTTAATCAAAAGCCGAAACATAAAACTAGGCATAAACTAGAAACAAAGATGTGGCTAACATAGCATGGCTTAACAAAACTCACCAACAGTGATTACAACATCAATATCAGACAAAGACACATGGCAAACATGAGGGCTTAAATACACAGAGACTAATGACAAGAGACACCTGTGAACAGTGATCAAAAAATGAACCAATGACAGAACAAGACACAAGATCACATGAGGGCATGGGAGTCACATGACAAGACCAGGAAGTGCATGACAGAACAAAGCAAACTAAGAAACAAGACAGTGAACATGGCAAACTAAGAACATGACAGTGAACATGATAACCTAAAAACATGAACCAACACCCAAAACACCATGTGACAGTTGCTTCTTTGCTAGCTACTTTTTAACTAGTCCTTTATACTTTTTATTTTATTTTTTAAGTTTGACATTTTAAAGGTATTTATTTATTTGTTTGCTTGCTTTGAAATATAATGAATAGTTCATATGAATTTTATATTTGAGACAGATTTTTTTTTCAGAATAAATTTAATTCAGAAACTGAAAACATGCTCAAATGTTTTCTGTATGAGCTGCGTCTTTTAAATAGTCATGTAATCTACTCTAAGCATAACATTAATTCTTATGAATTACCTGTTTAGGGGTGAAGATTCGAGCTTCGACATATTATAGAACATCAAGCAGACAAGATATGTATGATATCTTTTTTCTAAAAATTAAGACAAAACTCTGATTAAAAAACTACCATGTAAACAGTAATTTCTAATTAAAGTCATACTCGAAGTAAATGCAAATCGAATTAAGACATGTGGCGTATTCCTATTTTAGTCGCATTATCGAAGTGCATTATAGACATATACACACCTTAATTGGACTATTAACCTTGTGTAGGAGTTTTCGCTGCATTTAGCGACCGGACACATACGCATGCGCCAGTGGTTAACCATATGACGGCACCAGCTGACGGCAAACAAGAGAGCATGGCTTGGCTTTAAGCAACTCTCTCACACCAGTCCTTTATTTTATACTGTCATCCAGTACCTCCGAGTTTGTTGCGGTGGCAGAGGAGGCCCATTGCTGGAGAATATGTATCTGCCGTCGTCATGACAAATAACTACACTTGTAGCTTTCGTAAAATTAAAAAATTAAACACCCAAAACTGTATATGGTACCATAACGAAGACAAACTGTATGTGCCATTAATCGATCTATGTTTTATAACATGTAAAACGGGAACATGAACAGAATATTCTAAAAGCAACTCATGTAAACACCTTAATCAGGATATTGTCTTATTCAGATTAAAGTCAATAATTAGATTACTGCTGTCCATGAGTCAGTACGTTTACATGGAAAACAATACTCCAATATTAATCTGATTAAGACCATACTCTGATTAAGAAACTACCATGTAAACAGCGATTTCTAATTACCTTAATCCGGTTAAAGCCATACTCGAATTAAACAAAAATCGAATTAAGACATGTGGAGTATGCCTATTTTAGTCGCATTATCCAAGTGCATTGTAGACATGTACACACCTTAATCTAACTATTAACGTCGTGTATGAGTTTTCGCCGCATTTTGTGACAGGACACACACACCAGGCACACACATCAGGCAAGTGCAGAGGGGAGGGCTTTGGGGGCTCGTATCAAAAGTATATAAAGTGCCCCTCTAAACAATCATCAATAATATTGTGACAAATAAAACAGAATTTGAATTATAATTAATATAACCGCGCGTACAAAACAGTAACAATGCGCTCAAATTCCCGTTTATCTTTTACGTATCTTTCAGTCTGAAATGTCGTTGCCATGACGTGTTGCTATGGTGCGTGACTGCGTGTCTTGCTTGACTGCTCACTCGGACATGGCCTCCTCTATATTTTTTTTCTTTGTGTTGTAATAATTCTGCTCATTGTAAAAGTAAAATACAATACGTTTGTATCTGTAATCCCAGATTCATAATTGTCTGCTTACAACAGCGGTCGGGAACCTCTAGGCTCGCGAGCCATATGGCCATTCAGTGAGCGCTTGTGGCTCGATGGCAGAAAAAAACAATCCAAACAATCACGATTTTGAAACCTTAATTTTCATCATTAATCAAAGCTATTATTCGAAATGTTGGCTGTCAAGAAGGAGGCAAGATGGGCAGTGTCTCTTAAAAAAAACTGAAAGACTACACAAAAAAAATAAATAAATACATTTCTATATATAATTACATTAAAAAGTATAAAAGTCACTCTTTTTTATAAAGTCACTGTCCAACAGCGACACCCGCAGGTAAAGTTACAGCGGGTTGCCTGAGCCCATTGATTTGAACAGACCTACGAAAGTCGCGCTATGATTGGACGCCGGACAGCGTAGCGTGGCATGGGTACGTAATGACGTACTATTAATCGAGCTATAGAGTGCCGAAGTAATGACGTCACTTTGTAGGCCAAAACGCGGAAGTGAGTTAGCATTTTAGCCCTATGGGTTCCCTCGCCCTAAAGTCTATGGGTTTTTTGAATGGGTTTTTGCTAAATCGCCTGAAATAAGGTCTGTGGTTAACAAAGCCTCTATATATTTTCACGTTTTAATCTATGACATAAAACACACTAGTAATAACCTGCTTGTGATTTTTTAAGACTTTATTGTGTCTTAAAAACGATGGTTGCTAACAAGTTGCTAAAAGGGACTACATCCTTTGGCGGGGACTTTAGACGTCATCGTGACAAACAGGCAATCTCTCACTGCGTTTCAGCCTTATGAAGAACTTATGTGGCGTGAATAAATCGCGCTATTCGCGCAAAGTTGGATGCTTGAACATTTGGAGTTTTCTCTCTTCACATGTTTGTCTCGTTGAGAAATGGATGACATGGGCTGTGTTTACACGTCTTTTTGTGTTTAAATCTACTGTTAATGTGTGACAAAACTTAGTTTTAAGACTTTTTCAGTCGATAATGTAGTTGTTTAAAGCTCAAATCTGTGGTTTATTTATAAGAAGAGTGCCTATTTAAACATTTTATCTGGTGTTATCGGAGTTGTGAGCTCCAGTGAGTCAGCGGCGGTCAGCGCTTGTTTAGCCGGCGTTTAGTCACTACGTTTACATGGACAGCAGTAATCTAATTATTGACCTTATTCTGAATAAGACAATATCCTGATTAAGGTGTTTACATGAGTTACTTTTAGAATATTCCACTCATGTTCCCGTTTGACATGTTATATATATATATATATATAAAACATGTCAAACGGGAACATGAGTGGAATATTCTAAAAGCAACTCATGTAAACACCTTAATCAGGATATATATATATATATATATATATATATATATATATATATATATATATATATATATATATATAGCTATAAGTTGTTTTATTTTTGTAATATTATATATTATGTCTTTCACTTTTTTTTAAGAGACACTGCCCCTCTTGCCTCATTCTTGACAGCCTACATTTCGAATAATAGCTTTGATTAATGATGAAAATTAAGGTTTCAAAATCGTGATCGTTTGGATTGTTTTTTTCTGCCTTCGAGCCACAGGCGTTCAATGAATGGCCATATGGCTCACGAGCCTAGAGATTCCCGACCGCTGTTGTAAGCAGACAATCATGAATCTGGGATTATAATACAAACGTATTGTATTTTTTTTTTAATTATTACAACACAAAAAAATATATAGAGGAGGCAGTGTCAGAATGAGCAATCAAGCAAGACACACACCATAGCAACACGTCATGGCAACGACATTTCAGACTGACAGATACACTCAAAAAAAAAAAGGTTCTATATGGCACCAAAAATGGTTCTTGGCTCGTAATCATAGGGGAACCTTTTTTAGTGCTATATAGCACCAATTTTGGTGCTTCAGTGGTTCTTCAGCGGTTCTTCAGTGGTTCTTCACCGGTTCTTTGACTAAGATGCTATATAGCACCGCTAACTAAGGTGCTATATAGCACCGCTACCATATACATAACATGTTAAGATATGGTGCTATATAGCACCAAAAGTGGTTCCTCTATGATTACGACGAAGAACCATTTTTGGTGCCATATAGAACCTTTTTTTTTTAGAGTGGTAAAAGATAAACGGGACATTTGAGCGCTTTGTTAATGTTTTGTACGCGCTGTTATATTAATTATAATTCAAATTCAGTTTTATTTGTCACAATATTATTGATGATTGTTGAGAGGGGCACTTTTGATAAATTTTTAAAACGGCCAGGGGCTCGAGCCCCCAAAGCCCTCCCCTCTGCACTTGCCTGGTGTGTGGGTGTGTGTGTGTGTGTCCTGTCACAAAATGCGGCAAAAACTCCTACACAACATTAATAGTTAGATTAAGGTGTGTACATGTCTACAATGCACTTCGATAATGCGACTAAAATAGGCATACTCCACATGTCTTAATTCGATTTGCATTTAATTTGAGTATGGCTTTAACCGGATTAAGGTAATTAAAAATGGCTGTTTACATGGTAGTTTCTTAATCAGAGTATGGTCTTAATCAGATTAATATCGGAGTATTGTTGTCCATGCAAACGTATAAAGAAAACGTCCCTCTTACATACTTTTACATTAAGGCTGTTTAATAGGACTCATCTATTAATGGATGATCCGGTCCATCAGTTTCACTTGCTAATTTTATACTCAAAGAAAAAAAAATCTCAAAGAGAGAGAAAGAGAGAGAGAGAAAGATAAAGCTAAATGTTTGTGTTCAGTTTCACACCATTTAACTAATGTGGGAACTTTATAATGTGGCCGGTGGCCGATAGCTGAAGACAACCTCACTTGCTTCTCATCAGATGATTTGTTCTTATACATTCAAATGTTCTGAACTTATTTCAATGATTTGAAAATAAACATATTGAGTTTATTATCTATTGGGTATTTTTTTGAGAGTTTTTATTGTATTATTGGCATTACAGAATATTGTTTGCAGTCAGTGGACACTCAATAATATTGAACATTCTTTAAAATCCCTTAAGTTTACAAAGGAGCTGTCGGAATGTTCGGAATGTCTTGTGAATGGACAAGAAAACATTGGAAACACACTGTTCATTATCAATAGCTGACTTCCATTTATCAAAATGTTTTATTTTTATTACATGCAGTTAAAGTATTTCAGTTCAGTACATGTTTAGTTTAATTCTTACAGTACATTGATAGCACTTGACACTCTCAATATGCATTACCCATTCACAAAACAATCAAGCACTCATGAAAAACACATAAGCCACACAAGTCAGGTTTAATTATATATGATCCTCCTTCACAGATATATGTGTATAGTTGTTAGTATAGGTATAAATGTGTATGTAAACGACTCATCTGATGCCTTAGTGTGCCAATGCATGATTTATGATAAAGCTTGTTTGTTTGGTCTCAACACTTCAAATGAGAACAGATGTGGCCCGACAAAGGCAACTGAGAAGAACTGCATTGACAATGAATGGAAATCCACCACAATTCACTTCACATCAGAGAATATCTAAACCAAGGACGTTTTCATGAGCAACAGAGAGTTTGGTCATATGAAAACCACTGGTAAAGAAAGTCGAGCTAAGTGTGTTGAGAGTGATGATGAATGCGAGCGGCCGTGGAAAAATAAAAAATTAAATATAGAAATAATATATCTCAAAGGCCACAAGCAATTTAAAAAAAATAGCTTACCCTTGACAGAGCAGAAAGACAAAATGGAAATGAATATATATGGATGATTTAACCTTGCCTTACTGTAAGTACTCACCCTAGTCACACACACTGTTCAGTCTTTATTGCATCATGGTGTGTAGCCCATTCAAAAAACCTGCTTCATCTACCCAAAATATTTTTTTTTTTCACAGAAGTGAGCAGCACAGTGCGATTGTGGAAAGGAAAAAGGAAATTATAGCCATCATGCTGTGGTAATTGCTTTATACGTGTGTTACATGCTACATAAACATGTTACGTCACATAAAAGTATAAAGTTGAATGTAAAAAAAGGGCCATAATTCACCCCAAAATCAAAGCATAAAACCCCACTAAATCACATTTTATAAGTAAATTGATGCCTACTTTTTGTGTGATTTGAGATCTTAGAATTAGCTCATTTTCAATATTATGTGTATATACACAGATCAGTGTAGCGATTTAGCTCTGAGGGGAAATATTAATAACTATTCATAACTTTTTATGATTATTCATTATGATTAATTATGAATATTCAAATCAATTAACCCTCAGAGACCTAAGGGTATTTTTACAATAAATTTTCCGCCTGGTGTTATTTACTAAAAAAGCTTGTAAAACATCAACCCTGTTGTGTACAGACAATTGACACACCTCTTTTTTTTCAAGACTTCAAGTTGCACTGTCAGTATATTTGTGTTGCATTGATGTCACCTGAATGTAAAATAAGTTATGGGACCATAAAGACAAATGAAAACATAAAACGGAAATTGAATCCCTCAAATATTTATTGAAAACACACACAAATAAATAAAAGCTAAGCATATTTCCTCTGGAAAACTGTTTGTTCAAGTCTTTGGAGTCCTGGTACTCAGGAATAAACATGATAACTTATACAGAACCAAAACTATTTACATTTTTCCAAAAAAAGTCCAGGCGCTTTTGGCCTCTTTGGATTTTGGATATTTACTGGTGCCAAGCCTCAAAACAGTTCCTATCAGGAACTTCTCCTCAAACTTTCTCCTCAAACTTTTTCCTCAAACTTTGTCCACAAAACTACTCAAAACTGCAGCACGTCTCTCTCTCTATCTCCTCAATACTAGCGTGCATCTCTATCTCTCCACAATAACCGAGCTGTGGTTCATGCGTAATGACGCACACCAACGTGGATGACGGATCAGCCTGTCATTGGTCAAACCCTCATCCAAAATGGCAGCTAGCATCGCGCTAGCGGCAAAAATGACGGAAAATGTATAAATTATGGACATCAAGTGGATATATCTTGGATGTAAGCGTTTTGATTTATTGCTGAACAACTCCAAAAAGATGCACATGTTCCAGGCTGGATAGAAAACCTTCTGTAAAGGCTACAAAGACACCCCCGTGATGGCTAGCTCGTTAGCTTTCTGCTGGAAAAAACGGTAAGAAAATTGATAAAAGTTTCATGAAATAATATAGATATTTATCGGAGGTGCCGTGTGACGTCGTGGGCGATGCCGTCGGGCTCTGAGGGTTAAATATATTAACTTGACGTAGCTACATTAAAATTACAATCAATCAGTTCGTCCTATGGACGTTCAGTATTGATTATTAATTAATTCTTAGAAAACTATATTTTTCATGGCTACAGAAAAATAATTATTTATTTTAATTTATGTACGCGCCTATAGAGCACGTAGCAAGATCGATCATTTAAGGGACAATTTGTTTGCAGGCAGGGAGTCAGGACCAAACATATGTTTTGCACAAACTTTAATAACTAAAACACGGAACAAGACTACAACTAACATGAAACATACATACACAAACATACATGACAAGAGTTAAGGTTAAAGTGGTTGGAAGGGAAAGGGTCAGAATAGATGGATGCATCTATGCAGAGAGTCTAAACCTTGTAAAGAACCATCTTTAATAAACTCCTTTGTTGGAACAAAGGGGTTTACAGTTTTACTAACTACACAGCAATTTCTGTTTCGTACTTTACTTGCATTTAGCCTGAGCTGTAGAAGACCATCCGAGGTGAAATCGCAGGACAAAGCTTTGGTGGTCCCGGCCAATGGTATTGAAGTTGCGATCAATTTCTTCTGCATCGATTGAAGAAGGAATGATGAGCTTGGGTGGTTGCTTCGATTCCGTGGGTACTGAGAAAGTGGCACATGGCGTGCCAAGTTTGGGCCTTGTGGTGAGGCCCTGTTGTGGGGCCCTGTCTCACACACACTGGCTCTGTGTGTGAGAAGGCCCATGTTGGCTGCCTGCGGGGCGGATGCCCCCAGGCACAGTGTGACGTGTCCGTGAGGCAGAAGAAGAAGAGGAGGAGGATCTCTGAGAGCTCTCTTTTTAAGGTCGGGAAATAGTCCCACCCTCTGGAGGCAGGCTTTACCAATGAGATTGTTGGGTTTTCCAAGTGGTCCTCTGGAGAGTTTTATTGCTCTTTGTTCCAAGCCTGAAATCGATGAGTCTGTGCTCAGGTATACTCTAATTAATGCAACAAACACATTGCTTCGTACAAGGACATGACATACGTGGAAGTGTAAGTTATGAAGCGTGCATTAATTTGATAGGAGACATGACATATATGAGGTTACATGAAATAGTAAGTCGTTCATAGGACATGGATACATAGGGAATGCAATGATAGGGAACACATTACAAGAGAGTTATATGTGTACATACAATGTCCTGGGGTGCATGTTCATTTCTGGACGATTTGTCTATAACTTGAGGCCACAATGTGTGTTTTACAGGCTTTGTGTCTTTAGTTGGGAACTTTCCATGTGGCCAAATTCTTTTGGGGCTGTAAAACACCTTATCAGCTGGTTTCCATGGTAATGGAAGATCCTTCTCTGTGGTCTTGGGGGAAGGTCTGTTATTCAGCACAAAGTATTTGAAACATATTTGTTAAATGTAACAGGCAATTAAGTGTCTGATTTTGCTCAATCACTACATAAGGCATAACATAATGACAGACGTGAATAACACTGATTATCTCTTCATCACGGCACCTGTTAGTGGGTGGGATATATTAGGCAGCAAGTGAACATTTTGTCCTCAAAGTTGATCAAAGTGAAGCAGGAAAAATGGGCAAGCATAAGGATTTGAGCGGCCAAGGCTCATTGATGCACGTGGGGAGCGAAGGCTGGCCCGTGTGGTCAGATCAAACAGACGAGCTACTGTAGCTCAAATTGCTCAAGAAGTTAATGCTGGTTCTGATAGAAAGGTGTCAGAATACACAGTGCATCGGAACTTTGTAGCATATGGGGCTGCATAGCAGGCAGACAAGTCAGGGTGCCCATACTGGCCGTGTCCACTGCCAAAAGCGCCAACAGTGGGCATGTGAGCATCAGAACTGGACCACGGAGCAATGGAAGAAGGTGGCCTGGTCTGATGAATCACATTTTCTATTACATCATGTGGATGGCCCGGTGCGTGTATGGCAGTGGGATGCTTTGGGAGTGTGATGCTTTGGGCAATGTTCTGCTGGGAAACCTTGGATCCTGCCATCCATGTGGATGTTACTTTGACACATGCCACCTACCTAAGCATTGTTGCAAACCATGTAAACCCTTTCATGGAAACAGTATTCCTGTGGAAACTGTATCTCAATCCAATCGAGCATCTGTGGGATGTGCTGTACAAATATTGGAGCATGGAGGCCCCACCTCTCAAATTACATGACTTAAAAGATCTGCTGCTAACATCTTGGTGCCAGATACCACAGCACACTTTCAGGGGTGTAGTGGAGTCCATGCCTCGACGGGTCAGGGCTGTTTTGGCAGCAAAAGGGAGACCAACACAATATAAGGTCATAATGTTATGCCTGATCGGTGTATATAGTTTGGGGTCAGTAAGAATTCTTTTTTTTTTTTAAAGATATCAATACTTTTATTCAGCAATGATGCATTATTGATCAAAAATAAAGTATCAAAAGTGACAGTAAAGGCATTTATAATGTTACAAAATATTCTATTTTGTTTGAACTTTCTATTAATCAAAAAATAAAAAATAAAAATTACACAACTTTCAAATTTCAACATTGATAATAATAATAATAAATGTTTCTTGAGCAGCAAATAAGCATATTAGAATGAAGGATCAAGTGACAATGAATTATGTTTTAATTAATTCTGAAAATTCAGCTTTGCATCACAAGAATGCATTACATTTGAAAATGTATTCAAATAAAAAACATTGATTTTAAATTTGTATAATATTTCACAATGTTACAGTTTGTTTAGTATTTTTAGTCAAATAAAGGCAGCCTATGTATGTATGTATGTATGTATGTATGTATGTATGTATGTATGTATGTATGTATGTATGCATGTATGTATGTATGTATGTATGTATGTATATAGACACATGTTTGTCCTTACATGCATACATTTTTCACCGTATGTGGAAGTAGTAATTCCCTCATGTAGATTATATGAATGTATTGATCCGTGTGTCTGAGCTATGAACTGTAGATGCATGTGTTATGTGTGTATGTTTGTTTGTGTTTTTCTCATGGCCTCGAGCCAGCCCTAAAGCGATTAGGGAGGTTCAGGCTTCGCTGTGGTACCGCAGGGTCAGTTTTGTCAACAAGGCCAGAGATGGCAGACAAATCCCCCTCTCGTGGCTCAGGGGATTGGGCCGCCCCGTCACCCAGCTGCCCTTCTGGCCACCAGAGCTCGCTGACTCACCCCAGTGAGGTAATTGCCCTGTCTTTCTGTCAGTGCAGGGAGCGAATGTGGAATAGCACCATGCTGTAGGGAACAGTGTAAGTGTACATCATACTGCTGGAGAGGACATCCAGAAAACAGCACAGCACAACATGACAAATCAGGATTTAAAAACACACTCTTAACCTTTTAGAAATAGAAAAATCACAAATTATACCTCTTAAATATCTTAGGTGATTGTTCTGGAGAGCAAATGGAGACTGTGTGCAAGATTTAAAAAAAAATATATAACACTTTACAATACATGACTGTCACTATTTTTTTAATCACAAATTGTGGTCAAATAGTGAAACTAGAGTCCTATATCTTTCTGGTGATACACAGTTAGTCAAGATTAAATAAGAATGGCATGGTAATGTAACAACAATCCTGGTGTCACGTCTGTTTTGGGTTTTGATTCACTTTTATAATTTCATGTCTTTTATTTTTTTAATTTCTCACAGTCATGTTTCCTGTTTGTCATATGTTTCCCTTGCTCATCATAGCTGCATCCGAAATCGCATACTTAGGTGAAAAACAGTATGTGACAAAAGTAGTATGTCCGAATTCACAGTACTCATAAAAAAGAGTAGGCAAAAAAGTACCCTGATGACCTACTACTCCCGATGAGATTCTGATGGACACTATACTATCCCATGAGGCCACAGGAGAGGATTTGTGAAGAGCAGTGACGCGACGCAACTGACGCTGGTAGGTCACATGATGAGGGCAACATTGCGAATGTAGTACATCCAGATTACATTCATACGATGCATATTCATACTATATAACATATATAGTGTAAATATGTATGCATACATTTAGCGTTGTTAAGTAATTACTCAAAATAAGTACCTACTCAAGATTTCGGACACAGTCCATGTTTTCAGAGATTGTCTTAATATAGGGAGATGAGAGGGTCTGTATCTCTTACCATTGGAGAAAGCGGAATGGCTAACTTGGATCCCGTGCGGCACCTCTCAGCCTATTGTGTAATGGCAGTGACGTCAGTGCCTGTCGTTCAAAGTTTTATGACAGTCAGTTACAATTTGGTGTTATATTGCTAGTAAAGGTACAGTAGACCTGCATTGTTTGTAGAATGTGATTTACTGAGCAGGGGAAAAAGTGCAAATATCTCTATTTTCTCTAATTAAGAACACACTAAAAACTTCATTGTAATTTAATACATATTTAATTAATTAATTAATTATATGTATTGTTTTACCTTCATTCATTAAAAAGCATTATATAATCATTAGGCACACAGCAGAGTCATAAATCACAACACCAGACTAACCTGGCAGCAATATAAAGAATACTTAAAGGGGTGGTAAACCACGATTTCACTTTTCTAACTTTAGCTAGTGTGTAATGTTGCTGTTTGAGCATAAACAACATCTTCAAAGTTACAACGTTCAAAGTTTAAAGCAAAGGGAGATATTTGCTTTTAAAGAAATCGATTTCTAAGGACTACAGCAAACGGCCGCTAGGGACTACTACACATTCACCCAGGGTCAATATTTACATAAACCCCTCCTCCGAGAATATGAAATAAGGGGGGCCATTTTGTATCGCCGCGGGGAATAGTTGTTGTGGTATAGTTAGTAGGCTGGAGTGCTGTTGACAATGCCGACGAAACGCTGTTATTTTCATCCGGATTGCAGGTCCACTTTCTTCAGCCTTCCTAGGGACGGGGGTGCGTTGCAGTGCGTTTAACATACAACGTCATATTCATGTGTGTAAGAGACATGAGGGGAACACGATCGCATTTGCATCGGATATATGCTGCCCATCATAAATCAAAGCACGAGACAGACAGGGGTCGGAGGAGAAGATCGGGAAATGTGACATAATGGACAATATTCATCTGTATTTGCAATACATGAGCCTTCAGCTGCACGAGACAGGCGGGCACGCGCGGCTACCGCGGCACATCTCGCAGAGGAAAGCTTCCACAATCTTCGCGAGTACGGGCTACAACCTGTAAGTGTGATTTATTTTTCGTCTATGTGTTTTCCTGTAATAGTTTGTGTTGTTAATTGTAGCCTACGTTGTAGCAAGGAAGTAAACATGACAGCGCTGTTTGGCTCTGCAAACCAGTTTGTTAAATGCTCATTCATACTTAACGTTATCCGACAAACCCCTAACGTTACAAACTGTTTAAAATCTCAACAGCGAACTTGGCATTAGTGTAAATTATTCTTTGATTAGAGCTTTTATGTATTGTTTATCTACAGGCATGCTAAACATGGTTCTGTGTTTGATTTGGCTACTATGTTTAGTGTCCGTTCTTGCGACAGATATTTGGCAAATCGTTCTAAAAATACAAAAGTAACAGTGCCATTCAGGAGCGATCACTATAGATCCGCAGTCTTTACTCGTGAGGACTGAACAGGTTCTGCTCGATCATCTTCACTAAAATTGTCTGGGTCTGATTCGGGCTCTTGGTATGGTTTCATTGACGCTATTGTACACAAAGCTCAGGCTAGTAGCCTGAGGCTACCTGTAGAGGTAAGGGGCGTGACGCTTTCGAGAAATGTTCACTAGGCGGTTAGCGAATCACAACACACTGCGCCAACTAACCAATCAGAGCCCATTGCGTATTTTTGAGGGACTGGCTTCACAGAATCCGGAAACCATCAGACCGTTTTTACAAGGAGGGACAGAGCAGTGTAGAATAAAGGTCAAATATATGAAAAATACTGCATTTTTTTAAAAACGAAGCATGAACACATGTTACAGTGCACCCCACAAACACAATCAAGCCTTCGAAAGAGTGTGCTTTACCACCCCTTTAATTTATTTTCATTAAACAACATACAATATAACACAATAATTAAATTATTAATTTTCTCTTTATTCATTAAAATGCATGAAATCAGCATCATGCGCATACATGCAGTTATAATATTCATTACCATTCAAGTCTTTTCATAGCTGGTAAAACCTGAAAGCCAAAAAAAGAAAACATCAGTATTTTCTACTTTCTATAGACAATATACAATATCACTCAAATATTAAATACTATGGTAATGACGTAAATGAGCTCTACCTATTGCAACATTTCCTTCTAAAATACCCTTTTTATTATAGTAAAATCTACATATCGTTCCCAGCAAACGTATTGTTTAGCGTAAAACATGTTGAAGATTAGCAGACAGGTAGTCAATTCATTCAACGATAAGCTGTTTCCTCACAAAAGCGATGCATTCAGTGTAGTGAAGCCTCTTCTCCATTGACATCAGCAAAACAGCATCTGCTCTCCTTTCCTGTGTACTGGCATACTTCACCCAAAAATGTTATCATTTAAATCACAAACCGTCATTTGTCATCGAGTTCTTCTGAACACAAAAGATGATATTTTGAAGAATCTGACAGTTGATGGTAGCCATTGACTTCCATGTAGGGGGAAGCATCAACCATCTACCATCAACTGTCTTGTTACCAACATTCTTCAAAATATAATATTTTTTGTTCAACAAAAGAAACTTATACACAGTTTTGGAACAACTTAAGGGTATGTAAATGAAAGAATTTAAATTTTTTGTGTGTGTACTATCCCTTTAACTAAAATTTTATATTGACATTTATGCATTTGCCAGACATTTATGAATTAAATTGCATTTTAAATTAGTTTATCAGTTCATGCATTACCATCCATCCATCCATCCATCCATCCATTATCTTCCATTTATCCGGGGCTGGGTCATGGGGGCAACAGTCTAAGCAGAGACACCCAGACTTCCCTCTCCCTAGCCACTTCCTCCAGCTCTCCCGGGGGAACCCCGAGGCGTTCCCAGGCCAGCCGGGAGACCTAATCCCTCCAGCGTGTCCTCGGTCTTCCCCGGGGTCTCGTCTCGGTGGGACATGCCTGGAACACCTCCCTGGGAAGGTGTCCAGGGGGCATCCGATATAGATGCCCGAGCCACCTCAGCTGGCTCCTCTCAATGTGGAGGAGCAACGGCTCTACTCTGAGCTCCTCCCGAGTGACCGAGCTTCTCACCCTATCTCTAAGGGAGCACCCAGCCACCTAATGGAGAAAGCTCATTTCGGCCGCCTGTATCTGGGATCTTGTCCTTTCGGTCATGACCCACAACTCATGACCATAGGTGAGAGTAGGAACGTAGATCGACGGGTAAATCGAGAGCTTTGTTTTACAGCTCAGCTGCTTCTTTACCACGACAGACCGGTACATCGACCGCATTACTGCAGAAGCTGCACCGATCCGTCTGTCAAACTTCCGTTCCACCCTTCCCTCACAAGTGAACAAGACCCCAAGATACCTGAACTCCTCCACCTGAGGCAGGAACTCTCCACCAACCTAAAGTTGGCAATCCACCCTTTTCCGACTGTATTCATGTATTACCTGGAATGCAAACCCATAACCTTGGTGTTCCAAGCGTATAAAAGTATAAAGCTAATAAAAAAGCATTTATTCATTTGAGCTATTGATAAATGTTTATATATATACAGTGAGGAAAATAAGTATTTGAACACCCTGCTATTTTGCAAGTTCTCCCACTTGGAAATCATGGAGGGGTCTGAAATTGTCATCGTAGGTGCATGTCCACTGTGAGAGACATAATCTAAAAAAACAAAAACAAATCCAGAAATAACAATATATGATTTTTTAACTATTTATTTGTATGATACAGCTGCAAATAAGTATTTGAACTCCTGTCTATCAGCTAGAATTCTGACCCTCAAAGACCTGTTAGTCTGCCTTTAAAATGTCCACCTCCACTCCATTTATTATCCTAAATTAGATGCACCTGTTTGAGGTCGTTAGCTGCATAAAGACACCTGTCCACCCCATACAATCAGTAAGAATCCAACTACTAACATAGCCAAGACCAAAGAGCTGTCCAAAGATACTAGAGACAAAATTGTACACCTCCACAAGGCTGGAAAGGCTACGGGGAAATTGCCAAGCAGCTTGGTGAAAAAAGGTCCACTGTTGGAGCAATCATTAGAAAATGGAAGAAGCTAAACATGACTGTCAATCTCCCTCGCACTGGGGCTCCATGAAAGATCTCACCTCGTGGGGGTCTCAATGATCCTAAGAAAGGTGAGAAATCAGCCCAGAACTACATGGGAGGAGCTTGTCAATGACCTGAAAAGAGCTGGGACCACCGTTTCCAAGGTTACTGTTGGTAATGCACTAAGACGTCATGGTTTGAAATCATGCATGGCACGGAAGGTTCCCCTGCTTAAACCAGCACATGTCAAGGCCCGTCTTAAGTTTGCCAATTACCATTTGGATGATCCAGAGGAGTCATGGGAGAAAGTCATGTGGTCAGATGAGACCAAAATAGAACTTTTTGGTCATAATTCCACTAAACGTGTTTGGAGGAAGAAGAATGATGATGAGTACCATCCCAAGAACACCATCCCTACTGTGAAGCATGGGGGTGGTAGCATCATGCTTTGGGGGTGTTTTTCTGCACTTTCTGGGACAGGGCGACTGCACTGTATTAAGGAGAGGATGACCGGGGCCATGTATTGCGAGATTTTGGGGAACAACCTCCTTCCCTCAGTTAGAGCATTGAAGATGGGTCGAGGCTGGGTCTTCCAACATGACAATGACCCGAAGCACACAGCCAGGATAACCAAGGAGTGGCTCTGTAAGAAGCATATCAAGGTTCTGGCGTGGCCTAGACAGTCTCCAGACCTAAACCCAATAGAGAATCTTTGGAGGAGCTCAAACTCCATGTTTCTCAGCGACAGGCCAGAAACCTGACTGATCTAGAGAAGATCTGTGTGGAGGAGTGGGCCAAAATCCCTCCTGCAGTGTGTGCAAACCTGCTGAAAAACTACAGGAAATGTTTGACCTCTGTAATTGCAAACAAAGGCTACTGTGCCAAATATTAACATTGATTTTCTCAGGTGTTCAAATACTTATTTGCAGCTGTATCATACAAATAAATAGTTAGAAAAACATACATTGTGATTTCAGGATTTTTTTTTTAGATTATGTCTCTCACAGTGGACATGCACCTACGATGACAATTTCAGACCCCTCCATGATTTCCAAGTGGGAAAACTTGCAAAATAGCAGGGTGTTCAAATACTTATTTTTTTCGTCACTGTATAAACATATACATATATATATATATATATATATATATATATATATATATATATATATATATATATATAGATTTTTTGTTCATGTTAACAAATGGAGCCTTATTGTAAAGTGTTACAGATTTTTCTTCTGAGAAAAAGGCTCCAGTAAGCACAGAGCCTTTGTCTCATGAGAAAAGTCTGAGAAGTAAGATATTTGAGTGATCTGTGTTGTTGTTGTTTTTTTTTTTAATTATTATTATTTTTATTATGTTAACATACTTGTATCCCAGCTTAAAATGAATAGACCTTTTGAATGACGTTCAATGGGGCAAACAGGGCCATGCTAACTTCACCTTTAAGCAAAATGTAGGTTTCAGTGGCGGGTGATGTTGAGTCATTAGTCAGTATTCGTGAAGTTCAGCTAAAGATGGCATGTGATAAAAGGGCCATTTATGTTGTTGAGATAACGTCTCAGGTTACAAATGTAACCTTTGTTCCCTGAGAACAGGGAACGAGACACTGCGTCATCTTCGACGCTACGGGGAACGCCTCCAGCGTGACCGGTGCCTGAAATCACAATCAAAAAACGTCAATCCTATTGACCGACGACAGCCTATGGTGTCATCAAGGTGCGACCAGGAAGTATATATGGCAGGCCTTGCCAACATGACAGTATCTAATCGTCTGAAGGGACTGTTTTCGGCAGGCAGGCCCTGCTGACCACAGCAGGCCCTCAGGGAGGCCAATCGGGCCTACCACCTGAGCGAAGGTAACCCAAACCGGGAGCCTACCCCTCAGGGCGGCCCTAAAGAAGGCTGGCTGCTGCGCCTGGGCTGGCGGCAGCTGTCTGCTGCTGACAAAGCCTGGAAATCCAGTTCACACCTGGGAACTCACCCCCAAGGAGACTAGTTGACGAGGTTACTGCTGACATCGACACCAGTGGAGAAGAACCTCCAAGGCCCACTCGTGGGCCATGGCGTCGAGACTTCCTTCAGGGAGGCCATTTGATGCCTACTACCTGTCCTGAAGTCCAGCTGCCCAGACTGCCCAAGCTGGCTACTAACAACCAGCTGGTTCCTACGCCCGCACCTGGGGCTGGCTCCATCCCAGAGGCAGCTAGGGACAACTGCTTCGCCGTGTCCTAGGGCCCCCAGGACGGCGCAGTCTGTCGGGCAGCGCCTACAAACATGGACCTAATCACATTGCCAACAGCAGTGTACTCAGCGAAAGTGCTTAAACAAAGACCCTCTAAAGCGAGGGGAGTACAACTTACGTCACCTGCCTCGGGGCGGCTGTCCTACTTTCCATGCAGCGGCCAACCATAAGTGCGAGGGCGTCAGCCATTGGCAATGCTCGGGCCTCAGGGGAGCATTCGACCAGAACCTCCACAGAGGTTTATCCGATGTTCAGTTCAGCCCGAGCCCTAAAGGAGGTGGAGCAGAGACATAGAGCAAGGGTGAAACAATACCTTTTCTTCAGAAAATATAGAACCCACCGGCCAAACATCCTCCAGGAAGAGGAAGAGGGCCGCCAAAAGATGGCGGCCACCAAGCTCTGAAATGCGGAAACGGCAGATAAAGTCTGATCGGAAACCAGCGAAAGACGCTTCACTCCGCCCCACAACCACTGGCAAAGTCGCTGTCTGCTGCAACACCCCGACTGCGTTACTCGTAACCCCAGAACGCAGAGAAGGGGGCGGGCCTTGGCCGGACGACTCTGTAACAAGAGGAGGCTGAAGCAAGGATGCATAAACCACGCCATGTTTTTATATCAAAAGACAGGCCAGGGGCGAACAACCTTCCTTAAAAGGGAACGCCCCCATCCTTGACAAAGCCTAGGCCAAGTAGTGCGACATAAGATCGCACTAGATCTACTCAGGGCTCGGGAAATAAATATTATCACCTCTAATATTACACATTGAGGCCCCGAACCCGTTTTTCCAAAGCCCCGCAGAGCTGGGCGCAGATCTTACTACAGCTCGCGCATTAGCGCGTACCCGGTCTTCAGCTACTTCCCACTTTACGCTAGGAAAACACAGCTCGCCCTCTACACTACAAGCCCTCGGGCAAGAGCGCGAATTAATCACCCACATAGTGGGAAAAATAACACGGAGAGGCAGCAAGACTCTACTAGCAAAAAGTGAGGCATACACACACAACCACATAATGTTGCAAAGAAGATCGTTCTTAGCTTACTCACGGGGAGCTGCAGGCCCTGCGACATCCCATGATGATACAAAATTTCCCCAAGCAACCCCTCAGGGGAGCGACGGTACAAAAGTCCAGAAAAACATAGTTTTGAAAATGTTTCGCCCTCATAGAGGGGGACTCACCAATCGCTCCTCGCGGTGCTTCAACCCAGCCATCGAGCTAGTATCCGCCCGCCATCCTGAGTGGCGCTTTTAACAAACAAACCAGGCGGGCCGGCAGAATCTTACATTTTCTGCTCACCATAGGCCCACCGGCCTGATGTAAAGCGCCCGGGGGAAAGCCAGAGGAAGGGAAAAAGTCCTCGAGGGCGGAGTCCGCTGCCTGCGCTGGTTCCGGTTACCAGCCCCGGCTTCCTTCCTCTTCCTGTTGCGGGTGTCCCGCCTCCCCTGCGCCCCAGTCCTCCGTCGGCGGGGGCGCTTGAGAGGCGACGCTGGCTTGCTGTTCCCGTCTCCAGCCCTCAGACTGGGACGGGCCGGGGACACCCGACTGCCTGGGCGCGGTCCCGGACCTCAGCGGGATGCATGTTCTAAATGCTTCCGAGCGCGCCTGCGCCTCTCCGAACTTTCCCACCACCGCCTCTACGGAGGTGCCGAAAAGTTCGGATTGCGAAACCGGGGCATCCAGGAGAAAGGACTTCTTTCTCCCCGATGTCCAAACGGTTTAACCACAGATGTCTCTCCGTGGCCACCGTCGCCGCCATCGGCGCTATCTGTACAGTGACCCGGAGAGCGAAAACCGCGGTCCGGCGCGACTCGACTACCGCCTCAGGGGGTCCCTCCCCCTGATCGAGGTCCCTCAGCAGGTCTGCCTGGTAAGCCTGCAACACAGCTGTGGTGTGCAAAGCCGCCGCAGCGTGACCCACTGACATGTACGCCCTGCCATTCAGGCATTAGACCGGCAGGGTGGGAGCCACAGTGTCACCGGCCGCCCAGAGGCGAGATAAACATAACATCTCATCCACGGGCGGCCCCGACACACACCCAGCCTGGCAGTCCCTCGACATCAGCGAGATTTAGCTGCCGATGTCGACAGATGCGGGGCTGAGTATGGTTTCTTCCATCCCCTCGAGATCTGCTGATGGAGATCTGGAAGGAATGGAAGACTCCCAGGAGTTGGGAGGTCATGGGCGGAGAGAAACCGATCGTCCGAACTGTTTGGACGCTCAGCCTTTCTCCTCACGCACCGCAAAGGCAGCTGCAGTCTACCCGTACCCATGACTTCCAGCAACTCCCCGTACATTGGAACGGGATGGTTTGAAAAGCTTCAGCATCTTTAACTGACTCACCCATCCTCTGCTCGAGCCTCTCGCGATCTGGATCGTCCTCAAGAACCATAACTGTCTCCAAGCGACGAGCCAGATCCATCCGTTCGCAAACCTCTTGTGTGTGCTCTTCTCCCAGACAGTAAATGCAAAGTGTGTGTGTATCCAAAGCGCAAGCTACACATTTAAAACACACCTGCAGAAGTGGCATTCTCAGCACACTTCATTGTTATCCTTCTTGTAGATGTTTCACGTGAAGACAGGCAAAACAGTCCCTGAAGACGAAAAGATACTGTCATGTTGGCAAGGCTCCCTTATATACTTCCTGGTCGCACCTTGATGATCCCTTTCGAAAGGGAACCCAGATGTGTCACTTCGAACTGTTGGCCTTCTCCTTTGAGCAACCAAACAGAACACTTAGCACTGGAGATTGACATTGTGGTTAATAGAAGGGACAATTCTGTGATATATTTGTACGATTTGGGGGTGATTTGTGGTGATGTGATTTGTGCAGCCAACATGTTGATGTGAGGTGTTGCTGTGCTTTTACATCAGTTGTATTTCATCAGCGCTCACTGTTGACAACATCTTAGTGGGGCAATAGCACATGTTGTGTTTTTGGTGTACTGCCGACCCCACCAGCCTTAACCAGCAAGACTTTCTGTGCCAAACAGCTTCAGTTTCTGTTTACCTGCTATAGGCGACCAAACCTGCAATTGCATCCTAATATTTGGACGCACTGCTACTAGTAATAGCTACAGTTTTTCATTTGTATTTTTGTTTAGTTTTTTTTTGTTTGTTTTATAATTAATATATATTTAGGGAGGCCGTTTCTACCTCAGAGTAATGAATAAAAATTAAAAAAATTGGAGATGCAAACACAGGATTACTCGATCAACGAAAACTATAGAGATGCCTCTGAGGATTACAAGACATTTTGCAGTGATTTGCATTGCATTGCCTTCCTTGTGATCCTACAGTGACCGGGAGGGGACATTTTGGTTCACTTAATTTTGTTGTGTTAATGCCGTGGCCACAAGATATTAATTTGTGGGAATGTGAGGCCTCGAGGTCCATACTTTTAGCCGGTTTGAATAAGTCCAACTTATAAAGCAGGACACAATACTACCTCTGCTGCATGCAGGTCTGCTGTTGGTGTTGTGTCATGCATAGACAGACAGTAGCCTAATTATATTTTCATGAGCCAGTATGAAAAATACCATTGTATTTGAAGGGTTGAATTAGAAAGAAATGGTAAGATATGCACGTAAAAAAAAAACGTGAAAAAAGTGACGCAGAGTCAGACAATTATTTACACTGCAAAAAATAAAGCCTATCTGTTTCCATTAAACATATATAAACATCCTAAAGTATATGTTTTACCAAATAGGCAAAAGTGCATACATTTGATTTGTTTAAAGCAATTAAAAATACTATTTGGCCAGTGTAAAATATTGAGAATTCTTCTCTGAAAACTTTCTCTGAAATGTATTTTATGCAAATTTGATTGATTTATTCTAAAATAAGGCAAGGATACTGAAAGATTTTTAACAATGAAATGTGCAGCACATAGTCCGTATCTCAAATTTTCATTATGTCTTGAACTGTTAAAAATGGTATCACGTGGATGGGAAATGCATAATATGCAGATGTCCTTATGCATAGTAAAACTAGGCATTGTGAACTCCATATATGGTTAATTCGGGGAGGAGTCGGGGTGGAGATACATGTACGCACAATCTTCCGCTGACTGGGTTTTATAAAGGGAATTTTGCACAGGTTCTGGCGTATCTGAAAACGTTTGTGCGTACCCAAACTTTTAGGATGAAATCTATGTAAAGTTTTATACATGAGGCCCCAGACGTTTTCAAAACAATTCCACACGTGTAACGGCAGAGATGTTGAAAATGATTTTAATATGCAAAACTGTTACCCACTCATAGCAGTGGCCGTTTACTTCCAAGTCCTGAATGCGGCACACCTACCAAGAAGGTGTTTCAAAGAGAGGGTCAACAAGACAGAAAATACCCTATTTCTTCTAAATTAGGATGTTTTTGATGCAAAAAAAAAACATATAATACTATTTTACCACATAATACTATTACCATATATAATTACTATAATGTTTACTATGATGTGTATATATATAGAGAGTATCTCTGAAATGGCAAAGCTTGTGAGTTGCACATGTCCGGTCAGCAGGGATGAAAATTTACCAACAGTG
Organism: Romanogobio albipinnatus; assembly: GCA_023566225.1. Lineage (NCBI taxonomy): Eukaryota > Metazoa > Chordata > Actinopteri > Cypriniformes > Gobionidae > Romanogobio > Romanogobio albipinnatus. The sequence goes on from CM042251.1 coordinate 28,333,545, forward strand.
GCCCGAGGAGAGTCTAACTAAAAACTGGCTACACAAAAGGCTCATCAATGCACGAGGGCAGTGAAAGCTATCCTGTCTGTTCCAAGCCAACAGAAGGTCTACTGTGGCACACGTGATACACAACATTTTAATGATGGTTATGGGAGGAATATGTGACTGCTGCATATGGGGCTGCATTGTCACAGACCAATCAGAATCCCTATGATGACCCTTGTCCACCGTCAAAAGCAGCTACAATGGGCATTTGATTGTCCAAACTGAACCATGAAGCAGTGGAAAAAGGTTGCCTGGCCTCGTTTTCTTTTATATCACGAATGTCCGTATATGTGTGCGTCATTTACCTGGGAAAGTGATGGCACCAGAATGCACTGTGGGACAATGACAAGCCGGTGGAGGGAGGGCCTGGGTCAGGCCATTCATGTGTATGTCGATTTGGCAAGTGCCACCTACCTAAACATTGTAGCAGACCAGGAACACCCCTTCATGACAATGGTGTTCCCTGGTGGAAGTGGCCTCTTTCAGCAGAATAATGCACCCTGCCACACAGCACACATTGTTCAGGAATGGTTTGAGGAACATAATGAAGAGTTCAAAGTGTTGACCTGGCCTACAAATTCCCCAGATCTTAATCCAATCGAAATCAGTGGGATGTGCTGGCCCAACAAGTTCGATCCATGATGGCTCCACCTCACTAAAGGTTTTGAAATATTTTGGTGCCAGATATCAAAGCACTGGCTCATCAGTGTGTGTGTGTTTATTTATTTAAAATAACAGTGGACTCTTAATTTTTAATAAAAATATCAATGTTCTTAAATATAGCAGGAGGGCACTGTGAGGTCCACTCCAAGAGAGAGACTGTGTATATATACACACACACATCCCTATTACCAAACACTGTGGGGTCCACTCACTGATGTCAGAGAGACAGACAGGTCAATTATGAAGACGTGACAGCCTCCAGCAAACTCACAATGGGCTGAGGGTGACGTGTTTTCAAGGACAAATCTCTCTTCTAAATCAGCACACTCCACCTGTCTGTGTGATTACCCAGAGCCAACTAATACCTGTCACCTGTGATAACCTTTCATTCCCTTTCACCTTAATGGAGGTGTGTTCAATGAAGTAAACAGCAAGCGGTGTTGTTCAGCTCTCTTTTTTTAAATTTTTTTTTATTTAAGAGCTTGAATCAGGTGTGAAGTTATTTTGCCACCTGGGGAACATATTACTTTAGCTTTTATAGCTGAGAAATATTTTAATTTACTGTATGTATCGATATTTCTCATATACTGTGTGTGTATATATATATATACATTAGTGGTGGGCCGTTATCGGCGTTAACGTGCTGCGTTAACGTGAGACTCTTATCGGGCGATAAAAAAAATATCGCCATTAATCTATTCTCAAAGTTGGGTTGGGAGCTGGGTCTATACTACGCAAGCTATGATGACTTTCACCTTGATATTTTAGCGCGGATGTACACCTATCCGAATTGCACTGTAGGGGGCGAGAGAACGAGTCTACGAACCTGTGTGTATGCCTAACATACTAGTGTTGTCAAAAATATCGATATTTCGCTATGTAGCTATCGATACTGAAATATCTGAAACGATCCGATACTCATTTTCTACAGTATCGATATCAGCTGTGCTGTTCTCTCCGACCGACAGCGAGTTGACACGCACCCGCCTCCTCTCATTCAGTCCGTATAATCCTCTGAACATTGCGAACGTGTGTTCTACTGCAGTGGTTCCCAACCACGGTCCTGGTGGACCCCCAACAGTGCACATTTTGGATGTGTCCTTTGTCTGACACACCCACATCAGGTCTTGGAGTAGCTACTAATGAGCTGATGACCTGAATCAGGTGTGTTTGATTGAGGAGACATGCAAAATGTGCACTGTTGGGGGTCCACCAGGACCGTGGTTGGGAACCACTGTTCTACTGGATTTTCCCTCATGACTGCGTGTTAGTATTGGTGTGACCGATCTGAATTTCGCACAGGGTTGCACATAACGTTAATTCTACTAATTCCCGCAGATTTCACGCTCGCATCTGAAGCGCACACACACATACCGTAATAAAGCCGCCTCTGACATACAAGTGCAAAAATGAGCTCCTTTCCCCAGCTTATTAATGGTCAAATACACTCAAAAATGTCTCAATGCCCATCTTGGTGAGTTTTAACGTAAAACGTTTTTAGTCGTAACCAGCTCACAGGAACAGTTTGGATATACGTGCGTCAGGTCTTAAAGGGACAGAAGTTATTTATTATTCAAACTACAAAAAGACAAACGATCACTTACAAGCACACATATTCTGAATGCTTTCGGCAGAATTCAAATGAGCCATTTTAATCTAGATTAATCTAGATTAATTCCAAGATTACAGTGAGATTAATCTAGATAAAAAAAAATCTATGCCCACCACTAATATATATATATATATATATATATATATATATATATATATATATATATATATATATATATATATATATATATATATATGAAGAGCTCTTTTCCAAAACGCGATAAACTCCAAATTGAAAAAAAATCAGTTTGACATAGCATTTTGCTGTGCACTGAACCTATTGTCTGCTCCATAAATGATAAATGATCCATAAATCATTCCAAATCGCTATTTTTCCTTGTTTAAAATTTACTGCAAGATGCAGTTTTTTTCCAAACCGCTATAAGCGCCGAACCTATTTTTAGCCTAAATGCGATATGTCCTCTCGACCAATCAGAATTCGGTAAGCGTTCGAGGCAGTGCTCTGAAGCGGGATGTTTGTTTGTGCTCAGTCTTAAAGCTGTAGTCTACGATGTTGAAAATCAGTCGAGAAAGCCTGAATTTTTAAAAAACTCATCCCACCCCTCCACACGCACACCCCTCCCCTCTGTGCTACCTGATCCCTCCCACCGGGAAACGACCTGAACAACGTCACTCAGTCAAGCAGAGGTAAACATCGGAACAGAGATGTACCATGTACGTTTGAGTTCACGCCCACGCAAGATTAGCAACACATGCAGTGTTCTATCGGCTCGAACAGAAAACCGCTAACGTTAGGCCTATTGAAACAGTAAAGCACTTCAAGAAATATAATTACTTTGACCCGTGATAGGCGATGCTAAACGGCTAACATTCCAATGCCGACCGGCAGCATGATCATGTTGTCAGACTGATAAAAAGCTATTTATTTAATACACCACACCATAAAAGTATAAATAAATGCATACCTGCTCAACAAAAAGTCAGCGTCGGTTTTAAGTCCAAAGGTTTCTCTGAAGCTTCCTCCAACGGGCAATGGTGGACCCTATACTGATTCGGCTTTGAGTCCGCCGTTCTTCACATTAGTTTTTAATCTCTGCTCTTTTCTCAATTGACTTTCTCTTTCTTCCAACCGTGACTGTTGGGGCGAGCAGGGGCCGCTTGCTGCTGTCTGTTTGTTGGTTTTTCTCCATTGCTGAGTTGATGCTGCCTACTTTTCCACGAAATTTCATGTCGCAGGAGGGGGCGGGGTGGGGTGCGGTGGGTGGAGACGCGAGTGCAGCAGGGGATTGGATGAGAGCAGTTAACCAATGTAAGCTGTCCGGCCGGACAGCTTACATTGATCAATTTCTCTGCGGGTGTACACCCAATAGAGTGAATGGATTTTTTTCATTCTTTTTCTCTTCATATTGTTAGGATTGTACTGTAGAACCATAACCAGCATCTAAACGAGGTTATTAATAATGAACAATCTTTGAAATCGTAGACCATAGCTTTAAAAATGAGTGCTTTAAACTCTACTAACACTTTTGATGGCCTGGATGAGCAAGTGAGACCTACACCTGGGGGTAGAAAACGTCGGCTGAACAAAGAAAATCACAAAAAACAACAAAAAAAGAAGGTTCGCCACTCAGGTGGCTCGTTAATACCCACTGTGGGATGTCACCACAAGGCTGGTGCGACCGGTTTCTGTCAGGCCGAGAAGCTGTCACCGGACTACCTGCTAATGAATTTCAACAAGTTTTATGAAAGACCAAACAAGGTTGACCAGGACAGGGCCATACTTCATCTCCTGGACATAACGCAAGTGAAAAGGCAGCGTCTGAAAGTCCTGGACGTAAGCAAACGAAAAGACCGGAAAATATCAGTCAATTACAGTCTTTTTGTAGCAGTCACCCAGAGAAGGTGCCCGTTTGCAATGCGACCTTCATTAAAGTGTTTGGTGAGTACAATTTTCATTTCAGAATTAAAAAAATATTTATGTAAAGAGGTATATTAAAATAAGAAGTGCTTAAACCTGGAATATTTTCCCTCACGTGCAACCTATATTGAAAGCGCGGATGAGTACGTTAGTTGGGTTAGAAAAAATAACGAAATTATATTTTTTAAGTAGAAAATAATATTTATGTAAAGAGATATAATAAAATAAAAAGTGCTTAAAAGTACACAACTCTTCTTTAGTGGAAGAAAGCTACTTTTTTCCCCTCACGTGTAACCTATAGAAACCACGGGTGAGTAACGTTACGTTAGTTGGGTTAGAAAAATAACAAAATTATATATTTAAAATAGAAAAAAAAATTATGTAAAGAGATATAATAAAATAAAAAGTGCTTAAATGTGCACAACTCTTCTTTAGTGGAAGAAAGCTACTTTTTTCCCTCACGTGTAACCTATAGGCCTATAGAAAGTGTAGATGAGTAACGTTATGTTAGTTGGGTTAGAAAAATAACAAAATTATAGTTTTAAGAATAAAAAAATATATATGTAAAGAGTTATAATAAAATAAAAAGTGCTTAAAAGTGCACAACTCTTCTTTAGTGGAAGAAAGATACTTTTTTCCCCTCATGTGCAACCTATAAAGTGCAGATGAGTAACGTTACGTTAGTTGGGTTAGAGAAATAAAGTAGAAAATAATATTTATGTAAAGCATACATTCAGTTAATGTAGAATAATTAGCAATATCTTCATTTCAAAGTAATCAAATTAAACAATGTTTTGGCTATTACAATTTTAATAATCTGTTTTATAGAGTATGTAATAGCAAGTTAGTTGTGTGTAATTATTTTTATTTCATTCTAAACAATTTACTTTCACAGGCATCAGCAAAGACTGTGTGTCACGGGTGGCGAAATATTATGCTGAGACTGCTGAGGCTCGCCCAGAAAGAAGAGGTGGTGCACGGCACAGTGAGGAGCACAACAGGAGAAGGCAACTCATTGTTGAGCACATCCAGTCTTTTACCTGCAGGGCCAGTCATTATGGGCGGAGAGGAGCACCAGGCCGCAAGTATATCCCCAGTGACCTGAATGTGCACAAGATGCATGAGCTCTTTGAGGCTCAGAACCATGCTCAGACCAGCTACTCCCTCTATTACTCTGTTCTACAAGGATTTCAATCTTGGCTTCGGTCACCCAGCTACAGATGCATGCTCTGATTGTGGTACAAGATCAGGATTACAGACCCAAACCTAACTGAGACAGAGAAGAGGATGGAATCTGCATCATTCATCTTGCATCGTCACAGAGCGTGCATGTTTAGGCAGGGTTTCTGAAGGTCATGTGACCCTCTGTTTTGATATGATGCAAAACATGGTCCTTCCAAAAACCCCAATAGGACAGGCCTATTACTCACGGCAGATGTATCTGCATCTGTTTGGTGTTGTTGTGCACCATGGTGAGAACAGTGACCAGAAAAAAGAGGATGTCCATCTCTACGTGTGGCAGGAGAATGAGAATAGCAAAGACAGCAATATGATTGCTTCTGCGCTGAGTGACTGCCTCAAGGTTCGACTTCAGGACAAAGTCAGCAGATCCTGGGGGCTTCAGCTGTTCAGTGACTCTTGTTTTGGGCAAAACAAAAACATGAACATGGTGTCCATGCTCATGGAACTTCGTCAGTTTTTTCCCAACCTTGGGAGCATACCTTTCCAGTAAGGGGCCATAGTGATGAAGATGCAGAGTGATCCATGCTCACACACACACACACACACACACTCTCTCTCTCTCACTCACATACACACACACACACACACACACACACACACATACACACAGTCACTCACTCTCTGTCTCACTCACTCACTCACTCACTCACTCACTCACTCACTCACTCACTCACTCACACACACACACACACAGACACACACACACACACATACACACACACACACAACTAAAAAAAGTTTGACACTTTACTAAAAAAAGACTTTGAATGTATTACTAAATAACTTGCCTATTGAATATTGTTATCATTACTATCATTACTTTTTACAGGTTCGGCACTGAATGACTATTAGCCTAAATGTGTCACTAAATAATTTGAATGTAATGTTAACATTGTTGTATTTTTATTTACATGTAATTAGTTGTATTTGTATGTGTGTTATTTTTAAAATATTTGTTTTATGTGGTGGACAATATTGAAACATGAAATTGAAAGTATTTATTTTATTTTACTATTTAGTTTACTTATTTTATTTGGCTGTTATTTATTTCATGCATTTGCATTTATTTGATTCAATTTATAGTATGAGTTCCTGATGTCATATATTGCATGTTCTCTTGTTAAAAAAAAAAAAAAAAAGAAAGAAGACAATCCCAACAATCTTTTGAAAAAAAAAATGGATTTGTAGCATTTTGAAACAAAAAATAAATAAACTTTGAATTTATAATCAACAAAATTGTTGTTTCATTTTACAAAAATTGTTTAACATGTTCAGACTGAGCCAATAGACCATTTTAACAGGATAACTTGAATATTAACAAAATGTATGGGTCTAGGTAAAAAAAAATATTTTAATGAAAACTATTAAAATGGATTTATAGGGTTTTGGAAAAGAGCTCCATATATATATATATACAGTGAGGAAAATAAATATTTGAACACCCTGCTATTTTGCAAGTTCTCCCACTTGGAAATCATGGAGGGGTCTGAAATTGTCATCGTAGGTGCATGTCCACTGTGAGAGGCATAATCTTAAAAAAAATTATATGATTATATGATTTTTAAACTATTTATTTGTATGATACAGCTGCAAATAAGTATTTGAACTCCTGTCTATCAGCTAGAATTCTGACCCTCAAAGACCTGTTAGTCTGCCTTTAAAATGTCCACCTCCACTCAATTTATTTTCCTAAATTAGATGCACCTGTTTGAGGTCGTTAGCTGCATAAAGACACCTGTCCACCCCATACGATCAGTAAAAATCCAACTACTAACATGGCCAAGACCAAAGAGCTGTCCAAAGACACTAGAGACAAAATTGTACACCTCCACAAGGCTGGAAAGGCTACGGGGAAATTGCCAAGCAGCTTGGTGAAAAAAGGTCCACTGTTGGAGCAATCATTAGAAAATGGAAGAAGCAAAACATGACTGTCAATCTCCCTCAGACTGGGGCTCCATGAAGATCTCACCTCGTGGGGTCTCAATGATCCTAAGAAAGGTGAGAAATCAGCCCAGAACTACATGCATGAAATCATGCATGGCACGGAAGGTTCCCCTGCTTAAACCAGCACATGTCAAGGCCCGTCTTAAGTTTGCCAATGACCATTTGGATGATCCAGAGCAGTCATGGGAGAAAGTCATGTGGTCAGATGAGACCAAAATAGAACTTGTTGGTCATAATTCCACTAAACGTGTTTGGAGGAAGAAGAATGATGAGTACCATCCCAAGAACACCATCCCTACTGTGAAGCATGGGGGTGGTAGCATCATGCTTTGGGGGTGTTTTTCTGCAAATGGGACAGGGCGACTGCACTGTATTAAGGAGAGGATGACCGGGGCCATGTATTGCGAGATTTTGGGGAACAACTTCCTTCCCTCAGTTAGAGCATTGAAGATGGGTCAAGGCTGGGTCTTCCAACATGACAATGACCCGAAGCACACAGCCAGTATAACCAAGGAGTGGCTCTGTAAGAAGCATATCAAGGTTCTGCCGTGGCCTAGCCAGTCTCCAGACCTAAACCCAATAGAGAATCTTTGGAGGGAGCTCAAACTCCGTGTTTCTCAGCGACAGGCCAGAAACCTGACTGATCTAGAGAAGATCTGTGTGGAGGAGTGGGCCAAAATCCCTCCTGCAGTGTGTGCAAACCTGGTGAAAAACTACAGGAAACATTTGACCTCTGTAATTGCAAACAAAGGCTACTGTACCAAATATTAACATTGATTTTCTCAAGTGTTCAAATACTTATTTGCAGCTGTATCATACAAATAAATAGTAAAAAAAATCATACATTGTGATTTCTGGATTTTTTTTTTTAGATTATGTCTCTCACAGTGGACATGCACCTACGATGACAATTTCAGACCCCTCCATGATTTCTAAGTGGGAGAACTTGCAAAATAGCAGGGTGTTCAAATACTTATTTTCCTCACTGTATATATATTGTGATGGGGTGAAGAAGCACACGACACGAGGATGCAGGTGAGTTCCCCGAAGGGTGGATTTTATTTAGGGTGGAAGTGCAAGGAAGCAGTGTAGAGTGCAGTTGATGGGTGCTCGGTGCTCGGTGTCTCGTCTTCAGTCCTCGTGGTGTTGCGCTGTGCAGTGTTGGTCCATGCTCTTCTCCCATGTAGTGGCTGGCAGTCACACGCTGCTGTCTGTGGGCAATAGCAAAGGATAAGGTTAGTCGAGTCTTGTGGAGACATCTCTCACCTCTCTGGTCGTTTCTCCGGTTTACATAGCGGGTGCGTGATGACCCGCAGGTGTGACCGCTCAGCCCGTGATGAGCGGGTGCAGGTGTGGCTGGTCTGTTTCCAGGGCGACACTGATGGAGACTCGGGACGCTTGTCACAATATACAATAGAGGGTATGCATTGACGATGCTTTCGCCCTTCAACTGGACTGAGCTGGATTTAATAGGGGAAACTGCGAAAGCGCAAGTAAAACAAACGATTATCATTTTAAACTAAAGTTTGTAACTCATACAGTGTTCCCTTAGATCTTACCCAACATAAGATGGGGAAATTATGTTTCATTTAAAAAGTTCAGGTGGAGCACATTCAAATGATCTATCCAATCATTATGTCATTCCAACCAGCTGTCAGCAATCAGTAATCAACATGTCTACCCAATCAGCACAAGTGGATCACATAAATATCCAGTCAACTCACCAATGTTCCTCGACAGGTTTTCAGCATCCCTCTACCACCCCGTCTTCCTCACACTCACCTGGTTACTTTCCTAACCAGAGATACGGGGGGAGTTCTTTGGGTTCGGGCCAAATACCGAGCTCAGAGCCCTCTCCCCAGACAGCACGCCAAATATGCATACCATTCATTCTATCTGACTTATTTGTGTGAACTCGTGAAATAACGTACATAAAACAAATTTGCCTGTGAACGCTTTATATAAATACAATATAGGTAGTTCTAAATTCGTGTCATCACTTTTTTATCAAATTTATATATTGTCATTTATTCCAGCCCTAAAACTTTTTTGTCATTGCTTATTTAAAAATATCTAATCCTGCAGAATATAAAATGGTAAATATTTAACTGATGAGTTGTCAAAACAATATTTATCAGTACAATATAGGGTATAATTTCCCCCCAAAATTCAACATATTGACACAAAATGATAACTGCAAATCCATGTTTCGACCAGTTGTTTCTGTGAATCTGCTTCTTTTTCTGTAGCTTTTGGCAGTCTGTAAAAATATACAGTTTTCCTGGCAAACTTTTCTTGCAGGAACTCCAGAACTGGACCCACCAGGCAGTTAACCAGATCCACCGCATGGGACGAGGACCATGACTCAAAGACCCTCCACTTGGAGGAATACAGCCTCCTAGTGGAAAGAGCTCTCGCACTCACAATGGTCTCCTGAACATCAGCAGGAAGACCAGTGTCTAGAGCTACTGGCCCTTGATGGGCCATGCCCACAACTTCCAAATTTCCGGGTGAGAATGCCCTGAAGCTGGGACAATAGGTCCTCTCTGATCGGGATCTCCTAGGGGGGAGAATCCAGAAGGAGAATCATCTCCGAGAACCAAGCCTGGGATGGCCAGAGTGGAGCCACAAGCAGGAGGCTGACCCCGCTCTCTCTCACCCTGCACAGAACCGTCGGAATCAGTTTGATGGGCGGGAATGCATATGACATTTACATTTACATTTATGCATTTGGCAGACGCTTTTATCCAAAGCGACTTACATTGCATTCAAGGTACACATTTTACATTTAGTCAGTTCTTGCTTTCACTGGGAATCGAACCCATGACCTTGGCGTTGCTAGCGCCACGCTCTACTGTTTGAGCTACAGGAAAGCGAGGATATGAATGAATGAGTTTCAGATTGGGGCATGGATGCGCGAACGCATCTATCCCCAATGGAGCTGGGGAGCTCAGAGAAATCCAGAGTCGGCACTGGGATGACTCCTTCGAGGCAAAGAGGTCCATCTCCGCTTTGCTGAACACTTCCCAAATCTGAGATACAGTTTGAGGGTTCAGCATCCCCGACCTGAGCTTCTGCCTCGACAGGTAATCTGCTGCGAGGTTCAAGACTCCGGGTACATGGACTGTTCTCAGGGACAGAAGTTTGCCCTGAGCCCACAGGAGGAGACGGCGCACATGCCTGTCCAGGGTGCGTGACCGTGATCCCCCTTGGCGATTCACATGAGACACCACCGCCATGTTGTCCGTCCTGACAATGACATGATGTCCCATGAGAGAGGGGAGAAAGAGCCGAAGGGCCAGGGACACAGCTCTCAGCTCTAGGCATTTTATGTGCCAAGAGAGAACTTCCCCTTCCCAGACCCCGCATGCCGGTCTGCCCACGAATACCGCACCCCAGCCGGTTAGAGAGGAGTCCATCGTGATCATTTGGTGATGGAAAACAGCCCCCATATTGACCCCCGTCCGAAGAAAGAGAGGGCCCCGCCATACTGATAGGGCGCGGAAGCAGCTGCTCGACACTTTCAATAGGTGAAGGGCCGATCCTGTTGATCGAGCACCTGAGCGTTTCATCCACCAGAGGAAGGGCCTCATGTGGAGCAGTCCCAGGGGAAGCACCGGGGGAAGCTGCGGCCATGAGACCCAGGAGCCTGCGACACGTACCCACAGAAACATGATGGCCGAGCCTGAAGCGGGCCAAGCATGTTACAATACTGGAAATCCGAGCAGGGGCCAAGCGGGCCTGCATCAGAACAGAATCCAGATTAACTCCTAAGAAGTTGGTCTGCTGAGCTGGGGTGAGAACACTCTTATCGGTGTTCACTCTCAAACCAAGAGACTGAATGTGCTGAAGAGTGACATCTCTGTGGCGAGTCACCAACTCCCTGGAGTGGGCAAGAATGAGCCAATCGTCCAGGTAATTGAGTATACGGATGCCCTGGAGACTCAACAGGGCCAGTGCAGCATCCATACACTTCGTGAATGTCCACGGTGCCAGGGCGAGGCAGAAGGGAAGGACTTTGTATTGATAAGCCCTCCCCTTGAAGGTCGTCGGACGACCTGAATATGGAAGTATGCATCTTTCAGGTCTATCGTAACGAACCAGTCCTCCTCATGTATCTGTGACAAAATAGCCTTGAGTGTTAGCATTTTGAACTTCCCTCTGTAAAGGGCGAAGTTCAGACGGCGAAGGTCCAGAATGGGACGCAGTCCGCCGTCCTTCTTCGGAACCAGAAAATAACGGCTGAAGAAGCCACATTTCTCTTCCGCTAACGGGATCTCCTCTATCGCCCCCTTGAGGAGGAGAGAAGTAAGTTCCTGCTGTAGAACAGAAGCCTCTGAGGCGCTGTTTACTACAGTTTGAATCACCCCGTCAAAGCGAGGAGGGTTGCGACAGAACTGGAGTGTGTAACCGGACTGAATTGTGTGGAGGACCCAGGATGATACCCCTGGCAGAAGCTTCCACCCGCGGGAGAAATGTGACAGAGGGAGTGGGGTGTTGAGGTGCGGTGGACATACCTGAGATGAACCTTGAAGGATGGCGTGGCTATCCGCGAAGGAAAGCACGTGGCATCCTGGTGCGGAGTGGGAGATGTCACGGCCAGAGTGGGAAGAATGGGCCGCGCTGATTCCCGGAGAAGACCCGCTGGGTGGCGAAAGTAACAGAGCTGGATTAGGAGAGCTGGTGAGAGGCGGGCAGAAACGCTTGCGTGGTCTGACGCTCTCCTTTTTCTGACCGGAGGGTCAGGAGCGACTCAAAGTGGCAGAGGGTTTGCTGAACCGCTTTGGGTCGATGCGCCTGTGAGGAAATGGGCGACCACGAGCTCCCCAGATCGTGGTGGGTGGGGGATGACCCTGGTCGCTCCTCCTACTGGTGATTTCTCTTCTTCGTGAGAAGGGCGTTCTCTGGACTGAGAGGGGGAGGGGTTAGGGGAGTCTCTCGCTCTCCTAGGCATGAACTGCTTAAAAGTGGCAGACTGAGATTTAGCGGCTTGTAGGAATTGTGGGCGCAGACACATAGATGAATGAATCTTCCAAATGATTCGATCAGAAATGATCCCACACAAAGCCCCATTCAACCCGACCCCAGGAAATCTACCATCTATCACCAGAGAGACGTAGGCTCCATTCTGCCCAGAGCTACTACTTTTATATAATAATTACTTGATTGCCTATGAACTTTTGACCAAAACTTAGACAAAGAGAACAAAAGACTTGGTGTGATCACAAGACAAAGAAACAAACCAGATCTCTGTCTTTGCAATGACCGGTAAATGAACTCCACATGACATAGCTAAAACTCCAAGCAAACTCACAGAAACTGTGTTGCATATGAACTGCATCAAATCATTGATTATTGGACTTGTATTCAAATAGCCTTCAACAAAGCTTGTTAGTGTGTCTACAACTGATACACGTGACTATTATGCATGTATATCACTCCCAATTCATGCAATTATGTAACTATTGAATGAGTGGACGAAAAGGCACCGTGTTTGATATCTCTTTGTTCGTATGGGTATAATCCAACAGATGAGCTGAATGAAATCTTTGTAGAATGGATCATGTCCTTATAGTAAGAAATTAGGTCTAAATTCACTCTCTGCTTAAGAGCAGGAAACTAAATTACCATAGATAACCCAATTTTATGGGATGGGTGGAAACACAGTCACCCCTGAACCCTAATTGGCCAGAACCCATCCAGGGGATGGGCAAATATTTGAGTTTTTATCTCAGAACATGGATGAAGAGTTGTTCAGTTGAGTTGAGTTCCAGCAGTTGATGAGAGTTGAGTTCTGAACGGAGAGCTCCCAAGAGAGCTGTTCGCAGCGCGGTTCCAGAATCCGCCAAGGAGACGATCAGACGATCGTGGCAGACCAAGATCAGAGAAAATGGGTTAACCGATTTCATTCAGGCCATCTGCTCTCCTCTCACTTTCCTTTCTTTTACTTAAGTTTATTTTCTTTCCGTTTCTTTCCATGTTCTGTTAAGTTTCGCCACAAAGTTTCTCAACGAGCCTCCAACATCGTGCTTCAACTTCAAACAACGCCCACAAGACTTCATCCAGCCACCAACACGCCACGTGATTGGCTTCCCAAGATGTTGATCAAAAGACACGACCAGACCTTCAGAGAATCAAAGACCCGGGAGAACCCCTCTCCAGCCAGGGAGTCCACAAGACACAAACGCAAGTAATACCTCCAGATTCCGAGCTGAACTGGTGCATTGATAACTTCTCAGCCACCGTGTTGACCGAATCCCCAAACAAACCTGACTTTGAAACCGGAGCGTCCTTTTCCTTTTCCTTATCACAGATTTCCGTGAGGTTGAGCCACAGGTGGCGTTCCGCTGCCACCGCGCCTGCCATTGAACGTTCTATGGCGCGAGCTGTGTGCTTCGTGGCTCGTAAAGCCAAATCCGTGGCTTTGCGCAGTTCCTTAATTGCTTCTGGTGTCAAACCGTCATCCTCGTCCATCTCCTTAAGCACGTCCGCCTGATAGGCCTAGAGGATGGCCATAGTATGAAGGGCCATGCCAGTCTGACCAGCTGCCGTGTAGGATTTTCCGATAAGGGCGGAAGTGGTCCTACTTAGTGGGAAGAAGGAGGCGGAACTTCCACGAGGGAGCTGAAGATGGAGCGAGATGAGTGGCCAGTGTATCCTCAACCGCAGGAATGGCTGAATAGTCCTGCTCCACAGAACCAACGAGGTTGGTGAAGTCAGTGGCTGCCGCGTTAGTAAAGCGGGCTGAGAAAGGCTGCTGCCAGGATCTGGATATCTCGCTGTGCAGATCGCTGAAGAAAGGCAGCTTCCTCCGCGTTGGCCTGGAATTAGGGCCACTCAGAAATCTCTCGTCAAGCCGAGAGGATTGTGCTCGGCGGGGTTCATCCGGCCATTCGATAGCGAGCTTCTCCTTAGTGTGCAACAGCACGTCGACGAGCTCCGCATATGCCGCTGAAGGCCGCGCTTCCTGGCCGCTAGACGGGAGAGCGTCATCATTAAAGGCAGGCCCGAAATCCTCAGAGTCGGACGCTGCGGTGAACACGACGTAATCCAGTCTGAAGGAAACCGCCTTGCGTACCTCCGGGCTGGGACACAGGTAGTCGTGCGAAAATTTGACGGGCGGAGTCCCACGCACGTGCTCGGGGGAGAGAGGGAGAGAAAGGGCGAGGCCCGTCTGCCCGCACTCCACATCCTCGAGCTCCATATCCGAACCCCAGGTCGCGGATCCAAGAGAGGCCTACGCGACTTCAGGAGCGCGACGGGGAAAAACGGATGACTCCCTCTCAAAAACCGCGAGCCCCGAGCAGAGGGTTTTGAGAAGGAGGTTATCACAAAATTTACATTTTGAAAACCCCTGAACCGCCTCGCGCGTGTGTGAAAACCCCAAACATTTGACACACTTACTGTGGGGGTCGTCATTCGCGAGGAAGCGAGTGCAGGCAACAACAAAATTCCATGGCACTTCACCACAAGGAGAACAATGTTCCACTATCCGCAGTCGCTGAAGTGCTGGTGATAAAAGTTGAATGAAATCCAAGATATTTGGGCCAGAAAAAACGAAACCGAAGGGCATGAAATGGCCGCTTCGTGAAGGCAGAGAAATCTGAGGAGCAGATGTAGAGCAGATGCAGTATAATGTGGCGACGTAAGAGCGTCGGGGCGGCGCCCGCGCCATCAGCCAATGAATTGCCGTGATTCTATAAGGGCTTCAGACAATTGGCACACCCAGAGGGCGTTCCCATTACGTCATAAAGTGATGCAGCGTCGAGTGAACCTATGAAAGAGAACAGCATATTACAATGATTTCTGAAGGATCATGTGACTGAAGAACTGGAGTATAAATGCTGAAAATGCAGCTTTACATAACAGGAATACATTACATTTTAAAATACAGTATATTACAATAGAAAGGTGAAACTATTTCACAGTATTACTTTTTTTAATGTATTTTTGATTCAATAAATGTAGCCATTGTGACCAAAATAAACATCACAAACATATAATCTTAATTAGGGTGAATTAAGGGTGATTGGGACATAAGGTCAAATGGGAACGCATAACTTTACACAGTTTATTTTCTCGTGAAATAAAAAGTTTTTTGCTGAGTTCTAGCTGTGAGACCACATAATCAAAATTGGATGCCCTCATTGGTGTGACATCATGTAGGTGGGCGGGGCAGGCATCAAACAGGAAGTTGACCCTGACATGCATGGAGGAAATGACATAAGCTTTAATAATAAGGTCAAACAATTGTCATAACTACTACTACACAAACATTTGATGGAAACATGAATATGATACTGCAACACAATTAGTAAAAATGTGCCCAAAATGTTTATATACGTTTATTATTATTATTATTATTATTATTATTATTATCATCATCATTATTTAATAATTAATGTGGGACCTGAACCATTTTTTTTTTTTACTGGTTAACACTTTTCAATGACTTTTGGAGTTCAAACCTTCTTTACCCTTGTGTTGAATAAATTGTGGATGAATTAATAAACATTGAAAAATAAAGTTGAACAAAAACACGGACCCTCAATAATGATGAACAGAAAAAAGGAAATCTTGCATATGAAATTATAACAAAGTATGAACTAACTTGTGTCATAAATATGCTTACTAGACTAAATCAATGATAAGATATGCTGCCCCAATCACCAAAAGGTTGTGTTCCAATCACCCAAATTTTACCATGGTTTTAGGTTTTGGGGTTTTAAGTGTATGTCACGCATCCTTTCATTATAAGACTTAAGAACTTGTTTCTTGTTCAAATGGATAGGTAACATCGTCAGTATTACAGAAATTCATAGAGTCAGAAAATAGAAACAATTGTTGTCATTCAATAAGAGTAAAGAGTTATACAATTAATGTGGATAGCTGGAGAGCATCTCTGATCATTTTGGTCTTTGTTTTAATTCATATTCAGATCTCTGACTTTTGATTCCAGACTTTGGCATATCAGAGCACTGTCACGGTTCATGAATGCATTGCTTTCTTTTGTGTCTCGTGTCTCTGTTTGTTGTGTTGGTATGTACTGCGTGGATCCGTGGGCGTGGTCGGAGCAATCATGCTCATTCATCTTTCATCGGCGCCAGCTGCGAGTCATTATCACTTGTATTTTTACTCACCGGTTTCTCCTCTCCTTTGTCAGATCGTTTGTCGATGTTGTGTGCTGTCTGGTGTCCTGAGTTCCTTGTTCCTGTTCCGTTGGATTATCGTGTGATATTTGTTCTGGGATTCCTGTTCGTTGTTTCCTGTTCATCGTTTCACGCCGGATTTCACACTCATCACCATCGCTTCACTCTTCACCAGCACTGATACACCTGTTGATCATCGAGGTCCCTGCGTCACCTGCCAGCGGTGTTGTCTGTCTCCGAGTTGTACTTTCTGACATTAAAACTGAGTTATTTTCACCTGCAATTGTTTCCTCATTCTGTGATCATGACAGAACAATCTGACCCTCTGATGGAAGCAGCAGGTGGAGCTCCGATGACCATGGAGTCATTTGTTAACAGCAGCCTTCAACGCATGGACGCCCAAGAGGAGGGGCTCAGCAACGCTAGCCGTGCTGTTCAGGTTTTGGTGACGCAGGTGTCCGAGCTCACCCAGCAACTTCTACAACTGCGAGCTCCCACTGCGCCACCCACACCGTTCGTTCCTTCCACACCATCAGATCCACTCTCCCAGTCGGAGCCTCGTCTACCAGTGCCTGAGAGGTATGCCGGAGAGCCCAGTTTCTGTCGGGCGTTTCTGACTGGATGCTCCATGCATTTTGCACTGCAACCGAGAACCTTCAACAATGAGCGATCCAAGGTCGCATTTGTTCTTTCGCTACTGACTGGGAGAGCAGCACTCTGGGGAACGGCGGTGTGGGAGAACCAGGACCCATGCTGCCAGTCGTTCCAGGCACTCTCCGCCGTCATGAAGCGGGTGTTTGACCGTGCGGTCTCCGGAAGAGAGGCGGCGAGGGTGCTCGCCGAGCTTCGCCAGGGAGAGAGGTCTGTTTCGGATTACTCGATCGAATTCCGGACTCTCGCGGCGGAGTGCAAATGGAACGACGAGGCGCAGTGGGATATGTTCCTGCATGGGCTGGCTGACCGCATCCAGAAGGAGATCTACACCCTGGACCTGCCTAACACCTTGGATGGACTGATTGACTTAGCACTACGAGTTGATGCTCGACTGTCAAGAGTCGAGCGACGCGTCCTTCCCAATCGGGTTTTTAGAGGAGCAGAGAGTTCGCGGTCCAGCGGTACGGATGTGGTCAGCCCTACCTACGATCACGAGCCCATGCAGGTAGGGCGAGCTCGGCTTTCCCGGGAGGAGAAGGAGAGGCGGAGGTCCCAAGGCCTTTGTCTATACTGCGGCGGAGATGGGCATTTTCTGAACATGTGTCCGGTAAAAGGCCACGCCCGGTAGTAACAGTGAGGCTACTATCGGGTGGGATCTCCGCCGAGAAGACCTCATCGACATCGACCCTCCTCCCGGTAAGACTAAGATGGTCAACACACCAGCACGACTGTCATGCACTATTGGACTCCGGGGCGGAGGGTAATTTTATGGACCACACTCTCGCACACCACCTTCAGATTCCCCTCCAGTCACTTCCTCAGGACATTTCTGTCCACGCACTCAATGGTCAACAGCTTCCCATGATTTCCCTATCTACTGGACCTGTCACTCTCATTACATCTGGTAACCATTCGGAAACTCTGTCATTTTACATCATGGACTCACCTCTTGCACCCATAGTACTCGGACATCCTTGGTTAACTCAACACAACCCCAAAGTAGACTGGATCCGGAGGTCCATCACGGAGTGGAGCACTAAATGTCATGAGTCCTGTCTTGTGTCTGCCTGTTCGTCTGTTCCTATGTCTGTGTTACAGGAGAAAGCAGTGGATTTGTCTAACGTGCCCGCGGAGTACCAGGACCTGAAGGAAGTGTTCAGTAAGTCTCGAGCTGCTTCTCTGCCTCCGCATCGTCCCTACGACTGTGCCATAGATTTATTGCCAGGTAAATCTCCGCCTAAGGGCAAACTTTATTCACTTTCGGTTCCTGAAAGGGAGGTCATGGAGAAATACATTTCTGATTCACTAGCAACTAGGTTCATTCGCCCTTCCTCTTCTCCAGCGGGGGCGGGGTTCTTTTTTGTGGGGAAGAAGGACGGTTCTCTACGACCTTGTATTGATTACCGGGGGTTGAACAACATCACGATAAAGAATACTTATCCTTTACCGTTGATGTCTTCAGCCTTCGAGAGGTTGCAGGGAGCGTCAATCTTCACGAAATTGGATTTACGTAATGCTTATCATTTGGTCCGCATCAGGAAGGGGGATGAATGGAAGACTGCTTTTAACACCCCTAGGGGGCATTTTGAATATTTGGTCATGCCCTTCGGGCTGTCCAACTCCCCAGCAGTCTTCCAGGCCCTCGTCAATGACGTGCTGCGAGACATGGTCGACCAGTTCATATATGTTTACCTGGATGACATATTGATTTTTTCTTCGTCTCTCCAGGAACATGTGCAGCACGTTCGACGAGTGCTTCAGAGGTTGCTGGCGAATGGGCTTTTTGTCAAGGCGGAGAAATGCGAGTTCCACGCACAGTCGGTTCCATTTCTGGGATACATAATTTCGTCTGAGGGAGTATGTATGGACCCTGAGAAGGTTAAGGCTGTGGTGGAGTGGCCAATCCCAGATTCTCGCAAGGCCCTGCAGAGGTTTCTGGGATTCGCCAATTTCTACCGACGTTTTATTCGTAACTACAGCCAACTAGCCGCACCTCTGACTGCCTTGACCTCCCCCAGAACGACGTTCAGGTGGACTGACGCGGCTGAGGCCGCGTTTACCAAACTGAAAGACCGCTTTGTTTCGGCCCCCATTCTAATAGCCCCTGATTCCTCACGTCAGTTCGTGGTGGAGGTCGACGCGTCAGAGGTGGGGGTAGGTGCAGTGTTGTCCCAACGTTCTTCCACGGACGAGAAGATGCATCCTTGCGCGTTTTTATCCCATCGCTTGTCACCTGCCGAACGTAACTATGACATTGGTAACAGAGAGTTGTTGGCAGTCAAGTTAGCGTTGGAAGAATGGCGTCACTGGTTAGAAGGGTCGGGGGTACCTTTTATCGTCTGGACCGATCATAAGAATTTGGAATATATTAGGACGGCTAAAAGACTGAACTCCAGGCAGGCTCGGTGGGCACTTTTTTTCGGTCGTTTTGATTTTACTCTTTCGTACCGCCCGGGTTCCAAAAACATCAAACCCGATTCTTTGTCGCGCATTTTTGATCGCTCCGAACGCCTGGTTACTCCCGAGTGCATTTTACCTGAGATCCTATTTGTCTCCACACTCACATGGGAGGTCGAATCGAAGGTCAAGAAGGCCTTAGAAGGGGTAACGCCTCCGGTCGGTTGCCCACCGAATCGATTATTTGTGCCGGAGGGATTACGGTCAGACGTTATTCAGTGGGGGCATTGTTCCAACATAGCCTGTCATCCAGGAGTGACTCGTACGAAGTTTCTGGTTAAACAACGATTCTGGTGGCCACTTATGGCCCGGGACATTCACAGTTTTGTTTTGGCTTGCTCGGTCTGTGCCATTGGTAAGTCTTCCAATCGACCCCCAGATGGGCTACTCCAACCGCTGCCTGTCCCTTCGAGACCCTGGTCCCATATCGCACTAGATTTTGTTACCGCCCTCCCGCCCTCCCAGGGCAACACGGTAGTTTTAACCGTGGTGGACCGGTTCTCGAAGGCGACTCATTTTATTCCCTTGCCCAAATTACCCTCAGCCAAGGAGACAGCGGTGGCCGTCGTGGATCACGTCTTTCGGTTACATGGCCTCCCGATGGACGTGGTTTCCGACAGAGGACCCCAATTTGTGTCCAAATTTTGGCAAGAATTTTGTAGATTGCTAGGGGCGACTGTTAGTCTTTCCTCAGGGTTTCATCCCCAGAGCAATGGTCAGACCGAGAGAGCCAACCAGGATCTGGAAAGAATGTTGCGGTGTTTGGTTTCCAAGAATCCTTCGTCTTGGAGTCAGCAACTGTCTATGGTGGAGTACGCCCACAATACGTTACCAGTGTCATCTACGGGCCTGTCTCCGTTTGAGTGTAGTGTAGGTTACCAGCCACCTATCTTTCCCAGTCTGGATTCCGAAGTCGCGGTCCCCTCCGCCCACGCCTTCATCCAGAGGTGTCACAACACCTGGACTAGAGCCCGAGAGACTCTACTCCGGGTGGGGTTGCGCACCAAGGCTAAGGCCGATCGCCACCGGTCAAAGCCTCCCGTATACGTCGTTGGTCAAAAAGTGTGGCTTTCTACTAAGAATATTCCTCTCCGTTCCGTCTCTAATAAGCTCGCACCCAAATTCATTGGCCCGTTCGCTGTCACCAAGATCATTAGTCCGGTGACAGTCCGCCTCAACCTTCCTCCAGTGTACAGGAGAATTCACCCCGTGTTTCATGTATCTAAGATTAAGCCTGTGTTTCGATCAGCAATTAACCCGCCGGTTCCGGTTCCTCCCCCGCCGCGTCTCGTAGATGGGGAACCTACGTTTTCGGTAAATCGTATTCTGGACTCTAGGCGGAGGGGACGCGGAGTCCAGTACTTGGTGGACTGGGAAGGTTACGGTCCGGAGGAGAGAAGTTGGGTCCCTACGAGAGACATTCTGGATCACTCCCTTATCGATGATTACAATCGACAGGTAAGGGAGGCTGGGAACGCCAGGAGGCGTTCCTAGGAGAGAGGGTACTGTCACGGTTCATGAATGCATTGCTTTCTTTTGTGTCTCGTGTCTCTGTTTGTTGTGTTGGTATGTACTGCGTGGATCCGTGGGCGTGGTCGGAGCAATCATGCTCATTCATCTTTCATCGGCGCCAGCTGCGAGTCATTATCACTTGTATTTTTACTCACCGGTTTCTCCTCTCCTTTGTCAGATCGTTTGTCGATGTTGTGTGCTGTCTGGTGTCCTGAGTTCCTTGTTCCTGTTCCGTTGGATTATCGTGTGATATTTGTTCTGGGATTCCTGTTCGTTGTTTCCTGTTCATCGTTTCACGCCGGATTTCACACTCATCACCATCGCTTCACTCTTCACCAGCACTGATACACCTGTTGATCATCGAGGTCCCTGCGTCACCTGCCAGCGGTGTTGTCTGTCTCCGAGTTGTACTTTCTGACATTAAAACTGAGTTATTTTCACCTGCAATTGTTTCCTCATTCTGTGATCATGACAAGCACACCTTGTGTCTATATTTAGTAGAAACATATGAGACAGTTGATGCTTAAAATAAACAAAAATGAGAACTCTCCCGCGTTTTGATTGAGCAGTATTTTGAAAATGCCACAGTTTTTGCATTCATCAGATAGTCAGCATAGGAATGGCTTATTTATTGTCAACTCTGCATATTAAACTGGGATAGAAGAATATTTTAACTTGACAAAATGACACAGTTCAGCTTTAAATCTGTTTTCTGTGCCATAGTAGCTTCTCATTGCATAATTCTGTGGTTCTGGTTCTGCTGACTCATTATCAAACATATGAATTTTTAGAATCCACCCACATCTTTCCCACTTTCCTATTTCCCAATTCTTATGCTCAATGCTTGTGCACCTGTACTGTCACAGTATAAGCCAGAATAATGCAACTGACAGCAGTGTATGGATGCCAAAAGACTTTAATTTACAGTCCTGTTCCCCATGTACATACTATGCACTTATTCTAGCAATTACAATAACTGGGTAATAACAAGGTACTAACCCTGAACCTACCCATAAACCTAACCTTAACCCATGTAGGTACCTTATTTTACCCAGTACTTTCTAAGGTAAGTACACCGTAGAGGTAAAGCAAGTATACTGTAAAATATCAATATTGTATGACTATTTGTTTGTGGTTAGTGGAACATATTGATTGAACTTGAGAACTGACTTCATACATCCACTTTAAAGACATTTATATTTAAAATACAATAAAACATGAACATTAGTGAAGAGAAATATCCTGCAAAACTTGTTTTAATGAATGTTGTGCTTATCTACCTTTAAAATATGTTCTTATCTAATGCAATGACATTCAGACATTTTTCAGAAACAAGGTCAGTGTTGCTGATTTTCTAGAACTTCACTTTCATGAAATATGCGTCAAACAATTTACACTTTGAAAGCACAAATGAAAAAAATAAATAAATTGCTATATAGTTGCTGAGAGAGCGACGATCAGCACTTGAAACATCACGCGCCGATGCGCACAAGTCAGTGGTTAGTAACCGCTTGACTCCGACCTCGTCTACTCCGTGTGTTTCTTTGCACAGGACCCAAGCACCCAGGACGTGATCATCATCCCTGGTTTCGTTCACTCCTGCACCGACACAGCACCATGGACCCTGGGTGTTTCCACAGCGGAAGACGCGAGCCAGGACCAGAGCTAGGACCTCCCCGCCCCTCCCGGTCTTCGAGATCTCCACCCGGAACCGCTTCTCCCCTCTTCGCGAGACGGAATGTGACGCTGTGGTCATCGGTACTTCCATCGTCCGGCATGTCCACGCTACCTCAGGTAAAGGCAAGGTAATCACTCACTGCTTTCCTGGTGCTCGTGTTCTCGATGTCGCTGCACAGGTTCCCGAGATCCTGAACGGTGACGAGCGCATCGTGTTGCACACGGGAACGAACGACACCAGGCTGCGGCAGACGGAGGTTCTGAAGAAGGACTACAAGAGTCTGGTAGAGACGGTGCGCAGAACATCGCCTGAAGCAACGATCATCGTGTCTGGACCCCTTCCCACGTACCGACTAGGACATGAAAAGTTCAGTAGATGATTTGCTCTAAATGAATGGTTAATGTCATGGTGTAATGAACAGAAGCTGCTCTTTGTAAATAATTGGAATCTGTTCTGGGAGCGACCTAGGCTCTTCCGTCCTGATGGCCTTCACCCCAGCAGAATCGGAGCGGCTCTTCGGTCGGACAACATCTACAGGGCGTTACACACCACCATATGACTAGTAAGTCAAAGTCCAGATCACAGTCTTTGCTGTCCTAACTTAATTGACATAAGTACCAATGTAGAACATTATATCGAAACTGTGTCTATTCCTCGTTTAGTGAGGTCAAACATTAAATCTACTGTAGGATCTAGGAAAAATCTAACTGTGATTAAACCAGAAAATCTCAATATTAGTGAACAAAAACAATTTCTAAAACTAGGTCTTCTAAACATTAGATCGCTCACACCTAATGCTGCGTTCACACCGGACGCGATTCGCGCGAGTGATTTACATGTTAAGTCAATGCAGAGACGCGAAATGGCATTCTGCGGCGCGATTCGCGCAAATGAGGCGGCGAGATTCGCGCGATTGAGGCGGCGCGAATGATGCGAATTGAGCGTTTTGAACGCGTGATTCGCGCGAATCGCTCAAGTTGAAAAATCTGAACTTTGGCGGATATTTCGCGCCGCGTTAACCAATCACGAGCTTGCTCTAGTAGTGACACATTTACAAGCGGAGGCAGAAATCCCAACAACAATGGAGGACAAGATAATGGTGGCCGTATGTGGAGACCCGGAGCTGTACAATACATCATCCTATCACTACAGGAACAGGAATAAAAGGAATAAATAGGATCTTGCTTGGAAGAAAGTGAGTTATTGTGAGTTATTGTGAGCCATTGTGAGCCAAGTGAGCCATTTCACAACGAGACAGGAGCAGAAAAAAAGAGCCAGAGCCAGCGGCAAATGTGAGAAGGACTAGCCGAGGGAAGGCGGGTCTCGCCGGGTACACGAGCGCTGAGCGCCGCCGAACCCCTGGATCTCACAACTCCGAAAACGCCAGATAAAATGCTCAAATAGGCACTCTTTTTATAAATTAACCACAGATTTGAGCTTTAAACAACTATATTATCGCCTGAAAAAGTCTTTAAAATACGTTTTGTCGCACATTAATAGTAGTATTTTTTACAAAAAAGCTCATATAGGCTCATATAGAGCAGAAGCCCCGCCCATGACGCGAATTTGCGTCTGGTGTGTAGTTGTCACACGCGTTTTTCACGCGCGATTCGCGCGAATTACACGCGCGAATGAAGCGAGTGAACTCAAAATGTTCAAGCGTCCACCTTCGCGCGATTAGCGCGAATTATTCGCGCGAATCGCGTCCGGTGTGAACGCAGAATAAGGCGGTTATTGTAAATGAAATGGTCACAGATAACAGTTTCGATGTACTTTGCCTTACTGAATCCTGGCTTAAGCCAAATGATTATTTCGGTCTAAATGAGTCTACTCCGCCAGGATACTGTTATAAGCATGAGCCCCGTCTGATTGGTCGTGGCGGCGGTGTTGCAACAATCTATAGAGATATTCTTAATGTTACTCAGAAAACAGGTCACAGGTTTAATTAGTTTGAAGAACTAGTGCTAAATGTTACGCTCTTAGATGTAAGAAAGAAATCCGTATTATCTCTAGCCTTGGCTACTGTGTATAGACCTCCAGGGCCCTATGCTGATTTCTTAAAAGAGTTTGCAGACTTTCTCTCTGATCTATTGGTCAACGTCGATAAAGCATTAATTGTTGGAGATTTTAACATACACATAGATAACACAAATTATGCATTAGGGGCTGCGTTTACAGATCTATTAAACTCCTTTGGGATCAAGCAAAACGTCACTGGTCCCACTCATCATCTTAATCACACACTAGATTTAATTATATCACATGGAACCAACCCAACCGATATAGATATTATACCGCAAAGTGATGATGTCACTGACCATTACATGGTAACTTGCATACTGCGTACTGCTGAAATCTGTCATGTTGCGCCACGTTATCGACCAGGCAGAACAATCATTCCAACCACTATAGATAGATTCTCAAATAGCTTACCTGATCTGTCTCAGCTGCTCAGTGAACCCAAACAAACAGATGAACTAGAGGAAATGACTAGCAGTATGAGCACCATTTTCTCTAGCACATTAGAAATTGTTGCACCAATTAGATTAAAAAAGGTTAGAGAGAAAACTAAAGCACAGTGGTACAACAGTGCTACACATGTTATCAGGAGAGAAACTCGTAACGTGGAAAGATAGTATGTCACGTTATAAAAAGGCCCTAAAAGCAGCCAGGGCTGAGCATCTCCGCAAACTAATAGAAAATAATCAAAATAACCCAAGGTTTTTATTTAACACCGTGGCTAGACTAACAAATAAACAAGCATCGCCTGAGCAAAATATTCCGTTACAGTTTAGTAGTAATGATTTTATGAATTTCTTCAATGAGAAAATAGAAAGCATCAGAAACAAAATTGTAAATGTACAATCTTTAATGATGTCTTATGATTCAGCCGCAATTATCGCCCCTCAAGAACTACTACACCGCTTTACAACTATAGGACAGGAAGAGCTAAATAAACTTATGATTGCATCTAAACCAACAACATGTTTATTAGATCCAATACCCACTAAACTACTCAAAGAGTTGTTACCTGTAGTGGAAGAGCCTCTTCTCAATATTATTAACTCGTCTTTATCTTTAGGTCATGTTCCAAGAATATTCAAGCTGGCAGTCATAAAACCTCTCATTAAGAAGCCACAATTAGATCATAATAACCTAGCAAATTACAGACCAATTTCAAATCTTCCATTTATGTCTAAAATACTAGAAAAAGTTGTGTCCACTCAATTGTGCTCTTTCTTGCAAGAAAATTATATCTATGAAAAATTCCAATCAGGATTCAGGCCGCATCATAGCACAGAAACTGCGCTCGTTAAAATCACAAATGATTTACTTCTAGCTTCTGACCAAGGCTGTATCTCAAAACTAGTTCTACTCGATCTTATTGTTGCGTTCGATACTATAGATAATAAAATACTCTTAGATCGACTTCAAAATTATACTGGTGTTCAGGGACAGGCATTAAACTGGTTTAGATCGTACTTATCAGACCGCTACCATTTTGTCTGTCTAAATGGGGAAAAATCAAAGATGACGTCAGTAGACTATGGGATGCCGCAAGGATCCGTGTTAGGCCCTCTGCTATTCTCAATATATATGCTGCCACTTGGTAATATTATAAGAAAACATGGAATTAATTTCCACTGTTATGCTGATGACACTCAATTATATATTTCATCACGACCGGATGAAAACGCTAAATTATCTAAACTGACAGCGTGTGTTGAAGATATTAAATACTGGATGACGTGTAATTTTCTGCTATTAAATTCAGATAAAACGGAGGTATTACTTATTGGTCCAAAAAACTGCCCACAAAACCTCTCACAATACAACTTTACCTTGGAAGGATGTCCTGTAACTTTATCCACTACAGTAAAAGACCTGGGTGTTATATTAGCCCGCAACTTGTCATTCGAAAATCATATTTCATGTTACAAGAACAGCATTTTTCCACCTTAGAAACATTGCTAAGCTACGTAACATACTATCTATTTCTGATGCAGAAAAGTTAGTTCATGCATTCATGACCTCGAGATTAGATTACTGTAATGCTTTATTAGCTGGTTGTCCTGCATCCTCAATAAACAAACTACAGTTAGTCCAAAACGCAGCTGCTAGAGTTCTTACTAGGTCAAGAAAATATGATCATATAACACCAATTTTATCATCTCTACACTGGTTACCTATTAAGTTCTGTATCAATTACAAAGTATTGCTACTGACCTATAAAGCCCTAAATGGTTTAGCTCCAGTGTATCTAACGGATCTTCTATCGCCCTACAATCCATCGCGCTCTTTAAGGTCACTAAACTCTAGGCTTCTGGTCATTCCTAGGATATCTAAGTCCACTAAAGGAGGGAGGGCATTTTCACATTTAGCTCCTAAACTCTGGAATAGTCTTCCTGATATTGTTTGAGGTTCAGACTCACTGTCCCAGTTTAAAACTAGATTAAAGACGCATCTCTTTAGCCAAGCATTCACATTATAATTACCTTTTATACTACAGTTAAATCGGATCAAAAGCATTAATATAATATTATGAACAGCAGCTATGCTAATTATTTCCCATCTGCTTTTCTGTTGTTATCTCGGGACACTAGTCCCGAGGTAAATAGTTTGTCAGCTCCAGTTTGTATCCAGCCTCTCATGGAGACTTCGGATGCCCCAACACCTGTGAAGAGACAACTCCACGCCTGTGAAGAGACGACTCAACGCCAGTGAAGAGACGACTCAATGCCAGTGAAGAGACGACTCAACGCCAGCGTTGTTATGGCCTAAATTAATACACGATTGATTAACTTTTTTGAACATTTTTCTTTAACATTGTCTTTCTAAAATTTTTACTGTACATTTATGAAATGCACTTTCTGTAAAGCTGCTTTGAAACAATGTGTATTGTGAAAAGCGCTATACAAATAAATTTGAATTGAATTGAATTGAATATAGTACTAAAAGTGGTTATTTGGCTCTTAATCATAGGGGAGCCACTTTAAGTATTGTATAGCACCAAATCTTGGTGCTTCAGTGGTTCTTCACTGGTTCTTTGGTACCCCTTTTCCACCAGAATGAACCAAGTGCTAGTTCAGAGCCAGTGCTAGTCCTAGTTCATAGTTGGTTCGACTGAGGATCCTTCTAAGAACCGTTTGCTTTTCCACATGCTGAGAGCCACAACAGAGCCAGATCTTATGTCACTGTATACGTCTCATCTTTCTCAGCAACGCTAGCGAGGCAGCGGGAAACACAAACACACCAGGCTTGTTCGAGATGCATCGGCAAACCGAAAAACGCATGAGTGAATCAAAAGCATAAGGAGTTGTATGCTCTCGCTGGACTCGTTGTCACACGGCGATCGGTCTGCACAGCACCGCTGCGAACAAGCCTTCCATCAACAATGCAAATGTTGTGTTACTATTGATTCACATGGCTTTACAATCCTACATCGTCATCAAAACACAACGAAAACACAGCGAATCCAACGCATTCATGCAGTTTGCCGTAATTTGTATAGACGGAGATTCCATTAGCTGCTATTTCAAAAATGGCGGATCTCAAGTTTGTGTTCATCTTGTTGACCCCACCCCCAGCGCCTGACGTAATTGGTTCTTACTTCTAGCCCAGCAATGTTTTGGTGCTACTTGAGAACCACTTTTCCTGGCTTGGAGCTGGTGCTTTGGGTCTGGTAATACAAAGAACCGATTTGAAACTAGGCTCTGGCTCAGAACTAGCACCAGCACTGCCTTGGTGGAAAAGTGGTATGGGCTGACTGAGGTGCTACAGAACCTGTTAAGCCCCTGTATGATTCTTCAGCGGTTTTTCAGTGGTACAAAGAACCTTTTAAGCCCCTTTAAATGTTCTTTACAAGCCAAAGAACCACTGTTGGTGCTGTTTAGCATCATTTTTGATGAAGAAATAAAATGCGATATGACATCTTTTATGGGTTCTTCATAGCACCATTTGACAAAGGTGCTGTAGAGTACCTTTAAAAAAAATAAGATGAAATTGGTTCCCTTATGATTACAAGCCAATCACCACTTTTCTTTTCTTTTTAGAGTGGGTCGTTTAGGTCAGCTGTCTTCAAACTCTCTCATTTGTCTTTCAGTAAATAGGGGAATATTACTGAGAAATATATTGATGTGAATTTTCATTATTCTCTTCCTGGTGGGCTTAATTTGAAATGCAACAAATTACTTGCATAACACTGCAAATTGAGTTCAAATGACATGTGAACATTTTAGAAAACCATTTTAAAACTAATATTGGAGCTGTTATCATGTTGTCAATACAAGCAGCTGGTTATATTTAAAATGCTCAACAAAATATGCAGGGTATTAACTAACAATTATGTATTTTTTTCTAGGGGTGGTTGCTAGATGATTGTAACTACCATTCAAAATTTTGTGATCGGTAAGATTTTTTTAAAGACGTCTCGGTAAAGCTTTATAAAAACTTTATAATAAATGGTATGAATCATTAGTTAAGCATTAGTAAATAGTTAATTCATAATTTATAAAGCATTAATAGACATTTGTAAGACGTTTATAAATACAGCTGTAAATGGTTTATTCTTGATTTATAAGCATATCTATAATGTGTTTAATCATTTTATTTTCATATACTTTATTAATGATCAATTTGTAATTTCTAAATTATGTATTACATTATTTACAAACCAGTTATTTAGGAGGTGTCTGTGGTTCATACAATAATTTAGAAAGTGTAAGGGAGACAGCCTTCACTGTAATGGAGACAGCCTTTGCTCCAATCCTTCTTGAAAAAAGGAAAGCACTGATCTAAGCTCCTCCTGCAGGGGAGGGAGCGGTGCCTTCACCATCTCCCGAAGAGCAGTAGTCCGATCCTCCGGGTCGCCAGTCTCAAGGCCACTTGTATGACCGCTTGATACCTGGCTTGTCTGTGGCCTGAGTGTGCTGGGCACCAAGTCCACGCCTGGCTCCCTGCTGTCTGCTGGGTGGAGGCTGCTGCTTTGCAGACTTGGCAGGGGCGGAGGACGAGGCGGGTGGGTGCCCTCGGCAATGTGCAGGCGGAGTGGGTGGAAGCAGCAGCAGACCACATTGTGGATGTGCCGGATTTCCTCTGTCTGGTTCTGTGCGGCCGAAAACTTTAAGGCGAAGTTTTTTTTCCGACTGCATCGCCGAATAGGCCCACCGGTGACACGGGGGAGTCCAGGAACAGATACTTGTTGGTTTCCCTCATTCCCTCCAGGTTGTGTCATAGGTGGGGCTCCTGGACCACAAAGGTGGCCATCCCCTGACCAACTGAGCGTGCTATCACCTTCCTCGCTCGGAGGGCGAGAACAGTGGCGGTATGCAACTCATCCATCAGTGGTTGGTCAGGACCACCCTGGGTCATGTCCATGAGTGCCTTGGCCTGGTAGACCTGCAGCAATGCCATGGCATGGAGAGCAGATGCGACCTGTCCGTAGGCTCTGTAAGCCTTGTTCGTTAAGTTGGACGAGAACTTACAGGCCCGGGATGGATGGCGCGGACTACCCCTCCAATTGCCGGTCGCCAGACACAGTTGCATCACGACGGCACACTCAACTGGCAAGATGCCCAAGTACCCCTTGGCATCCCTGCCATCCAGGGTGTTGAGGAGGAGGAACCACGGTTCCTCATGGAAAATGTGGTTTTCCACGACCGGGTTACCTCCTCATTCACCTCTGGGAAGCAATGAACCAGGGCGGGACGCTGAAAACCAGCGCAGGTCACCCCAAGAAACCAATCATCCAACCAATCCAACCATTGTCCGCCCGTTAAGCTCTTTTAGAGAAAGGGAAAAAGTTATTTTAGAAAGTGCTGAAGCACACAGCTGCAACGCTGCTTTGGCTTGTTAGAAGTCACACTCTCCGGAGATGCACAGTAACACACTGCTCGGCTCCGAAACGGAATACAAATGTGCGTTTGCTGGCACTTCCTATTTATACCCACGCTGCAGGGGTGGAGTGCTGTATGCAAAATTCGCACGCCAATGTTCATTGGCCAGTTAGTACACACTCAAAGGAGATAGGGCTCTCATGCGATATCCCAATTCGTCGGTTCACATTCTGACGTACGTCGAGCGAATAATTCATCCAGTCTTCAGTGTCACATAATCCTTCAGAAATCAATCTAATATGCTGATTATGCTCAAGAAACATTTTTTATTATTGTCAATGTTGAAAACAGCTGTGCTACTTCATATTTTTATGGAAACTGATACATTTTATTTTCATGATTATTGGATGAATAGAAAGTTCAAAAGAGCATTTATTTGAAACAATATAACAATATAAATGTAATTATTGTCACATTTTAATCAATCTTTGATGAATAGAAAGATCGAAAGAATAGCATTTATTTGAAATAGAATTATTTTTATTTAATTTAATGCATCCTCACTGAATTAAAGTATTAATTCCTTACTGACCCCCAATTTTTGTCCAGTAGTGTAAAAGTTTAATGTACCAAAGTCCTTCAATCATTTTACAACAGACGCTCGTTGTAGAAGCTGTGATACCGAGGTTTCAATGACAAAATGTTACTTAATAAGCTGTGAGCTCCAGTTGTGATTATTAAAAGAAAGCATTCGGAAACAAAAAGCTAGAAAGATAAAAATGTTCAAAAGGAATAATGTAGACTGCTCCCCAAGTTCTGAAAGCTAATTTGCTCAAAACAGCTATTATATGCACTATCTTTTCCTCCTTAATGCTCCAAACCCTCCGCCTTCAGTTAGATGCTTTGTCACTTTTAGCAGAAACTGCTGTAACTGCAGCCTGGAGTCTAATATTTCTCTAACCCCTCAGTTTATGCCAGAAAATTCTACAGTGAATGCAATGACGTATGTAGAAAGAGTTTTTGTGATTGTGAGCACATCAAGTGCTCTGTGACTCATAATTGTGTTGTAATGTTTTGTGGCTAAAGCATTAATTTCACTCACCTAAACAAATGTTCACCTAAAATTCAAGAGCGTTAAAAATTGGCCTTGGGCTCAGTAATGCATCTAGAAACACAGAGATCGTTGTGCTTAATACCTTCTGACACTAAATTCCAAACAATATGGATTCTGCTTTCCTAGTCGCTTGAGGCTGACAAACAGAGATGGATTTGCGATTTCACACTGCAATATGAAGCTGCTCCACTGGGTCTCGTAGAAGATCATAACAGTGCGAAACTCAACAATTATTTAATAAGCAACTATTCAAATAAACCGGAAGAACCTTCCTTGGGTGGCCTTTCTCTTTAAACAGACAGATGAGAGTGTATCGGTGAGCATTGCGGTTTCACGAGAGGTTATTGTTCAATAACACATGCACATGAATAATTCACACCTCTGGGTTTTACTGACCATCACTCAAAGTGTCATGAGATCCTACATTACAGCACGGGCCTGTTCTCAGCACTGCATTGGAAAATGCAAGACAGATAGATGTGGAAACCTATGGAGAGGAGGTCAGCAACAACTGTCCAGCCACGTTGACACAACATTTCCAGTGTGACGAATGAACCGTAAGTGAGATCAGCTGCAATCTTTTTGACTCGAGGGTTTGATAGCATTTTCAATCCCATTTTGTGTAAAAATGTCTGTGCCATGCAAAGTTTCTTTCTTCTGCTGAACACAAAAGAAGATATTTTAAAGAATATGGTTGATAGGCCAAACAGTTGATGGACACTATTGACTTCCATAGTATGTAAAAAAATATATAGCATGTAAGTCAACGAGGCCCATCAACTGTTTGGTTACCTACATTCTCCATAATATCTTTTTTTTGTGTGTGTTCAGCAAGTTTAGAACTTAAGATTTTTATATTTGGGTGCACTATCCCTTTAAATTTGTGTAGCGTGTACAGCATTAAATGCATTGAATTCTGCTTATTTTAAACCCAAAAATAAATAGTACAACAAATCTTATTTTACTTTAATTTATATTTATTTGTCTTGTTTTATGTGATAAGCATGTTTCATGAAAACTGGAAAATAATATGACACGGTTTAATGGTCATCAATATCCTAAATCCAAAGTTTTTTGTATTTTCATTAAAAAAAATTATGTACATTTATAACACTAATACTTTGTATTATATTACTTTTGCATCAAATTACAAAAAAAAACAAGTTACAGATGCTGTAAGGGTGTTTCTAATACAGCATCTAAATAAAATTAATATAATTCAATCTCACTCTATTTTTTCCCTCTTTGTGAAAGTTGTGAAATCACTATTGTGGAGTTTTTCTTTTGCTATTTCAGCAAATGGGGACACAAAAAAATATATTTAATGTATACTCTCATTCACTGCTATAAAAGTTAACCCAACTATGACGACTTCCACTTCTGAGAAATCTGAAAAGGGTCTAATGGTGTAGGAATTTTTTTTTTTTTTTTTTTTTTTTTAAAGACTGAACTAGTGTTCTCTTGCCAATGGTTTTTGTGTTATTTACTTTAAAAAACCTTTAAAAAAAATTTTTTTTTACAGACATTCAAAAAAATGCATTTCATACTTGCCTCTGTTGCTCATCTACAAATGACAAAAAGTGACAGAATATCCTCTGTCTGATTTCCACGGAAAGGGGGAGATAACAGGTACTATACTACAAAAGGTCGGGGTGTAGAGAGCAGTAGGAACGGAGTGAGCCCGGTGACTTGTGTGGAGCATGGGTGAAGCACATTAGCACTCGCGCCACCTCCAAAAAAATGTAATGGCCCACACAATTTCTGAGCATGCAATATATCAAAAGAAAGAGCAGACCCTCTGCTTTTATGTAAAATAATGTGATCATCAACATTAAACATCATATAAATCAAAATGGCCTAATATTCCTGAATGAAATGTCGACAAACTATAGGACTGTGCAAGCATTAGGGGTCTTGATGTACTCGATCTGTGTTTAATCATCGTTCTAATCAGATCCAGATGTAGTCTTTGACAAAAACGTGATTTTCTCAGCTCAAAATGTTGCTTTTGTTTTATGAAAGGTACCCACATTGCAGACTTTTCTTTCTTTTGATTTATTGCATGTTCAGATATTCAAACAAAATAATTATTAATTATTTTTAATAACAACACTGGTTTGGTTTAGCTTCATATGCTTCTTTGGGGCGGATTGCCTAAAATAAACATTTTCCATAACCTTTTCAGTCATTTGTGATAACAGCATATTCAGACTGAAACACAAAATATTCAGGTTATTTTTTGAAAGTGTTTGACTGATTCCTTGAAAAGAACCAAAATGAACAATTTGCACAGAAATCACTATAATTCTTATGCCAGAGTGACTGATCCTACTCACAACGCTCTTTTCGAATCAGCGTCAACGGCATGAAAGCTGGCCGCTAACAAGGATGCTAAAGACTGCCTCTAGTGTCAGTTGCTAATGCGCCACTTGAAGCCAGGGGAGTGAGGTTTATCTGCAGAGATCTTTACTAGCTGGCCTCCATTACTCTCATCTTCCTAAACTTCACTCCCCACATGGGTCACTGCACCAATGTGACTGGTCCTACCGCCACTCCCAGCGGGTTTCAAATCAGTGTCAGTGGCATGGGAGGGGGCGCTTAGGATGCTAAAGACTGCAGCATCAGTCGCTGGTGCCCCTCGTGAGGCCAGAGGAGTGAGGTTAATCTGCAGAGATCTTTACTAGCTGGCCTCCATTACACTCACCTCCCTAAACCTCACTCCCATCTGGGTCATGGCACCAATGTGACTGGTCCTATCGCACCACTCTGAGCGGGTTTCGAACTAGCATCACTTGCAGGGAGGTGACCACATGGGAGGTTTACCTGCACAGCCCTTTACTAGCTGGCCTCCATTCCACACGTTTTACTCTACACAATAGTATATTTCAGTGTTCAAAAACATGTATATATTGTATATAATGTATATATTTCCATGGTTTATGGATAATGTACATTATATTTCTGAGTCAAAATAAATATATATTCAATATAACTGAGCCTTTATGCTAATTTCCAGCCAATTGAATTATAAAGTTGTTCTAATTTTGCAGACATAAGCCGTGTTTTGATCATATCTGTGTCAGTTATTTGCTCCTGCTGTGCACTACAGCACAGCTGCGACCTCTTCTCTGTAGAATAGAGTCCCCTGCTGGAAATGTTTCTTGAAATGATCTTCATGAACTTTTTAATTGGTATGCCCGCTGTGTCTAGAGGTCAGTACTGCATGCGTGACCTGGGACCTTTCGCTCTTTCTTTTATGGGTGGCCCGGTCCCTGCTGCTTTACCTCACAGCACATTTCTCCTGGAATTCTTTAAATTCGCCCCAAAACAGAAGTAATTAGCATAAAGCCTCAGTTTGGGTGAAGATTTATTGTTGTTGAAGCTCTGCCGGTTCATTGGGGAGAGGTTAATTGTGTAATCAGAAACTTCATCATCTGACGCTCGACTGGGATGCGTCGAACAGGGGCCAGTGTAATTGGATGCTTATGCATTTGTTTGAGAGAAGAGGGGTGGGATGTTTTATCGGCATTACTTTTCGTTGTAATTGAGCCTGCGAAAGGTTAATGAGTTTCTGCATTGAGGGAAAAACCAAACCAAACCAAGAAAAAACAAATG
Organism: Romanogobio albipinnatus; assembly: GCA_023566225.1. Taxonomy (NCBI): domain Eukaryota; kingdom Metazoa; phylum Chordata; class Actinopteri; order Cypriniformes; family Gobionidae; genus Romanogobio; species Romanogobio albipinnatus. Next base: position 28,368,934 of record CM042251.1, read on the forward strand.
GAAGATTCAGCTTCTTGAGAAGGGAAAAAAAAATGTTTATAAGGTTAAGTTTTGTTTGCCGTCTGAGCTTTTACACACAGAGAGATAATTAAAATGAAGCATATGATATGAGGGTGTTCCATCACGCCTCATGCTCCCAACAGTGATAACTCAGCAGATGATAGAGAAACATTTATAGAACAAATGAAGGAAATAGGCTGTTAGATCAGGCCATTATTAATCTATCACAAATATTGAAAACCTTTCCCGTTCAAGTAAGAGAGTCTGTTACACGAAGGAAATGCAAAATTACATATTTTCAAAACTGAATTGGAGCTTTTCGAATGAGTAGTCAAAGCTGATAATGACAAGGGTCACTGGGCTGAGAGGCCACTGTATTTAATTTTGTGACTCAAAAATGAATCCTAAAACCTCAGGCAATTAAAAAAAATCAATCTTATTAACCTATGTACACCAATCAGGCATATCATTATGACCTAATATTGTGTTGGTCCCCCTTTTGCTGCTCCATAGGACCCCTAGACCCCTGAATGTGTGCTATGATATCTGGCACTGAGATGTTAGCAGCAGATCCTTTAAGTCCTGTAAGTTGAATATGGGAATACTGTTTCCATGAAAGGGTGTATATGGTCTGCAACAATGCTTAGGTAGGTGGTGTAGATCAGAAATGTGTTATTTTAATATTATTTATATTCATAATTGAATAATGTATTTGTGAAGTTTAAGTGCATGAGAAAGTTATATATATACTGCATGAGCTGAAGTTTGCATGACATTTTAGTGTCATATGGCAGGACACAGGGAGATTTTAAACAAACCAACATGTTTCTTTACCTTGTAAGGAATTGCAAATCCTCTAGTCAGTGGTATATAATGCTCACTGTTAATGCATCACCCCAGAGAAACACATACAGCTGGCACGAAGACAACAAGTTTCTCTCCTATGCCTGATACATATGACAATAAAGAGTTTTTTGACAAGGCAACTGGTATCCGGTCCTGTGATTCAATCATAACGGGGACAAAGCTGAATTTTCAGATCAACAGTGGTATGTGTCAAATTAACATCCACATAGATGGCAGGACCCAAAGTTTCCCAGCAGAACATTGCCCAAAGCATCACACTGCCTCCGCCGGCTTGCCTTCTTCCCATAGTGCATCCTGGTGCCATGTGTTCCCCAGGTAAGTGACGCACCGCACCCGGACATCCACGTCTGCTTTGTGGTCCAGTTCTGATGCTCACGTACCGTTGGTGTTTTCGGCGGTGGACAGGTTTCAGCATGGACACCCTGACTGGTCTGCGGCTATGCAGCACCATACGCAACAAACTGCGATGCACTGTGCATTCTGACATCTTTTTATTCAGGACCAGCATTAACAATTTGAGCTGCAGTAGCTCATTTGTTTGATCGGACCACACAGGCCAGCCTTCGCTCCCCACATGGATCAATGAGCCTTGGCCGCCCATGACCCTGTCGCTGGTTCACCACTGTTCCTTCTTTGGACCACTTTTGATAGATACTGACCACTGCAGACCAGGAACACCCCACAAGAGCTGCAGTTTTGGAGATGCTCTGACCCTTTCGTCTATCCATCACAATCTGGCCCTTGTCAAATTTGCTCGAATCCGCTCAAATCCTTAATCTTGCCCATTTTTCCTGCTTCTAACACTGCCTAATATATACTATCTATATAATATATATTAATATCTAATAAATAATAATATATACAGCAATAATATATATTTACTGTAAACTAATAGAGTAAAGGGTAATTACAAAAAAAAGTCATGTTACAGTAATGAGAATTTAGGGTTTTATTTTGAGGTGAAATGTGACTAGGTCATGTTTGCATGGGACTTACCCATATATGCATATTTAGAAATCACATTTGCATACAAATAGTTAAGCCACACAATGAAATAATAAATCAATGGCATTGATTGTTGATTGACGGCTGTATGATTAATGCATTAAGTATGAGGTGCAATTCACTATTAACATGAAATGCATCCCATTTTGGGCTTCTAGCTGGTGTAATATATATATATATATATATATATATATATATATATATATATATATATATATATATATATATATATATATATATATATATATATATATATATTTATTTATTTTGCTACTACCTCATCTGAGAAGTTGTGTCTCTAAATTAATCTCCTTTAAAGCACTAACAAACAACCATCGTGATCATCCCTATCCTATAATCTAAAATGTCTGACTGTAAAAAAAATGACAGGGATGTTTTTCTGTTTATTACTTTCGAAAGCTCCAGAACTATATGTCGTCTTGATTTGTTGTGGATCAATATGATGGTTTAGGCAAATTCCCCTGATGCAATCATGCAAGACTATTTAGTCTATGTGTGTCACTGAATGATGTAACTGGCATGGTCCAAATTTGTAAATATTGTCATTCACACTGTAAATGTAAATTAAAAATGATTGAAAGTTTTTTTTTCCTCAACACTTGTAATTATTTAACATTAACTTGGTTCTCCTAAAATTCTTTATACACTCTTATTCCCACTAAGCGGGTTTTTAATGTTCTTCACACTAAGAAAAAAAGGGTTCTTTTAAGAAACTGAACATGTTCTGGCATTTGTGTAAAAACACCATTTTAGAACCTTTATTTTTCAGAGTGTATAGAATAAAATTCAACACAAATGAGACACATGTGAACATATAATAAGATTATAGACTAGAGGTATAAAATGTAGCTCAGATTATTTGCCATTAATTATTAAGTGTTTTAGTTCAGTTTCTTGGTTCCACAGAGAAAAGAAAGTCATACAGGTTTGGAACGACATGAGGGTGAGTAAATGATGACAGAATTTTTATTTTTTGGGTGAACTAACACTTTGAATCTCTGTCATCCATAGACAACACCTCTCCTCACTCTCCCAGTCTGCTGTCATTTATCATGCTGTTCTCCGTCTGTTTTTCCCGTGAAGACCCATTAAAGCTGACTTCAGGACATGCTGTGATTTGTTGAGGGTTGATATCTGTTTTTGGTGTGCAGTGTTTCGATTAAAAAGCTGACTCAGGCAATAAAAACGGAGATGCGAACATAAGTATATACATTGTCTATAAATATATTTTTGATGATAACCATATTTTTGTCATGACCTTGCTTTTGTTCCTGACACGCAGAGTATATGGATGCATATACATCACAAGCTCATCGTAATGCAATACAGAAGCCATAGAGCATCAATATTGAATCTGAGGCAATCAGTTACCTCAGATTTTAGGTTAAGAAATTAAATGTTTAAGTAAGCAGAACTTGCAGATTTTTACTTTGTAATCATACATTTGAATTGCTCTGAACTGGAAATATTTGAGTAAGCTAATTCATACATTTAACTTAAAAATATAATGTAATCTCATTTTTAGTAGTGGAATCTTGACTAGCTTTAACTAGCTAATTCAATAAATGCCACCTTGCTAATTGGTTACACAATGATTTGGTAGAATTAGCATAGCACTTGCTGAATAAAGACAGCAAAATAATACATTTAACATATACAGTATCTGTTCTCAAAGTTAATGTTACACTCGTCACAATGATGGTAGTAACCCTTCAACAACAATAACAACAACAACAACAACAAACACACACACACACACACACACACACACACACACACACACACACACACACACACACACACACACACACACACACACACACACACACACACAAAAAAAACACTGACAGGAACTCTTCTAAACTAGCATAACAAAACATTAAGCATTACTAATTCTCCCACATAACATTAACATGCACAAAAATATATAATAGAATATATATTTTTGGCATTTACTGTCCCTTTTGAGTGTCATGGCATACTGGGAAATAGAAATCCCAGGCCAGTTTTTATATATATAAATTTAACTTAGTCTAAATTAAATAAACACGTTCATAAGACTCAAAACAGTGAAACAATTCAGATTACATAAAATGTGTTAGGTTTGAGAACTCAAAAGAAAAAGAAAGTTATATATACTCATAAAAGTTATTTTGTTTGAACTAATTTGTTTAATTTGAGTTAGCTCTAATCAAACTAATTAATAATATTGAGCGTTAGGGTTTACAGTGTTGTCATCATTATTAAAAACAAGTCTTAAATCAATAATGAGAAAATGTTTTGTTTTCCTTTTAAAAACATTATAGATTATACATAACGTTTGATTGAATATTACTTCAACTTCAGTGTCACATGATCCTTCAAAAATCATTCTAATATGCTGATTTTCTGCTCAATAATTTTGTTTTCTTATTATTATCAATGATGAAAACAGCTGTGCAACTAATATTTTTGTGGAAACTGTGATACAATTTTTTCAGGATTATTTTATGAATAGAAATTTCAACAGAGCACTTTCAACAGAAAGTTCAAAAGAACAGCATTTGTTTGAAATATAATTTTTGTATAACTTTATAAATGCCTTTAGTGTCACGTTTGATAAACGTGTGACCTAGTTAAATTAATTTACTTGTATTATTAAAATAAACTTTTGAATGGTACTGTAGCTGAAGTCTACATTACCATTGTGGTGTCATAACAACACAAACCGCAAAATTACTTGGTGCATGTCTTGCACACAGATCAGTTGATTTTGGCTTGACCTCAAATGACTCTGAATGACTACATAGCTGACACACAGCATGAATAAATCAGTTCAGGTTTAATCAAATACACACACACACACACACACATAGTACAAACCAATCAACAGCTATGAGTCTGAGCAGCTTCATTATTTGCAAATGATTTGCAACCCTGACGGAAGCTTTGTGCGCTGTGAGGAAGGCCTGTGGCAAATATTGGAAAGCTTCACTCTAATAAATAAGAAAATAAAAAAGAAATGCATTAAAAATGCCGGAGTAATTTAATTTATCTGTGTGGATGTAATATCTTTACTTTTTTCAGTGCTGTTATGGAATATGAGATGGGATGACACTGAAATGAAATTGAGGTAAATTTGGAAATATCAGAATTAATCCATCTGCGGTAGTGAGATCACGGTTGGGGGGGGGGGGGGGGCGGTGGCGATGTGATATGGCTGGGATGTTTGCGTCAAACTACAGAATGATGTGCTGAGGGAACCCTGTCATTAATCCATCATCAGTGGAAGAGTTGTTTACATTCCACATCTCAACCGTACAATTAAGACAATTGTTAGCCATGCCTACATCCGCCCTTGCCATCATGACACAAGCAGTCTGCCATTGTTCCAGGATCAATGGAGAAGCCGTTTGTGTTCCCACCTCTGTAATTAGGGAATTAGACACAATCGCAATCACTCAAGAATCCTTCACAAAACAGTGAGGCAATTTTCTCCAAAAACAAAGGATCAACTACTTCATCATATTAGAGTCAACATGAAATCAAAACGTATCTTCTTTACTGTTTACATGTTCAAAATTTAAATTAAAATTAAAATTGTGAGCATGGAATCATGGGAGCTGTCTTCTTCACCTCCACAGCCGATGGAAAGTAATCTGACGGGACTCAACAGAAATCATGTTCATCGGTGACCTAATATATTAAAGTTTTGAAAGGGCAGATAGCCTAGGACATTTTATGCTGCTGTTTTTACAATGCTTATTGTTGTTTATGCATATTTTCTAATTAAAGGAAGTTACGATTAAAGTGGTTTAAGGTTAACTTGAACTTTGTAACAGTTATGTTTGATCACTTAAATTCATATTATTTCATTCTACTGAAGCAGCCGCAAGTGCTGAATTACTACTCATACAGGTCACGTTATTTGACTAATTAAAATTGTGGGGTAACGCAGTGTTGTTTTACTTGGTCTAATCATATTTTTTTGTGAAACTGGACAAATTTCATAGACATTTGTTGAACAAAAATGGAATAATGACTCCTTGAACAGAGTGGGGGTCAATATCAAAAGTATAGCTGTCTGTATCTGGAGTGGAAGCCTTAGGTAGTTTTACTGTTTAATGTTTGGTTGCATTATTTTACATGTGCCTGAGCTATACTTATATCATTTGTTTCTGCTTCTTCTTCGCCTGTGTTTTGATTCTGAGATTCTGTACTCTTTCAGAAGATGCGTAATAGCGCCCTTACCATATACCAGTGTCCTGAAGTCTGGAGTCTGAAATCCTCTTCCGAAATTTTTGCATATAAAAAAATAAAATACAACCTTGTGTTGTATCAATCAACGTTTACACACTGCCTCCGAAACTTTCGACCATCAAAAAAAAATTATGATTGGGTTCAATTTTCTGCGTTTTTCGCATCGTGTCATGGGCACTGTACGCTGACCCGCTCGAATGCGTAAAAAGTGAAGTATACTTTGGCCTTAACAGTGAAAACGCAGAAAATTCTGTCAATGGCGGGGAAAGAGTGTATATTTGAAGTAAATTCTTATATGTACACTACCAGTGAACCACATATAAATTCACACTCAGAATTAGGAACATACCTTATCTGTTTTCTTTATTAATCAATATTTTTAAACATTGTATACGTTTATAAGACGGTATGTAAAACTATGTGAAGAAAGTATTCACTACATATATACAAGCCAAGTATACTAATCATAAGTATACTTATACTAATTCTAGCAGAAAGACTCAGAGGGCAGGTGAACATTTGCATCGTATGTATTCTGTAAAGTATTAACAGATGGTATTGAGCTATAATGATTTGTGTTTAGTTGTATAGAAAAGTTATTTGGTGTAGATCCTGTCTTTAGTCCGAATCCTGGGGATGCAGATTTGGCTGATCTTGCCTGAAGACAAAGGCAGGGGCGGAGCCTACCCCAGATGGATAGACAGGGGCCAATCTGGTAGTGGTGGGGAGGATGGAGGAGAAAATCAGCGTCATCAACTGCGAATGTAAAACAGAGAGTTCACTCTAGGTGTAAAGCAGTGATTGGCCAGACCTATTAGTATGAATATCTCGATCAAATGATAGATTACAAGTATAGGCCAAATATACATTTACTTTGTCAGTACAAATATACATTTACTCTGTCAGTATAAGTCAAGTATACTTAAGTGAATTTCTAAGTATATTTATGAGAAATACATAAATTGTATGTCAGATAAGTACATAAAAAGTAGACTGAAAGTATAATTTCTTATTTTTAGTTTAAAAGAAGTATACTAATAGCCCACTTGAACGATCATATATTTTATAAGAAGATTGTTTGTTGAGGTTCACAGTTTCTCTCTCCCTAATTTGCCTGTTTGTCGCTTTCTACATATAATTTATTTTTAAGTGCAGATGATCATGCTTGCGAGAACAGCTCTGGTGACACTTTAGATGCATCTATGAGATCTTGAATATGTGGAAATGAGAATAAAATAAGGCATTTATAAAAGTCCCGGCGATGAGTCAGACGATCTTCCCCAAAGTACTACTGTTGAACATGTTGTTGGGTTCTGCAGCCTTTAACACAACTCCACTATTACCTCTAATCACCATGGCTGAATTCTCCCCAAATAACGACCATTACTGATCAGTAATGACCAAGACAGAACAATTTCCTCATTTAGTTAGGACTTGACCCTGTTCATCCAAGCATCCTTCAATACTCATCTTCTTCATCTCTCTCTCAACGTCTTTTTCGATGAGTCACAACCGCAAGAAATGGCCGGGCCCTCTCTCTCCCTCCCTGTCTTTTGTCTTTCTTCCTCCCATCTCATTTAGAAGCAGCTACGCTTCACTCCCCTCACAGAGTCCCACAGGCAATTTAGGAAAAGTAGGCCAAAATGAAATATGGCCTCAATAAAAATCCCACAACACTTCAAATTCACATTGGCAATAAAACCTGCACGAGTGTATACATGACAGGACACTAAACAGCATGTTAGTTGGTTAAGTGTGTTATTAGGAGATAGCCAGACGAGGTTTTCCCCTCCCACAGGTCCTGGGTCATCACTACGAAGCTGCTGTAGACATATTCACTGATGCATGATGGGAAAATCTGATCTGAGATCAGCAGATCAGTGAAATCCCTTCCCTATTGGCTGTTTAGGCAGAGCCACTATAACTCACTAAATCACAACGATCTGGGATGGTGCATTAACACAGTCAATGTTTTACCTTCATTCTTGCCATTGAAGCACAGGGACGATGGCACAACACGATAAGATCAACACGTTCTCACTCCCAGCTCGTCACATATTGAATCTTGGTCAGGACCCCTTGGCGTCACTTTTTAATGACACGCAGGGTGCTCCATTGATTTCAATGCGAAACCTTTGCCGTCATACACAGATGCGTTGGGCATGGGAATGTTATCGTCATGATGAAATTATATATTGGGTTATGATGTTGGAGTGTGATTCTCAATTTAATCAGCCAGCATACTTTTATTTCCATTTATTTTATTTTATTATTTACTCTATTAAGACACGTTTGAACATCTAACCCAACCCCATCTCATCCCTAAACCTACCCATTTGTGTATTATATGTTATAATATAACAGGCAGATAGTACGACTGCAGGCACAATTTATTCAAAAAGTACAAATATTGCACAAAAAGTGTTCCGAAGCCAAACGATTGAATTGTATGAAGAAAATCCCCAAAAGCGATCAGCGTCTTCGTCCGCCGAAGATCATGCACACGTAAAAATTGCCGCCCAAAGAAACGTTATGTCAGCTTTGATAGTGAAATTGCATTGGCTTTCTTATGTCTCATGACCAAATGCGTCATTATGTCAGCTTTGATTGTAAAATGTCATTGGCTCTCTTATGTCTCATGACCAATTGTGTAATTATGTCAGCTTTGATTGTAAAATGTCATTGGCTCTCTTATGTCTCATGACCAATTGCGTCATTATGTCAGCTTTGATTGTAAAATGTAATTGGCTCTCGTGTCTCTCGTGACCGATTGTCTCATACTAAAGAGTCGGTGTATCTTTTAAATGAGATATGACTGAGTGTGTGCGTGCATGCATTCATGGGGCAGGGGATCATCATTTCAGCGTTTCTTTACATTACGATATCATATGACTTCAGAAGACTTGGAATCCAACATGAGTTAATACTTAATACTCACTGTAAAAAAAATTCAGCTCTCCAATAAAAAATTTTCTAGTGACCGATCACATCTACATTTTTCAGTTGGCCAAATTGAATTTCTTTTTTTATTTAATTCACTGAAATTCAATTTGGCCAACTAAAAAATTTAGATACGATCAGTCACTAGAAAATTTTCAATTGGAGACCTGATTTTTTTTTTTTGTGCTGTTTTTGGTCGGTTTTTGCAATAAATACCTGTGACTGTACTTTTACATGTTTTATATTGTTTAGAAGTGGGTAGGTTTAGGGTAGGAGTGGTGTTAGTTGCTCCAAAATATACAAGTAGTTTATAAATATTCATAAGATCATGTCTACTTTTACAAATGCAAATAATTAAATGCGTCTTGATCTGACGCATTGGACAAACAACTGAAATCAATGGAGCACCCTCTGTACGTCGGAAAATGATGCTAAAGGGGCACCATGTGCATTAAAAAGTGATGCCGAGGGGTCCTGACCAAGCGTTGAGTTGGGAGTGAGAATGTGTTGATAAGATAAGCAGACAACAACAGTGAGTTGTGTTTGAAAATAACTATTCATTTTTCAAGAAACTCATAGTGCAAATAAGTGCAAAAAGGTGAGCTAGATTACTACGTCAGAAAAACCATACCTGCTATGATGCAAATGACAAAATGTAAAAGAGTTTTGAGGTCATATGTGCAAGGAAAAAAGTCATTATTAATCGATAATCTGCCCCTGTAATCATAATCTGTGTGAAAAAGGAATACAAGTTGTTGCCATTTTACTGCATCTAGTGCTCATTTCAGATGGAAACTGTGGTGAATTGTATTTATAGTACTGTAGGTTTATTTTTGCTAATTTGTTGGCTAACACTTTATTTTGATAGTCCACTTTAGACATTCTGCTAACTATAAGTAACTTTAAAATTATGTCAACTTCCTGTCAGAGTTAGACTATCTGCTTAATATCTGCTAAAACTTTAGTTCTGCACGATATATTGAAATTTGGGGTAATATATACTAATGTGTTGGGGGCACCCTTTTGCTGCCAAAACAGACATGAAACGTCAAGGCATGGACTCCACTAGATCCCTGAAGGTGTGCTGTGGTATATGGCACCAGGTGTTTGCAGCAGATTCTTTAAGTCCTGTAAGTTGCGAGGTCGGGCCTCCATGGATCAGACTTGTTTGTTCAGCACATCCCACAGATGCTCATTTGAATTGAGATCTGGGGAATTTGGAGGACAAGTCAACACCTCAAACTCGTTGTTGTGCTCCTCAAACCATTCCTGAACCATTTTTGCTTTGTGGCAGGGTGCATTATCCTGCTGAAAGAGGCCACAGCCACCAGGGTATACCGTTTCCATGAAAGGGTGTGCATGGTCTGCAATGAGCCACATGGACCCACGGTTTCCCAGCAGAACATTGCCCAAAGCCGGCTTGACACTGCCTCACACTGCCTCCTACGGCTTGCCTTCTTCGCATAGTGCATCATGGTACCATGTGTCCCCCAAGTAAGCGACACACACGCACCTGGCCATCCACATGATGTAAAAGAAAATGTGATTCATCAGACCAGGCCACCTTCTTCCATTGCTCCATGGTCCTGTTCTGAAGCTCACATTCCCACTGTTGGTGCTTTCAGTGGTGGACAGAGGTCAGCATGGGCACCCTGACTGGTCTGCGGCTATGCAGCCCCATACACAACAAACTGCGATGCACTGTGTATTTTCAGTTTTTAAATATATTGAAATATAATTTAAATGTATTTTACACACGTAAAGCATTATCTTCTTGCATATCTTTTTGCAAATGTGAAGATTTAAGTCTTTCCAGATTCAAACAGTCAGGAGCTGCAATAACATGCTAGATTAAAAAAAAATAGCTGTCCGGGGGTGTTGTCAAGATGGGCACTGAGTGAACTGAGTGAACATGCCTTACAATGATTATGCCATAGTAAGTGTTGCATCAGAGATGAGGGATGAAAAAGTGTGTGATGTTTCATTGATTCACGTACATACAAAGCAGAAAACTCTACTGAAACTGAACGCAGTGCAGTCAAAGCTCTCTTGTTTCCAAAGCACATTGCATAAGGTTGTTCAATCAATACTGCTCAGACCCAGAGCAGCGATACAGTCTAGTGAGTGTGTGTGTGTGTGTGTGTGTGAATAACACTGTTAGATCTAACAATTTCATTTCTATTGACTTCTAAATGGGATATCACAGACTTTCTGCACATTTTAGCTAATTTTTCTAGCTGTCTTTCTGAGAAGTAAAAGTGCAAAAAGGTCAGAAGGCTTAAGATTGGCAAATATATAAAGCTTATTCTTCTTTGAAAAGATGCTTTAACAGTATATCCAGCTAAAAAGAAGCTCAAGCCGGACCATAATGTAAGAACAGCTTAAGAGGATGTCTTTATGGGCTGAAAAGGTATTAGTCAAGGCACAACAAAGCCACACAGCAATGCTTAAATTCATTTTCATAACTCAAAACTTTCTGAGGAATGTGTTAAAGGAAAATAGGACTGTGACCCACTTTCAGGATTAATACAAGCGTGTTCCCGGTTCATCATTGTGGTGTGCAATTCACATGAGAATCTCATTGTGTGCTACAGAAAGGTGGAGCACATCACATGATTTGTTCTTGAAATTGCGTGTTCAGCATTTGTTCTGCTATTTTAAATAGAAAGCAAGAGGAAAACTTGATAAAAAAAATGCCACTATGCATAATGTAGAAGGAGGTAACACTATTTAGATAACTTATAGTATATTTAAGCATTTTTATGGATTGTAAAGTGTGGCCCAGAACTTTTCTTTCAGTGTAGACCAAAAAGCCAAGGTTAGACTAGTATGATCTGGTTAGCCCTTGCTGGTAGATGCCTTAACCACACTATTAGGGGGACAAGAAGCATGTAAAACTAGCTATATATTAGAGATGCATGATTCTGGAGAAAAAGACATTCATTATTTATTTATTTTGTTTGTTTGTTTAAAACAGAGACCGCGATTCTTCCATGATTCTTAATTAAACAAAATAACATGTAAGTACTAGAGATTCTGATTCTGATTATAATATAATTGTAGTAAAGGTTGTTTGTACGGGAAGAAGGAGGCGGGAACCGGCGGACATTCAAAATAACTTTTAATAAATAAACACATAATAAAATGGCGGCGACAGCCCCTCTGTCGCATGAGGAGCGACAGAGACGAGAGAGTGGAGAGAGGAGAAAAAAAAATAAAAATTCTGGTCCGGTTCCCAGACACACTGCCGCTCGGTCCTCAGCCAGCCGAGAGGCTCTTCCTCGCGGTGCCATGCGGTGGTACTGGACGGCCGGTGGACGGCTCGACGCTCCTCCACCCCCTGGCGGCCGGCGGTGGCTCCTCCTGTCGAGGGCAGCCGGCAGCGAGTCCCGCGCGCTCCCTGCCCCTCCCCTACACGGCGGAGGGATACAGGCTCCGGCCCACGGCGAACGCCGGTGACTCCTCCGCGCTCCCTCTAGGACGGCAGCCACCCCACCTCGACCCAGGGGCACGGCAGCGAGCTCTCCGTCCCACCGACCTTCATCCGCTCCAGCACCACCGCTTCGGGCAGCCGCTCGCGGACTTCTCTCCTCCGCTCTGCCCGAACTCCGCGGCACCGCGATCCCCCTCAGCTGCGAGGGCTCTTCGACAGCGCGTCCCTCCTTCCTCCCGGGTTTCGGCACCACTGTAGTAAAGGTTGTTTGTACGGGAAGAAGGAGGAGGGAACCGGCGGACATTCAAAATAACTTTTAATAAATAAACACAAAATAAAATGGCGGCGACAGCCCCTCGCGGACGACTGTCGCCTACACACAAACAAACACAAAATGAAAATAAAAAGCTGCAGCCCCTCGCGGACGACTGCAGCAACACATAACAAAACATAAATAAAATACAACATAAAATCCAGGCCTGGTCCTCTCTCGTCCCTCACTGTCATCGCTCCTCCTTTATAGTCCCTCACTCCTCCGCAAGGGCCGAGATCGCTGGCTCACAGCTGGCGCTCATCCTCTCTGATGAGCGCCGCCTCGTCCCGCCCTCACAGTCCCTCGTCCTCGCTGCTCGCCACAATAATTAATAATTATTATTTTGTGAGTTAGTTCATTAAATATAACATTATTTTTTGTTATGGCATAAAGCACCTAGACATGAAGACTGCTTCTACAAACATATGCGAAAGAATGGGTCGCTCAGTGAATTCTTGAGTGACAGGTTGACACCTGTGCAATAAGTCCATTCATGAAATTTCCTCACTACTACATATTCTACAGTCAACTGTTAGTGGTATTATAACAAAGTGGAAGCAATTGGGAACAACAGCAACTCAGCTACGAAGTGGTAGGCCACGTAAAATCACAGAGCGGGGTCACCGCATACTGAGGTGCACAGTGCACAGAAGTCACCAACTCTCTGCAGAGTCAATAGCTACAGACCTCCAAACTTTGTGTGGCCTTCAGATTAGCTCAAGAAGAGTGTGTAGAGAGCTTCATGGAATGGGTTTGCATGGCTGAACAGCTGCATTCAAGCCTTACATCACCAAATGCAATGCAAAGTGTCAGATGCAGTGGTGTAAAGCACGCCACCACTGGACTCTAGAGCAGTGGAGACATGTTCTCTAGAGTGAAGAATCACGCTTCTCTGTCTGGCAATCCGATGGATGAGTCTGGGTTTGGCGGTTGCCAGGAGAATGGTACTTGTCTGACTGCATTGTGCCAAGTGTGGTTTGGGGTTGTTTTTCAGAGGTTGGGCTTTGCCCCTTAGTTCCAGTGAAAGGAACTCTTAATGCTTCAGCATACCAAGACATTTTTGGACAATTTCATGCTCCCAACTTTGTGGGAACAGTTTGGGGATAGCCCCTTCCTTTTCCAACATGACTGCGCACCAGTGTACAAAGCAAGGTCCATAAAGACATGGATGAGCCAGTTTGGTGTGGAGGAAGTTGACTGGCCTGCACAGAGTCCTGACCTCAACCCGATAGAACAACTTTGGGATGAATTAGAGCGGAAACTGCAAGCCAGGCCTTCTCGTCCAACATCAGTGCCTGACCTCACAAATGCGCTTCTAGAAGAATGGTCAACAATTCCCATAAACACACTCCTAAACCTCGTGGAAAGCCTTCCCAGAAGAGTTGAAGATGTTATAGCTGCAAAGGGTGGGCCAACTCCATATTAAACCCTATGGATTAAGAATGGGATGTCATTAAAGTTGTAAAGGCAGGCGTCCCAAAACTTTTGGCAATATAGTGTGTATATATATATATATATATATATATATATATATATATATATATATATATATAGGCCAGGCTGATCACATCAGATATATCAGAGAGAATAGAGACTCACATGACGTTTTTAGTGAATTGTTAATTCCAGTGAGTGCTTTGCTTTATAACATGAGCTCTTTCGTATTCTGCCATTGTTTCTGAAGAGCACAATTTTAGTGACTCACAGCAGTCGTACAATAAGCGTGTGAGAGTTTGTTGTATTGATGCGCAGAGAACGTGTATGTGCTCGCTCTCGATCGCACGCTGCATTCATGTACAGACACATTTCAGTACATTCCCATTGTTTCCACACACACTCAGGAAGGATAATGTTTGATTTGTCATGTGTACGTTAGTGATGTCGTGTTCGCGAATGAATAGTGAACCGGTCAAACGCCAGTTTACTGTTTAGCAGTAATCCACCAATTTCTAAAGTTGTTCCATTTTTAACGTGTCTAACTCTTCTTCTGACTCGAAATTAACCAAGTTATTAAATTACTCCAAAAGTACACTGACTTAACCTACTGTTAAGAGCTGTCAAAGCGGTTGATTTAGGAGTTTTTTGGCGTCTCCGTGTAATTCTGTTTGGTATCGCAGTTTGACTTGTCTACATTTAAATGTATGTTTTACATAAAATGTCTAAAATGAAATCTCATTGTTGTTTCTCTGTACACATACTATACACTGTGAATTCTGTAAAGTTTTTTTCTGTAATGTTTTTTGTTTTCATGGGTGCTTAGGTGTGTATAAATGTATTATATAATAGAAGTATATGGACTCCTTATATTTAGTTTTTGGTGTCCTTTTGGAGTCTCCAATGATCCCTGAAGCTTGCAGAAAATACAGAATCACCCTTCAATCTGATTGTTTATTATTTTACAAAATTAATGTGATTAAAAAGATAAATGGCGTAAGCATAATTTCACGATAAGCATGCGATTAATCACGATTAATCACACAACAAAGGTGCGATTAATCTCAATTAAAAAAATGTATCTATTGACAGCCCTAATGTATACTCTTCATTGCACAGAAACGTAAGCTTTGCTCGATGTTACGCTTGCAGAGCGCAGTCTCGCTTATTTGATCTTTTGCGGTCTATGATGTCATCAGTTCCCTTTCGTTCAGTCACTACGACGTAACGATGTCGATGTAAGGATGTCTCGCCCGTGTACTTCTGGGTGTGCGGTTGCTTTCATCTTCCGATGGGCACAATCACTGCTTGGTATGCTTGGGCGTTCAGCAGCGCTCACGGCTCGATGATTGGTTTTTGGGGGTGCGCGCTGACACCCGTCAGTCCCCGCCCCCAAAACCTTTCTTTCCCGAGCTGCATGAGAAAAGTTGCAAGGTCCTGGAAATCCCCGTTGTCTTCCCGCGACCGTTCAGCGACTTCCTCCGGCTTCTCCACTCTTGATGGGGCCGCGGCCAATGGGTACACTGGGGTCCCCCCAGTTGAACTTTCTGTTGCGATGCAACTGTGTCCTCAGAGCGCTTCAACTTGGCGTGGTGATCCTAAGCGCCCCTCCAAAGCCTGTCGATTCACATCAACCTTGGTGGCGAAATCGTACAGAGCTGCGGGGCAGGCTGCCGTCTCTTTGCATGCCATGGTGATCCTCCAGGGCTACCAGGCCAGGATCCTCAGGGACATGCACGAGGGTGGAGTTGATCCGGGGCTCGTGGACGAGCTGCGTGCCACCACCGACCTCGCCCTCCAGGTGACAAAGGTGACCGCACGCTCCCTGGGTCAAGTGATGTTCACAAATGTGGTCCAGGAGCGACATTTGTGGCTTAACCTGGCTGATATGCGGGACAGTGAGCGGACCCGGTTCCTCGATGCCCCCATATCCCAGGCTGGCCTCTTCGGCGGGGCGGTTGAAAGCTTCGTCCAACAGTTTTCAACCGCTCAGAAGCAGACTGAGGCAATAAAACATATACTGTATGTTTCAGCAGCACCCTATGTTGGTTAAAGAAAGAATTAACATTCCCATCCCTGAGCCACCAGAGATCGGTGATGACAGTGTGCGCCACCCCCAGGTCCCGCCACTCGCATCCCTCTCTGTCGCCAGCCTCCTGGCAGAGCAGACCCCAGTGGAATGTGCGTCCTTCCCTGGTCTCCTCTGTCAGGACGCAGCCGTTAACCGTGCCCCCACACCGGGATGCCCAACAGCCTCCCATGTCCGGGCCGGTAATGCTGCCTCGATGCCCCACCCTGGGTACGTCTGTGGTCCGAATGACCCCGCTGGTGCAGTTCCTGGGAGCCTGGCTTCAGCCTCCGGGACTGTCCCACTGGGTCGCGAAGACCATCAGGCGCGGCTACGCGATTCAGTTCGCGCAGGTTCCTCCCTGCTTCTGGGGAGTCCGCTACACTATGGTCGGGGGCCAATGCCCCTGTCATGCGTGTGGAGGTTGCCACCCTACTGGCGAAGGGTGCGATCGAGCCTGTCCCTCCAGCCGAGATGAAGTCCGGGTTACGGCCAATCCTGGACCTTCGCATCTTGAACCGATACCTTCACAGGCTTCCGTTCAAGATGTTGACAGCAAAACGCCTTTTCGAATGCGTTCGTCCAGACGATTGGTTTGCAGCGATCGACCTGAAGGACGCCTACTTCCATGTCTCCATCCTACCTCGACACAGACCGTTCCTACGGTTTGCTTTCGAGGGGCGGGCATATCAGTACACGGTCCTCCCATTCTGGCTATCTCTGTCCCCTCGAGTCTTTACGAAGATTTTCGAGGCAGCCCTTGCGCCCCTCCGGCAGCACGGGGTTTGCATCCTGAACTACCTCGACGACTGGCTCATAATGAGTCACTCTCGAGCGCGGGTTTGCGAACACAGAGATCTAGTGCTCCATCACTTAGCCCGTCTGGGCCTTCGGGTCAACTGGGAGAAGAGCAAACTTTGTCCCGTGCAGAAGATCTCTTTTTTCGGTATGGATATCGACTCGGTCGCCATGTGCGCGCAGCTTACGAGCAAGCGCGCGCAGTCTCTGCTGACTTGCCTCCGTCAAATCGAGAGCGAGAGTGCGGTTCCACTGAAACTATTTCAGAGACTCCTGGGGCATATGGCATCTGCAGCCGTGGTGACGCCGCTCGGATTGCTACACATGAGACCGCTTCAGCATTGGCTACGCGATCGAGTCCCGAGATGGGTATGGTGGTCTGGCACGCTCCGGGTACAAGTGACTCGGGCCTGCTTACAGACGCTCACCCCGTGGTCGAACCTCAGTTTTCTACGGACAGGGGTGTCCTTAGAACGAGTTTCCAGGCATGTTGTTGTATCAACAGATGCCTCCTCCACGGGCTGGGATGCCATGTGCAATGGACAAGCGCTTTCTGCATGTCAATTGCCTCGAGTTGCTGGCAGTACGGTTCGCCCTGCACCGCTTCCTGCGGTGGTCGCTACCATCACTTCCACTAGGGCAGAGTCCACTCGGCATGCCTATGCGTTGAAGTGGAACCTCTTCATCACCTGGTGTTCTTCCCGCCAAGAAGACCCCTGGAAATGCCCGATCGGGTCCGTGCTCTCGTTCCTCCAAGAGGGGTTGGAGCGAAGGCTGTCTTCCTCAACCCTTAAAGTGTATGTGGCCGCAATATCTGCCCACCACGATCTCTTGGAGAACAAAAAGGTAAGTCAGCACGACCTGATCATCAGGTTCCTGAGGGGGGCGAGGAGACTGAATCCTCCTCGCTCTCCTCTCGTACCCTCTTGGGACCTCTCAGTAGTTTTAGATGCTCTGCAGAGGCCTCGCTTTGAGCCTTTGCAGTCAGTGGATCTTAAATATTTGTCAATGAAGACAGCGATCCTGACTGCATTGGCCTCCTTCAAGAGGGTCGGGGACCTGCAGGCATTTTCGGTTGACGAAGCGTGCCTGGAATTTGGGCCGGCCTACTCTCTCGTGATCCTGAAACCCCGGCCTGGATATGTGCCCAAGGTTCCCACCACTCCATTCAAAGACCAGGTGGTGAACCTGCAAGCGCTGCCTTTGGAGGAGGCAGACCCAGCCTTGGCATTGCTCTGTCCAGTACACGCTCTCCACGCTTACGTAGACAGGACGCAGTGTTTCAGGACCTCAGACCAGCTCTTTGTCTGTTATGGTGGAGAGCGGAAGGGAAGAGCTCTCTCAAAGCAGAGGTTGTCTCACTGGTTAGTGGACACCATTGTTTTGGCTTACCAGCAGCAAGGTCGACCATGTCCCCTTGGGGTTAGGGCCCACTCCACCCGGAGTGTGGCCTCCTCTTGGGCTTTAGCGCATGGCGCCTCGCTAACAGACATCTGCAGAGCTGCAGGCTGGGCGACACCTAACACATTTGCCAGATTCTACAATCTCCGAGTGGAGCCAGTGTCCGACTATGTACTCGCCTCTACTAGTGGCCGGTAATGGACCAGACTCAGGTGTCTTCGCTTGCTCGCCATTCCACTCCACGGACCGGATACGTGCGATATTTTCCTCAGGTGAGCTTCCCCGAGAGCCCTGAGTTCCTCCAGCACTGTCGACGCCAACATCAGTTCAGTCTGCCCTTTCGAGCCCAGACCCTCATGTCCGGCCAGGTGCCCCGTGTGCATGGTTCCCCTCCGGCGACCCCCACACGAGTATTTCCACCGTAAGCCTCCTCAGTGAGCAGGTGTCTTTCCCTTGGCAAGTCCCTGCCACCCCTAGGGTTAAAAGTCCACCCTCTGGCTGGTACCCTAGAGTTCTTCCATATGCAGCCCTTAGCGGGTCATATGTGTATTCTCTAAGTCCACTGGAATATGCTTCCCAGTGTACCTTGGTAATCCTGTGATAAGTGGGAGTCCTTCGTCCGTACTAGTCTTACGACAGGGTACTCATACTTACGCAGGGCAGACAGCCGAGTGGCGTTGTTATATTGGGAACCCATTCGTTAGTCACTAAAGTTACGTCATAGTGACTGAACGAAAGGGAACGTCTCGGTTACGTATGTAACCCTCGTTCCCTGAGGAGGGAACGGAGACGTAACGGAGATGGAACATACGTAACCGAGACGTTATTATCAAACAACAGTAAAGAAGTAAAAGAGAAAAAATCACTCACAATTCATGAATGGAAAACGTTCAGATATTCTTAAATACTAAAAACACTCTTTGTTTATTCCTTATAATATGTTTATTAGTTCATATTTATTATTTATTACTTGCTTTTATGCTTTGAAACTATTAGTTTATATATTTACAATTATTAACATACCCTACAATTGTTTAAATGTAATTTTAAATTGTGTAATTATTACATTCATAATTAAATTTAAAAAAAGTTTTTCCAAAAATCATAACCATAAAAGAGAGTGCAAAACACATTTCACATCTGGTTGCTGATCTTACATGTGCTAAATATTTATAAACAGTTTTTTTCTCGTCCAGCCACCTTCCACAAGAATTTTTCCTCAAGAAATGCTCTAAGATCTAATTTAACACTTCAGAAATACGTAACGAGTTTTGATTGTGCCAGCGGTTCCCGTGTTGGGATTTGACCGCAGCTTAGCGAACGTGTCACGGTTCCTGTGTTGTGATTCGTCAGCAGCTTAGCGCACGTGGAAAGGTCACGCCTCTTAACGGGGTGATGTATGCGCTCAATGATCTCTACAGCGTCCCTGGGAAAGCCAAACAAAGGTGATTTGACTCCGGGATGAAAATAACAGCGTCTCGACGACATGGCGACAAACACACTCAAACGCAACACTTCCTTTTCTCCACGCGACACGTCCTCTTCTCCACGTGGGACAGCAACAAGACCACGCCCCCTTTTTTCACGTATTCTTGTGGGCGGCGGTTAGTCTGTTCTAATGTTCTACTGACATAATTTATGAAGGAAGTACCAGGATGTAGTCCAAGCCAGCCGTTCGCTGTAGGCTTTGAAAGGGAACTTCTGTTAAATAAAATATCTCGCTTGGCATTGAACTTTGAGCTTTATAATTTTACAGGTATTATTTATGCTCTAACAGCAACATTACACACTAACTAAAGTTTGAACAGTGGGATCACGAAGAACGGGACCTTTAATACAGTGCAGTCGCCCTGTCCCATGTGCAGAAAAACACCCCCAAAGCATGATGCTACCACCCCCATGCTTCACAGTAGGGATGGTGTTCTTGGGATGGTACTCATTATTCTTCTTCCTCCAAACACGTTTAGTGGAATTATGACCAAAAAGTTCTATTTTGGTCTCATCTGACCACATGACTTTCTCCCATGACTCCTCTGGATCATCCAAATGGTCATTGGCAAACTAAAGACGGGCCTTGACATGTGCTGGTTTAAGCAGGGGAACCTTCCGTGCCATGCATGATTTCAAACCATGACATCTTAGTGTATTACCAACAGTAACCTTGGAAACAGTGGTGCCAGCTCTTTTCAGGTCATTGACCAGCTCCTCCCGTGTAGTTCTGGGCTTATTTCTCACCTTTTTTAGGATCATTGAGACCCCACAAGGTGAGATCTTGCATGGAGCCCCAGTCCGAGGGAGATTGACAGTCATGTTTAGCTTCTTCCATTTTCAAATGATTGCTCCAACAGTTGACATTTTTTCACCAAGCTGCTTGACAATTTCCCCATAGCCCTTTCCAGCCTTTTGGAGGTGTACAATTTTGTCTCTAGTGTCTTTGAACAGCTCTTTGGTCTTGGCCATGTTAGTAGTTGGATTCTTACTGATTGTATGGGGTGGACAGGTGTCTTTATGCAGCTAACGACCTCAAACAGGTGCATCTAATTTAGGATAATAAATGGAGTGGAGGTGGACATTTTAAAGGCAGACTAACAGGTCTTTGAGGGTCAGAATTCTAGCTGATAGACAGGTGTTCAAATACTTATTTGCAGCTGTATCACACAAATAAATAGTTACAGTGTACATGCACCTACATGCATCCTCACAGTGGACATGCACCTACGATGACAATTTCAGACCCCTCCATGAACTTGCAAAATAGCAGGGTGTTCAAATACTTATTTTCCTCACTGTATATATATATCATTTCAATGCATTAAGCTCTCATGTCTGCAGGCCCAGCCCATGTGAAGGTTATTTATTCCCAGTGTACTCAATTAAAGCCGGGTATACACTGCAGTTTTCTGTTCTATATGACAGTTGCTTGTCATATTGTGTGATATGAAATCTCTGGTTACTGCTCTAAGTCATCAGTCCACGTCCGTTCAGACATCCTCATTTACATTCATAATCAAAAATTCTATCCTATAAACCCACACAAAAATGCACACTGTGCCAAACCCTTTTTACCCTGGGAATACATACATTTCATGCTTTTAAGAACCTCTAAAATTAAATAGTTAATGAATAATGATGTTTTTAGAAACCTGATGATATTTCACGACATCTACCAGCAGGGGCTGGGTCATGCTAAACCTATCTGCATTGAACAATCACAATACATGCATGACCTTTTTTGACACTGTCACAATCATTTTATTCTGTAAATCAGGCTTTAACCACTTTGTTGAACATATATCCAGTTATTCCAAGTTTCATGTCCTTGGAGGTGTTGATTTTCCTGCTCTTCTTGTCTGTGGTGACTCCGTTGAGACATGACTTGGTGACCTTTACGAGTCCTAAGTAGAGAAGAAATTATTCTCACAATGCTGAATTGCAATTTTATTAGTATTTCAGGGGGCCAGAAGCCCCTGCGAGACTCAACGGTATGGCGCTCTGGGTCTTAACCTAGTTTTTTGAGAATGTGGCCGATTACAGTAGGATTGACACTCCACTTTCTATAGAGGACCAGTTCTGTACCTGCGCATGCACAATGCTGCCTGTTTTTCTTTTATCTCTCTCACACACATTGCCTGAACTTGTGCTCTGATAGCTGAGAACCTAAAAGTTTAAAGAAATAAATTGTAGCTCTTTATTCACAAGATGAAACAGATAACTTGAGATGTCTAGGGACAAATATGTCTCCAAAATTAGATGGACTGAAATATTCCCACAAGTCCCAGCCTCGGTTTGACACGATTAGAAGACGGGGGTGCGTTTAAATAGAAGCTTTAATCAAACAACATTCAGTTCTCTTTTACACAGCTTGAAGACTGTTGTTCTCTTCTCAGTCATACTGGGAGTTAGAAAAAGATGGGTCTCAGTCCGCTTCCAAACAAACTCTGGTGAGGTTCGATTGATATATGAACGCAACACAGACCAAAGACATGTAAACGAACCAAAAACAGGACGTGATTTCACAAGATGCGACACTACAAGTCAGCTGATTTGACGACGCGGAAAGATCTGTGTATCTAAAATGAGTAGAGGGCAAACGTGGAGCAACGAGGAGGTAAAGTGCCTCATCAATATATGCAGATCTTCGTTTCTGCATACAACAGAGGAAATCCTGGTGCTGTTTTGAATGTTTTGGACATTTTATGAGCTCTTTGTGAGATTTCAGCTGGTAAAAATAAAACCATATATACACGCATAAAACGATCGTGTTTAATCCAGCACACAGCATTGTTTTGAATATTCGGTAAGCAAGCTCCATGCCGACCAATCAAGTTGTGACCGTATCCCTATGCCTTTGGCATTTTTAACAGCGAACCTAAAGTTACTGAACCAGTGTGAACGCTAAACGGGCCAGGACTATATGTTTTGTTTTTGTTTTTTGGTCCGGACCAAACGAACCAAACTACAAGTGTGAACACACCTTTCAAGTTAATTGGGGACATTCTATAGACATAATGATTTTAATACTGTACAAACTGTATATTCTGTCCCTTAAACCTACCTACCCATCACAGAAAACTTTCTGCATTTTTACATTTTCAAAAAACATAATTTTGTCAGATTTCTAGAAGCGGTTTTCCTCCTGTGGATCAAAAAATGTCCCCACATGGACAAAGATTTCAGATACTTCCCATAGTGCATCCTGGTGCCATGTGTTCCCCAGGTAAGTGATGGGGAAGCCTTCGCTCCCCACGTGCATCAATGAGCCATGGCCCGCCCATGACCCTGTTGCCGGTTCACCACTGTTCCTTCCTTGGGCCACTTTTGATAAATACTGACCACTGCAGACCCGGGAACACCCCACAAGAGCTGCAGTGTTGGAGATGCTCTGACACAGTCGTCTAGTCCAGGGGTTTTCAAACTGGGGTCCGGGGTCCTTCAGAAGGTTCTAAGGGGTCCCCAGAAAATGTCAGAGAATAAAAAACAAAGCAAAAATAGATAAAGTCTACCGAATATTCTAACTGTTTCATTTCTAAATGTTTCTCTCATTTCTTGCCGTATACATTCCAGAATTTTAGTATATGTTTGCTTTGTATCTTTCTAGTGAGTTCTTATCACTATAGTCTCTTTTATCTTGCTCACTGGGAATGTAAAGCAGTATCCTTAATGCAGGACGTAAGCTGCTTACATCCATTTATTGTGAAAATTGCTTATACAAATTTTTTTTTATTAATTCAACAATTTCCTTCTTCAGGTTTATACATCCAACATTAATAGCCAATTTAAGTTGGGAAACAATATGCTGTATTTATAATGTCACACTTACTATATTTATCAGTTACTACATAGCAGTTTAAATGTTTTTTCATACATAAAAATAGATGGATTTTAGGAAGGGTGTTCCTCATAAAGGTTCATCATATTTGGGGGTCCTTGGCATCATAAAGTTTGAAAACCCTTGGTCTAGCCATCACAATTTGGCGCACAATTTGGTCAAACTCGCTCAAACCCTTACGTTTGCCCATTTTTCCTGATTCTAACACATCAACTCTGAGGAAAAAATGTTCACTTGCTCCCTAATATATCCCACCCACTAACAGGTGCCGTGATGAAGAGATAATCAGTGTTATTCATTTCACCTGTTGTGGTCATAATATTATGCCTGGTGTGTTTATATATATATATATATATATATGTTTCAGTTGTCACAGCATGTCAACAGCTGCTGTTCTCATAAAGACGCATACTGTGTTTATGAAAATGTTGCCTATTTCAGAAAACTGCCAACAGCAATAGTTCTTTTAATTGTCATGAGTCTGACTTCTGAACAAAAAGCAATAGTCAGATAAAGAGATCACAAATAAACTTGTCATTCAAACCTATTCTATTCTATTCATCATGACAGCTCTGCAGATGAGAAAAAACAAACAGCCTAAAACAACAGAAACTACAGGAAGTCTTTGGGTTCATCTTAATAGATTTGTTAAGACATTAAGAATGATGAGCTGCACACACATTTTTTTTATTCCTGCTTAGGAGAAAATCAAATAGAACTTAAGTCAATCATAGTCATTAGGGAAAAAAAAACCATCAGCATGAAATGGGCATGTATAGTGTATGTTCCACTCATTTCACAAATCATATTTGAATGAACTTCTAAATTCCCGCTCTGGGACTGAACAAATCGAATAAACTGGAAATGAACGTAATGTGGTGGGAAGAAGACGCTATTAAAGAAGACTAGCAAAATTACTTCCAGTTTTTTTCTTGGTAGAGTGTGTGTCTCAGTCATTTACGCATGAAAATGAACTGCCAGGTAGAAATAAACCCACAACATCATAATGTGTTATATTTGACTCTGGTATGAATGTTTTGGGAAATAAGAGAGTTATCTGATCTGAGTAGTAGCTAACATACAGGCCACAGGAAGCAAAGAAAGATAACAAAATGGCTTTTAGCTAAACAGAGAGTGGAGGAAGATAATTTTGTCTAACCCTTGCATTTCCAAAACTTTCGAGCAAAACTTTTGCCATAACATAAGCAGGAAAAAAAAAAAAAAAAAAAAAAAAACAGGAAACAAAAACAAAATTAGAAAATGATCGACACTACAATAATACAAGAAGAAATATTCTAGAATAATCACATTGTGCAACATGCATTTCTCTAAAAAGACACCAGCAGATAATGATTCAGATGGAGAAAAATCCACATGAGAGGTCAAAATGGTGAACATGGATGGATTAATTACAGAATGAAAAACTCACCCACTTGGACATCATCACGTTAACTCATGACCGAAGCAAATTGAACTTGAAATGATGATCTGTCCATCAGCGTTTTTTTACTGACCTCTCAGGTCAATTAAATGAAAGATGCACTTCAGTACCGACAGATGCAGTGTTTACAGTGGACTAAAGTTCTCTTAAAAGTGTCTATTAATAAAAATGATTTAAAAAATAGCTAGAAAACTGCTGGTAGAACAAAGCAAAACGTTTTTATTAAAATGCTGATTTTAAATAAACAGTATAAACATTACAAATTATATAATGGTGTTTTTGTTGTTGACTGTAATGTAAATTCTGTTCCATGTGCATGTGTAAAAATCTAATAGAATTGAACTTTGGAGAGGGGCTTCGCCTTATTTGAGACCACGTCACTGAATATAATGACATGTAGCCTAATAATATCACATAAAACAATGTCAAAGCGAATGTATCCAGACCAAAGTCAAATACATCACACATAATCAAATCATTTTTAGATGAACATTATCCCTGAAGTGGCCTACCGAACTAGGCATTTTCCCCAACTTGGCAGGAAAAACTGAGTTAATGGGCAACAATGAGCAACAGAACTGAGCCCACAAGCCAGTGACTCACATTTGTGTCCCATACTCTGTGACAACAACTCACAAATTCAGCTGAAATCATAGCTTTTAACCAAATTACAACAGCGCATGGCAAATGAAAACAGAACTAAGCATAACTAGATAATGCCTAGCAATGACCTCCATCTGTGATTGATTGGACTGATTTCCCTTACGAAAATGAACCATGGTTTTACTACAAATAAAACCAAAAAACCATGGTTATTGTAGTTAAACCATGGTAACCACAAATTAACCATGGTTTTGCTACTCTAACCATAGTTTAACCATGGTATTTGTGGTAAAACTGTGGTTATATAAATGGTAATCAATTAGCCAAAAAACCATGGTTTTATTATAGTAAAAGTGTAGTAACCATGGTTTTTTTTGGCTAATTGATTACCATTTATATAACCACAGTTTTATCACAAATACCATTATTTTTCGTAAGGGTTACGAAATCAATCATCGAATCAATCTTGTAGTCGAATCAATCATCATGAATCTTCAGTTCTTAAGCAAGCTCCAATAATTATTAGTTTAAAGTATAAATTCAAGTGTCCACTTTGATTTATGCAATGATTCATGTTGTTCTATTCCTCGTTTGAGAATTGCTTTGGATAACAACCCATTGCTAAATAATTTAATGTAAATGTACATGTACATGTACATGTAAACAAATGTCTAGTCAATCTATCGTCCCGATCCATTCCAAACCTCGCGAGGTTTGAAGTTGGACGCGCCGAACGCACTGCTCGCAAGAGGTGGATCTGAAGCCGGTGAGATAACCGCGAAAACCCAAACACATCTCCTATACGCGCGTGTGGAAGAACAGACATGCAAGCACCGTCTGAAAGGGTAGGAACTGCATCTTTATGCCGACAAAGTGTCTCCGTTTCCAAGCTCGTGGACGCGTTTTGGAGGTTATGTGATTTGTTTTTGCATCTTAAATGGCGGATTTGTGAGTACCTTTGTTTACATACCGCTCGAGTGATTGCGCAGGCTGGATTCTAGGTTCTGGTTCAAAGTTGCGCTCAGTAGCTAAGTTACATGGCGTTTTTACGCGACGCCGGGCTCCTCCATTTAGCATTGGATTCCTTGAGGCGCGTCACTGGATTCTATGTCATTTCCCTAATATGCAGCACTGCAATTATTTAACCTATTTTAAGACTGTAATCTGATTGTGCTAGCCTTATCATCAACAGTGCTCCCGCAATCAAATGACATTTTAAAAGATTGAATAAAAAAACAATCATTCAAGTTATGGATATACTTGTCTGTCTATCTATCTATCTATCTATCTATCTATCTATCTATCTATCTATCTATCTATCTATCTATCTATCTATCTATCTATCTATCTATCTATCTATCTATATAATTAATGATTTGAAATGTCCAATATTTATACAGTGATTTATACAAATAATTTTTCCTCCCATCTCCCCCCCAGCCCCCCCCCCCCCCCCTTTCTTCACCATGTCCTTTTTGGGGCTTCGTAACATCAATATAATATAAGTACACAGTGCCAGTCTTCCCTGTACATAAAGTACGCAAATTGTGTAGGGGCCCAAAACCACCAGGGGGTCTCTTGCTCTCAAATGATTATGAAAACATGCCATATTCCTTTCTTTTAAAGCAGTGCGCTGTCACCCTTCCTATGTAACGTCCAAATCAGTCAAATCATGTAACATGACTGTCATAATATGTATATGTCTCTTGCCGGACGTGCTCGATACAAAAAATAATAATAAAAAGAGTTTAAAGGATATTGAGTTGTGAAAGAGACACTGTTCCACAGGTTGCTTTATGTGTGCGAGATCCGAGACAGGCAATACATGGACAAGTATATGCCACTTTAAACAGACATACCGTAGACCATGAAAAAAGATGGACGACGCACCATCACTCATTCCATTGTAGAAACATGAAGCCGCCCTTGTCTCAATATGGTGCTGATTACGGGACCCGAGTCTTTAAGGCCCCGGCACTGGCCTGGCACACTCCCGCAATCAGTACAGTTTACTGCTCATTATGGCAGTGTGAAATAAACAGGTATGGGAATGTAGATATTGAAGTTAAAGCTCCAATCTCCTTTTGAAAATCATGAAAAAAAAGTCTGTAGGTGCCTCAGGTGACTACAATCATGATGTCACACATTTTTTGGGGGATCAAATAACTAACTAAAACCAAACGAACATTTGAACTTACATCTGCATGACAAAAACTACCTAAGAAACCATATTTGGAAAAAAAAATTGTAATGATTGTTTAGTTTGTCTCAAGTCCCATTAGATTACATGGAGATCTAGCCACCTGGGGGCAATCGAAACGTTTGAGCTTAATTTGGCAGGGGGGTATTCCAGAAAGCATGTTATGTGACATAGGGTGAATTCAGGGTGATTGGGACACTTTTTCCAAGTCATCTCAATGGCAAAAAGTGTCCCAATCACCCAGAATTCACCCTACCTGGATATGTTTAAGAGTAAGTAAGTTGATAACTTCAACTTTCGGTTACTTTGAGGGTATGTAAGTAGTCATAGCAACTTACTCTTTGAACATAACCTGCTCCTTAGGTTAGTTTGCTTAAGAGGTATTCAGATGCGTGCTAAATAATGAATATAGTTATAGCTATTAATATAACTAAATTTGTTATATAGTTACAGTTATATTATAATATACAATATTATATATTAATTCTAAAGCACTGTTATAACAATGTAATGTTTAAATGCTAATTCAATTCAAATATATGTATTTATTTTATAGTCATCTCACATGGATCTGCATTCAATTAATTAGCATCAAACAAAAAATGTAATCCTTATTCTCAGTGAATAAAGATCACTTATTTAACGAAAAGATTAAAGAAAAAGATTGCACAACCAACAAATAGGTGACGATGTGCATTAAGTAGGTTACGTAAATCAGGAATAAACAAAAGAAGAAGGAAGTAGTATGGCACGCTTTTTCTTAGCGTCTTTTTCCATGGTGAATCATCGATTCGTTTCTCTGTTGAGAATGTCTTGTGTGTTAACCGGGAACATACTCTGAGTTGTCTGAACTAGGGATGTCAATTTACTCAAATTCCATGATCAATCGTTAAATTAACGATCAATTAATCGATTAATCATTAGCCTTAATACTGCATATGCGTCTACAGCAGTGGCTTATAGCCGACCGCATGACGGAGTGTGCAAACGCTGCCATGTTCCTAACCGAATCAATGGGAAGGGTTTTTAGTCTAAATAAAGGGCTACAGGATTGTAAATGAATCGATGTGATTGATAATTTAATTGAATTACTTATTTAATAATCAAATATGAGTAATACAACGTGTCACCAACTCCACCTCAGATGCGTGCTCTTCAGAATGTGTGGACTCGCTCTTCCTGAAACGACGCACTGAAAACACCAACTAGACCCAGTAAATTCACAACAATGTATTACAATATTGTTCTCTTTATAATGTTATGTAACATGACAGTCCCAATCATAGTCATTATAAGTTGTGCATTTGGAGCTGATCACCGGCACGCTTCACTACTGCATTAATTCTTAACCAGATGCATCCTGTATGAGATAAAAAAATCAGCTATAGAAAGGCCCACGGAAAATAAACACAATATTACAACTTACATGTGCACAAAGCAAAAGGCTGTGAATGCACATGCAAACTTGTAGTCAAGATGAAGGTGTAACTCTAGCTGTAAAATGGTCCCAAACAGAGCTCCGGTGCGCTCGCATCATTATTCCTCGTGTCTGATTTACATGTTTCGCGGTTGAGCAGTACGCACGCCCATGACCCTGATTAATCGATGATCGATAGGTTTTATCGATTAAATGTATTATCAACAATTAATCGATCACTGATTAATCATTAACATCCCTAGTCTGCATACCTCGAGTAAGCAAGGTTTGGGTTAATCAACCAAGAGTTCAGGGTATATGTGATGGTAAGTTAACCTTGCTTTCTGGAATACCCACCAGGACTTGTGCAGCACACTTGAAAAAATACACACAAAAATATGTAAAAATGTCCTTCTTGGCGAGTTTTCACCTAAAGGATTAGTTCACTTCAAAATGAAAATTTCCTGATAATTTATTCACCCCTTAATGTCTTTCTTTCTTCAGTGGAAAATAAATAAAGTTTTTTTTTGTTGAGGAAAACATTTCAGGATTTTTCTCCATATAATGCACTTCAATGGCAACCAAAATTTTGAAGGTGCAAATCAATGCAGTTTCAAAGGGCTTCAAAGGCTCTGCACGATACCAGCTGAGGAATAGGGTCTTATCTAGCAAAACCATTGGTCATTTTCTTTAAAAAAAAAAAAAAATGTATATAATTTAAACAGGGCTTGACATTAACGCTTGTCCGCTAGTCCGGGACAAGTGGATTTTTTGAAGGGTTGCAAGTGAAAGAGAATTTTACTTGCCCGACCGGACAAGTAGCCTGATAAAACGTCATTAACAAAAAATAACTACGGAATCTCCAAAATGCAAGAATGATTCTGCATTCATTAGTGTAAGTGGCAATCGATAGTGGATAATATATAATGTATAATGAACTGACGTAACTATAACGTTGCGCTGTTGATGCTCGTGCAGCCTCTTAGAGGCGAAATCACAACAAATGTGCTCCGCTCACACAGAGAAACTCAGTTAACACACTGCCGTAGAAATGTGGTGCTTATTTATATTTATAACATATGATACAGTTGCAACGTCACACAGTGCTGTTTTCCTGAATAACATCACGACTGAAAATGACACTGATTTCATATGACAGTTCCATAAACAATTATTAACATTAAGTCACTTATATTTTAGATGCAATATTGAGTGTTTTTGTTCTATTTCAGCAGCGAAAATAGTTCCAAACAAAGATCACAGCAGAACGCGTGTCACCGCAGCAGCATGTTAGTGAATGATTTCAGCGTTTTGAATTAATCGGTTGAATCAAAGATTCAATGACCTATTCGTAAACGACTGCCTCATTCCTGAACGTATCAGCCGTTTGAACGAATCGACTCGATGACTCACTCATTCAGACGGTCACCTGCCGCCACTTACTGGCAGTTTAGTTTCATGTTTATACATTCTTTCCAACTTTTCTTGTTTGTATATTCAAAAAATATTTAAAACAATCTCATAACATTATTTAATGCAGTTGTAATTTTTCAGTGTAAATTATTTAATTTGATTGGTATAACAGCCCTATATTGTCTTCTAAATGTATTTATTGATCAAATTTAAGAATATAAAAGGAACGCTGAAGCATATCCTATATTTATTAAGATTAGGGAAAAAATGCCCT
>CM042251.1:28405129-28470129 GCA_023566225.1 Romanogobio albipinnatus
CGCGCCGCTTGCAAGGGATGGTAGAAATGAACGGTCTCGGAGCGAGCCTCCTCCCCCTCTGTTCAAGCCGCGCCACCGCGCCGCTTACGAGGGATGGTAGGAATGAACGGTCTCGGAGCGAGCCTCCTCCCCCCTCTGTTCATGTCGCGCTAATGCGCCGCTTACATACAAGGGATGGCAGAAACGGACGGTCCTGCAGCTCTCTTTACGTTACAAGAGAGCTGTTCCACCCTCGCGCACATTTCTCAGTCCCCTCATGAGTTCAGGCGACTGGAATTGTTCATATTGCTGTACACGAGCCTGTTAAGACACGCACGCCAGCAAACAAACGCCGTCATGAGACATGACGCTGACATATGCTCTCCAACGAACCCGCCCCCTGTTGGACCGCGCAGATTGCGCCGTTCACAAGGAATGAGAGTGAGCACGGTCACGAGCACGTTCAGCACGCGCGCGCGCCGCACTCACCGGGAAATTAACAGAGGGTGTTTTCGTCCCGCTGTGGCCGGACGAACCGCCATTCTCTAGCATTTCTCAGCCCCCTCTCCAGTTCAGGCGGCTGGAAATATTACTATTGCAGTAACGAGCCTGTCTTTTATGCACGCACGACTGCCAACAAGCACGAGGACGTACTGCCGTATGCTCGCGCTAACTGAATGCGATTGTGTCCCTCCCGGTAGCACAGTGGCAAAATCAGCGGCTGAAACGCCGGAGACCCGAGTTCGAGCCCAGCTCTCGCGGCAGATAAAAATGTTTTACTGTCCGCTTCCCCGGGCTCGCGGCCAGCTTTTCTTACATACAGAAAGCTAACTCGCACCGCGTGGTGCTCGAGTATTTTTGGGCGTCTATACATAAGGAGAGAAAAGACGGTTAAGTCCCGCTGCGGCCGGACCACCGTTAAAACTCTGTTTTCCTGTCAGTCCCCACTCCTGTGGCTACTGCAGATGTTTTCCACGCAGCCTACGAGCCGGCGAACTCGCCCTCTCGCCTGTTTCCAACTGAAGCCCCTCCAAAGTCCTCCTAGCAGAGGGGGGAAGCGACGGTTAAGTTCCGCCGTGGCCGGACCACCGTCAAAACTCTTCTTCCTGTCAGCCCCCACTCCTGTGGCTGCTGCAGATGGCTCTCACGCAGCCAACGAGCCGGCAAAACTGCCCTCTCGCCTGTCTACAACCGCCGTTTTTACGACGAACCAGAGAAATCAAGAAGTTGCTTTATATCTGGTTGCACGGCTCACGCCGTATGTGTTTTCAAATGCAGTAAACGTGCCCACTTTTGTGTTCACCCCTGCACCCAAGCACCACAAATCCCGTGTCTCTCACTCACATAAAGCGGCCACCGGCCGCTCGAGTGCTAGAGTTAGGTCACGTGTCCGCTTATTTGCGCCCACGCCTAATCACCACACGCGCTGTCACACAGCCACTCTTAACCGGTCATGTTCCACGCGTAAGAGTTGTGCCCGCTCAAACGCGCTCACACATTTTCGCGAACATTCTGCCCCCGGCGCCATGCGCTGCGCCACACACCATTTGTTCTCCGCCCAAGGTGGCCGGAACGACGAGTGTAGGGCCACACACAGGCCACTCCCCGCTCAAAGCGGCAGAGATACAGTGTGTAGGGCGGCCAGCCATCGCGAGCGATCGGCTGGCCCACAGCACAGAGAGCGCGCGCACCGCGCCCGCCCCTCCTATACAGGCCGTCAAACCCGCGAAGCGCGGCGTTTCGAGCCCGGAGGCCGTTCTATCCCGTGTGGCGCACGCGAGAGCGTGGGAAGCCATTCCAGGTGTATCAGAATGGGTGCTGAAAACAGTGAAGCACGGCTACACTCTGCAGTTCGCTCGCCGCCCTCCGCGCTTCTGTGCGCGTACAGAGACGAGAGTGAGCGAGGAAGTAGCACATCTACTTCGAGCAGAAATAGCCACGCTGCTGTGCAAAGGGGCTATAGAACCGGTTCCCCATTCTATGAGCGAGTCAGGTTTTTACAGCCGGTATTTTCTCGTGCCAAAAAGGGATGGGTCGCTCAGACCGATTCTGGATCTGAGGCGTCTGAACAAAGCTCTTATGAAAAGATCGTTCAAGATGCTCACGACCAAGCAGATCCTCGCGCATATTCGCCCGAGAGACTGGCTAATCTCCCTAGATTTGAAAGATGCATATTTTCAAATCAAGATAACGCCGCGTCACAGGCCATTCTTACGATTCGCCTTCGACGGCCAGGCTTATCAATACACCGTCCTTCCGTTCGGCCTGTCACTAGCACCCCGTACATTTACGAAGTGCATGGACGCGGCCCTCGCTCCTCTGAGAAATCGAGGGATGCGAGTATTGAACTATCTGGACGATTGGCTCATCCTGGCGCAGTCGGAGGCCGAGCTCCTCGCCCACAGGGCAATGCTGCTCAGCCATCTGGACAGCCTAGGGCTCACGGTGAATTGGACCAAGAGCTCATTAGTGCCCACGCAATCAACCTCATTCCTGGGTTTGAATCTGGACACTGTGGCAATGTCAGCCCGCCTGTCACCCCATCGCGCGCGCCAAGTTCGGCGCATGGCTGCGTACTTCCGGCCGGGCAAAATCGCACCTCTCAAGCTTTTTCAGAGGATGCTGGGACGTATGGCCTCAGCTGCAGCTGTGCTCCAGCTGGGCTTAATGCGCATGCGCCCGCTGCAATGCTGGTTAAACGCCCGAGTGCCTCACAGAGCCTGGGCGTCCGGTGGCTTCAGGATCAGAGTGACTCAGGGCTGCGTGTCAGCCCTAGAGCCCTGGTTAGTAGCCGACTGGTACCAGAGGGGAGTGACGATGGGAGCCATCTCACACCGCAAGGTCATCTCGACGGACGCCTCCACCACGGGTTGGGGCGCCGTTTTCGAGGGCAGATCAGCCTCGGGCCTTTGGTCGAGCGAGGAAAAACTCCTACACATAAACTGTTTGGAGATGATAGCGGTAGAGAACGCGCTCAGGCAGTTTCTCCCGCTTATACGAGGACACCATGTGTTAGTCCGGTCGGACAACACCACAGTGGTGTCCTACGTGAACCGGCAGGGCGGTGTCAGGTCCAGAGGTCTGGGCAATCTGACAGAACGCCTGCTCGTGTGGGCACACAGCTCGCTGCGCTCGCTGAGAGCTGCGCACGTGCCGGGCCACCTCAATGTGGGCCCGGACAAGCTGTCCAGGGGCCTCATTCTCCCAGGAGAATGGTCCCTGCACCCCCAGACAGTCCAGCTGGTATGGCGCCTGTTCGGCAGAGCGGAGCTCGACCTCTTTGCAACAAAAGAGAACGCCTGCTGCCCGACGTTTCTGTCCAAAAGCGAGGATGCGCTGTCCCAAACTTGGCCCAGCCTCCCGCTGTATGCTTTCCCGCCGATCTCCCTATTGCCCCAGGTCATAGCGAAAATCAGGGAAACGCGCCGTCCGGTGCTCCTTATAGCACCGCGCTGGGAGAACCAGATTTGGTACCCAGAGCTGGTGAAGCTGTCGCACTCACCCCCCTGGCCAGTTCCGCTGAGAGCAGACCTTCTCTCTCAAGCAGGAGGGTCAGTTTGGCATCCCCATCCAGAGCGATGGTCTCTGAATGTATGGGTGACCAACGGATACCCGTTGACCTGCCCGAAGGGGTTATGAACACGATTTCACACTCTAGAGCCCCCTCGACGAGGCGGTTATATAGTTCTAAGTGGTCGGTGTTCACTGAGTGGTGTGTTTCCAAGGGATTGGACCCACAGCAATGTGGGGTCCAGCGGGTGCTCTCCTTCCTCCAAGAGCTTTTGGAATGGGGCAGGTCCCCTTCCACGCTCAAAGTGTATGTGGCGGCTATAGCAGCGTTCGCTCAGACGACGCTAGGTAGCACGCTAGGAAGGAACGAGCTCATCATCCGTTTCCTCAGAGGAGCCAGACGGATGAATCCCCCGCGGCCCCCGTCGGTTCCTATATGGGATCTGGCCTTGGTCCTAGAGGCCCTGAAGGCTCATCCCTTTGAACCGCTCGAGACTGTGGAACCAAGGTTCCTTTCGCTAAAAAACGCGTTTCTGATAGCTCTGGCTTCAGTGAAACGCGTGGGGGATCTACACGCGCTCTCAGTGAGCCCGACGTGTATGGAGTTCGGTCCTAATGACTCTAAGGTCATTCTCAGACCGAGGCATGGTTATGTCCCCAAAGCGATCGGCACTCCCTTCAGGGCGCAGATTATCTCCCTCTCGGCTCTGCCAGCATCCGATGAGGGGGACGGTGGCAATTTCCTCTGCCCTGTCAGGGCATTGAGGGTTTATGTCACACGCTCCGCCGCCTTCAGGCGTTCTGAGCAGCTATTTGTTTCGATTGGTGGGCGCACTAAAGGTCTCGCCTCCTCGAAACAGACCCTGTCCAGGTGGATAGTGGACGCGATTGCAACTGCATACGCTTCCAAACACCTGCAGTGCCCGCTAGGTGTCAGAGCACACTCCACCAGAGGCATGGCCTCTTCGTGGGCTTGGGCCAGAGGGATTTCCATCCACGATATCTGTATGGCGGCAGGCTGGGCCTCCCCGTCTACGTTCGTGAGATTTTACAATCTGGAAGTTCCTGCCTTACAGGCGAAAGTGTTATCAGTTCAATAGGGCTGTTGGTTCTGCCCAGTGGTTCTGCGCAGACATAGCTCACATACTGGTAGTAAGTTCGGTACTAGGCTCATGTGAATTTGAAGGAGACCGGCGGTGCCGTTCCCTCATTTACGAGACAAGCTGTTGTGAGTTTGAAGGTGACCGGCGGTGCCGTTACCTCACTCATATAACAAGATATTGTGAATTTGAAGGAGACCGGCGGTGCCGTTCCCTCATTTACGAGACGAGCTGTTGTGAGTTTGAAGGTGACCGGCGGTGCCGTTACCTCACTCATATAACAAGATATTGTGAATTTGAAGGCGCCCGGCTTTGCCGCTCCCTCATTCATGAGACAAGGTGTGGTGAATTTGAAGGAGACCGGCAGGTGCCGTTCCCTCATTCATGGGACAGGGTGTTGTAACCACCCGTCGTAACCACCCGTCAGTTCGAATGAAGTGTCTGTATATGTGGTGGCCCGTTTTCCTTACCGGCCACCCTGCCCGAGCAGTGTTATGGTCCCCGGTTCCCTGGGATACATATGCTGTATGCGAGGCGCGCACGGCGTTGACAATATGTTCCCGTAGCGTAAGGAACTTACGCAATACGAGAGAACCTCTCGTAAGAGACCGATACTCGGTTACTTAACGTAACCTCGGTTCTCTCTAGAAGAGGGAACGAGTATTGCGTTCCTTGCCGTACGCCCCGCGGGCTTTTACGCTTCAGAACTACGAAAACCAAATATGCAGCCCGTGAGCCCTGCTTATATACACGTGGCCACGCCCCACCTGTAGGCAAATGAAGCCAGGTGGGCGCGAAGCGCCCTCATTGGTCGCCACGTCACGCGGGCTCACCGATAGGCTGCTGCAGTTGCCAGCAGAGCAGCCAATAGCACGCTGGAATAGCCTGCTATGGTCTGCCAGGCTGCCGCACTACGTTGACAATGTTACAAAATTAAGGATAATTTTGGGTTTTTCAGAAATCTCGAAGAAAGAATACTTTCCCGTAGCGTAAGGAACTTACGCAATACTCGTTCCCTCTTCTAGAGAGAACCGAGGTTACGTTAAGTAACCGAGTATCGTTTTATTCTGTAATTCCACATCAGACTGTCTTGAAACGGTGTAGTTGACACTGTGAGAAGGTGTACTTTCCATCTGCAGTGAAATTAGTCTGTGGAAACTAGGACCTTTCTTTTTTTGGGTTACTTCATGTACATACAAAACAGCGCAAATATGGATTTTGGTGGGCTCTTATTCTGTAATTCCACATCAGACTGTCCTGAAACGGTGTAGTTGACACTGTGAGAAGGTGTACTCTCCATCTGCAGTGAAATTAGTCTGTGGAAACTAGGACTTTTTTTTTTTAAGGGTTACTTAATGTCAATACAAAACAGCGCAAATATGAATTTTGTGTGGCTCTTATTTTGTAATTCCACATCAGACTGTCCTGAAACGGTGTAGTTGACACTGTGAGAAGGTGTACTCTCCATCTGCAGTGAAATTAGTCTGTGGAAACTAGGACTTTTCTTTTTTTGGGTTACTTCATGTACATACAAAACAGCGCAAATATGGATTTTGGTGGGCTCTTATTCTGTAATTCCACATCAGACTGTCCTGAAATGGTGTATTTGACACTGTGAGAAGGTGTACTCTCCATCTGCAGTGAAATTAGTCTGTGGAAACTAGGACTTTTCTTTTTATGGGTCACTTAATGTCAATAAAAAAACAGCGCAAATATGAATTTTGGGTGGCTCTTATTTTGTAATTCCACATCAGACTGTCCTGAAACGGTGTAGTTGACACTGTGAGAAGGTGTACTCTCCATCTGCAGTGAAATTAGTCTGTGGAAACTAGGACTTTTTTTTTTTTAAGGGTTACTTAATGTCAATACAAAACAGCGCAAATATGAATTTTGGAGGGCTCTTATTCTGTAATTCCACATCAGACTGTCCTGAAACGATGTAGTTAACACTGTGAGAAGGTGTACTCTCCATCTGCAGTGAAATTAGTCTGTGGAAACTAGGACTTTTCTTTTTATAGGTCACTTAATGTCAATACAAAACAGCGCAAATATGAATTTTGGAGGGCTCTTATTCTGTAATTCCAAATCAGACTGTCCTGAAACGATGTAGTTAACACTGTGAGAAGGTGTACTCTCCATCTGCAGTGAATTTAGTCTGTGGAAACTAGTACTTTTCTTTTTATGGGTTACTTCATGGACATACAAAACAGCGCAAATATGGATTTTGGTGGGCTCTTATTCTGTAATTCCACATCAGACTGTCTTGAAACGGTGTAGTTGACACTGTGAGAAGGTGTACTTTCCATCTGCAGTGAAATTAGTCTGTGGAAACTAGGACCTTTCTTTTTTTGGGTTACTTCATGTACATACAAAACAGCGCAAATATGGATTTTGGTGGGCTCTTATTCTGTAATTCCACATCAGACTGTCCTGAAACGGTGTAGTTGACACTGTGAGAAGGTGTACTCTCCATCTGCAGTGAAATTAGTCTGTGGAAACTAGGACTTTTTTTTTTAAGGGTTACTTAATATCAATACAAAACAGCGCAAATATGAATTTTGTGTGGCTCTTATTTTGTAATTCCACATCAGACTGTCCTGAAACGGTGTAGTTGACACTGTGAGAAGGTGTACTCTCCATCTGCAGTGAAATTAGTCTGTGGAAACTAGGACTTTTCTTTTTATAGGTCACTTAATGTCAATACAAAACAGCGCAAATATGAATTTTGGAGGGCTCTTATTCTGTAATTCCAAATCAGACTGTCCTGAAACGATGTAGTTAACACTGTGAGAAGGTGTACTCTCCATCTGCAGTGAAATTAGTCTGTGGAAACTAGGACCTTTCTTTTTTTGGGTTACTTCATGTACATACAAAACAGCGCAAATATGAAATTTGGGTGGCTCTTATTTTGTAATTCCACATCAGACTGTCCTGAAACGGTGTAGTTGACACTGTGAGAAGGTGTACTCTCAGTCTGCAGTGAAATTAGTCTGTGGAAACTAGGACTTTTCTTTTTTTGGGTTACTTCATGTAGATACAAAACAGCGCAAATATGGATTTTGGTGGGCTCTTATTCTGTAATTCCACATCAGACTGTCCTGAAACGGTGTAGTTGACACTGTAAGAAGGTGTACTCTCAGTCTGCAGTGAAATTAGCTTGTGTAAACTAGGACTTTTATTTTTATGGGTTACTCAATGTATAGAAAAAAACTGCGCAAATATGAGTTTTGGAGTGCTCTTATTTTGTAATCCCACATCAGACTGTCCTGAAACGGTGTAGTGGACACTGTGAGAAGGTGTACTCTCAGTCTGCAGTGAAATTAGTTTGTGTAAACTAGGACTTTTATTTTTATGGGTTACTCAATGTATAGAAAAAAACTGCCCAAATATGAATTTTGGGGGGCTCTTATTTTGTAATCCCACATCAGACTGTCCTGAAACGGTGTAGTTGACACTGTGAGAAGGTGTACTCTCCATCTGCAGTGAAATTAGTCTCTGTAAACTAGGACTTTTGTTTTTATGGGTTACTCAATGTATAGACAAAAAAAAATAAGGGCTCTTATTTTGTAACATATATATGTAAATATATGTATGTATATATATATATATATATATATATAATATACATTTATACACATACATACATATATACACGTATATATACATATACATATATATATATATATATATATATATATATATATATATATATGTATGTATGTATATATACATATATATATACATACATATATATATATATATATATATATATACATATACATATACATATACATATATACATATATATATATATATATATATATATATATATATATATATATATATATATATATATATATATATATATAATGTGTGTGTGTGTGTAAATACATACATATATTCATATATATACACACACACACACACACACACACACACACACACACACACACACACACACACACACACACACACACACACACACACACACACACACACACACACACACACACACACACACACACACACACACACACACACACACACACACACACACACACATATATATATAACTAAAATAAAAGCCCTCCCCCAAAATTCATATATACGCCCGTTTATTTATTCAGGGAGACTTTTATTTTGGAATTCGACATCATACAGTGACAGGCTGTGAGGTGTACTATCCTTTTCAGGTGAAATTGGGTTGTGAAATGTTTATTTATTTATTTAGGTATGTTTCTATATTTATTCAGGCAGACTTTTATTTTGGAAGTCGGCATCATACAGTGACAGGTACAATATTTATTTGTTTTAATTTATTCAGACAGACGTACTGAATAAAAGTATGTTAAATCGCGTTCACCAGAAGATCACTTGTTTTCATATCAGTTCTCTGACGGTCGTACCGTAACAGCCAGTGTATGCGCGCACCCCAAAATAACGTGGCGGATAGATTGACTGTGTATTTCGGAGTGGCGGATGGCTTGACCCCAGTAAATGACAAGCGAACTTGACTGTGCTGGTCAGAATGCGTTGTGGACGCTTCCCACAACAGCGCGCTGAAA
Organism: Romanogobio albipinnatus; assembly: GCA_023566225.1. NCBI lineage: Eukaryota > Metazoa > Chordata > Actinopteri > Cypriniformes > Gobionidae > Romanogobio > Romanogobio albipinnatus. Next base: position 28,414,284 of record CM042251.1, read on the forward strand.
CACAACAACTAAACCCAGAGAATTCACAACGTTTTATAACAAAAATATTCTCATTACATTATTTATAGGACAGTCCCAGTAGTTATTAATGCTGTGCATTTCTGTTTGAAATGCGCGCTGAAGCTAAAGACCGGTACAATGAAGTGCTTTACTGCATCGTTACTTAACTCAACCAAACGCATCCTATATGAGATTATATACACAGAATAATAATAAATATAATATTACAACTTACAATGGCACAAAAGGCTGTGAATGCACAAGCAAATTTGACTGTGCTTGTCATGAAGGTGTAACTCTGTGGGCACGCTCTTCCCTCAACAAACACGCTGAAACACAACGCTCTTTTACAGCCGTATTCTCATTCTCATTATCATTTTATGTAGATTATATTAGACTTGCGCTGCATATGTTGCACATAACTGTATTTTCCTTTTCGTAGTGATTCCAATCATATTTAGAGCAATTCAAACCCATCATGGTGGGCAGCGCATCTGTCTCAACTGAAGGAAATAATACGTTATCTATCGGCTTGAATATATCGGTCAAATTTTCTTATTGGACCGATAACGATAACATCAAAAATAATAAATTATCGGCCGATAACGATATGTTGGCAATATATCGTGCATCCCTAATATAAATGTTTATTTTTTTCTTGAAAATGACAGATGGTTTCACTAGATAAGACCTATTCCTCAGCTGTAATCGTGCAGGGCCTCTGAAGCCCTTTGAAACTGCATTGATTTGGACCTTCAACCCGTTGGTTGCAATTGAAGTACATTATGTGAAGAAAAATCCTGGAATGTTTTCCTCAAAAACGTAATTTCTTTTCGACTGAAGAAAGAAAGACACGAACATCTTGGATGAGATGGGGGTGAGTAAATTATACATTTTCATTTTAAAGTGAACGAATACTTTAAAGTCGGTTATGTATTAAGTGAATATAAACAGTTGGGATTAGTGTTGTCAAAAGTCCTGACAGCGAGTCAGTACTGTCAGTACTGTCAGTACTGAAATTTAAGTCAGTACTGAAATTTAAAAAAATGTGATGCTTTGAGCGCTGTTGGGCGGAATCGTAAACACCTCTGACTGGCCATCGTGCTCACGCACTCATCGGGTGTGTCTGTGATTGGCTACAATGATCAATGCACGGGAGCATTTGAAAGCACACGGAAGCACACAAGCAGGCGTCGACCAGCAGACTGGTAGGCTGATAGACGCCTGCATTTAAACGCTCCCATGTTTATCTGTGTAAGCTCTCAGCGAAAAGCGTCATTGATGTATATTTACAATGTTTTTGAAGTGCTAGTTGGGATAGTAATCGACTGCTTGTCAGTTATATCTGTGCATTCGGTCTTAAAGTGACAGCAGCCTAATAAACATGCTGATGTCTGTCATTTTAATGTTAAACAAACAACAAAAGAAAACATGAGAATCATTCACTGCTCCTCACTGAATAACTTTAGTAACTTTAATAAGAATCTTTTTTTATATATATTTAATTCATACGAGGAAGACTATAGTTTTATTTTTTACATTTGATTACTTTATTCAATTTCTGTTAGTAGGCTAAATTGTTTATTTAATTTGTATCTTATTTCTATTATAGTTGTTCTATTGTTTGTAATAAAAATTTTATGGATTACTGACTGTTTCAACTCCCTGTTGTTTGTTGACAGTGAAACTGCTCTGAAAGAACAGATTAAGGGGTTTGGGTTATTTTGGGGTTTTTATGAACGCATCGACTGGGGCCCCCTTACAAAGTTTTGCTTGGGGCCCCCAGAAGTCTTGGACCGGCACTGCAAGTACACTAATGTGTCTTTAGCATTTTTTTTTTTTAGAAGTCGTTTTAGGTAACAAGTTTAAAGTTTACTTTCCTCATGGTTGCTTTTGATTGATTTGATAATGATCTCTGTTAATTAGGAGATCAGTAAAGTGAAACTGCAGCACGTTGTGGCTTCAGTAAAGGCTGTGTGACATCTGCCACTGTCGTCCATGTGGATTTAAATTTATATTTCTCTCATGTCTCTCCAGAGCTCTGATTACATGGTCCAGCTCCTCATTACCGGCTCCTCGTTGTAAATCATTGAGTCTGGAGAACGCCCTGCAAACGAAACCAGAGATTAGGTCAGATCACACGCTGTGGCTGAAGTTCTCTCGTATCGTAGCTTAATTGCCAGCCTGCCCACTCGCCCTGCTCTGAATAGATAATAGTATGCTAATAGAGTGTATGTTGTGCCCAGGTTTGGCCCCTTCAGACCCGTGAGGCAATTCAGTAGCACTTCCGGATGCGATAGTAAGGGCAGTGTGTCAGTTCGGGTCAGGATATATGAATGATGATGTCCCTGGTGAGGGACTTAAAATTGCCACTCATGTTTTCTAAGACCAGGTTCATGCTAGTCCAAGGCTGATTTGTTCCTGTTACTGCTGGTTTTGTTTTGGTCAGTTACGCTTTAGACTTTCTAGTACTAACTATAAGTAACTTAACTCATTATTGCAACTGCATGTCAGCTTATTCTTAATAGAGTTTTAGTAGACTGTAGGGATGCTCATTTCGGTTAATTTTCCCCACCGACAACCGCCGCTCATTATCCGAATATTAACCGTTAACTGATAAGATTATAATATTGAATTGGCATTAAATAAAAATACAATTGAAGAGTGTCTGTGACCCGTTAAAATGACACTCTTTTTTTTTTTTCCCCGTCAGGTTTATTTTACCGTGCAAACAGCAGCATAAAGAACAGATCAACAACAGAACCTGGATTCACACATTATCAAATGTTCACGCACCTGCAGCAATTATGACAACGGAGAAAAACAGAATATTTTTTTTAATAAAAAACATAAAATAAATAGGCCTACACTAAATATTTTTTCAGTTAAATAATTACCAAAATAAAAATACACTGAATCCGTTTGAAGCTTTGAAGAACCGGAATAGTTTTTTTCCGTTAGACTTAGTTTCAAATAAAAATAGCAGGCCTTCCTCAATCCACAACTTATATGTTTTTGTTTTTAAGTAACATGTCTAAGTGATGTGGGTTAGTCTGGAGCGCAGCCTGTTGACAGTTAGACCCACGGCAGAAAACACCCTCTCAAGCCTTGTTTATACTTTCGTATACAGTGTTTTATAAACCATCAGGAAACACGTGTGGTTGCACGTGTCAACACACCCCGTGAGTTAACAAAAACAGCAAAAAAAATTTAAACCACGCAGCAAACAAACAACAAAAAACCTTAAAAACTGTTTAACTGATAGTAGGCCTGTCGCGATTGGTCGATACAGTCGACTGTGTCGACGCTGTTAATTAGTCGATGTCAATATTTTTAGTCGACTGAGTAAGTTGGGTACGATATGAAACTGTATTAGTACCGGTACTTTGACAGCACTCTAATAATAGCCGTATTTCTTAATTTGCGTCGATGTGTGACAGCAGGAGTGAGGACGTGTGTCACTATGGAAGCAGAACTGTCAAATATATACGCGCAGCTCTGGAAAAAAAAAAAGCAGCAGAAAAGTGCGGCGCAGCCGGGACGTGCTCGTGTGCGCTGCCGGGATCTGACCTGAAGCGCGCACAGCTGCACACACACACTCCTTTCACTCAGACAGATTGCGATTCCAGTTTTGCAGATTATTGGGCTTGAATGGTAAAAAATATGTAAAAATGCACGTCCTGGCGAGTATTCGGGTAAACGCAGTCGGATATGTCTTTAGTGAACATATACAGAGTTGAATGAGAAATCGGGTGTTACAATGAATTTGGTCCGTGCAGCTCTTAAAGGGCCGGACCTAATATTCTGTGTGAAGCAGGGCAGGGCAGGAACATGCCGGCCAAGTGAGTTTTTTAACCCTAAAACATTGATAAAACAATGAATAGTAAGTTCTGTCATATAAATCATATTAATCAATTACTTTTACTGTTTTTTTACATTTGTTTACATTAATACTTTTTATAGTACACTACTGAAGGCCAACGTTGCAAGTTAAATTAAATGTTTGTTGAAAATGGTGATAAATTAGTCAATAGATTAATCGATTAATCAATAAATTAGTTGATAGATTAATCGATATAAAAATAGTCGTTAGTGGCAGCCCTAACTGGTCAAAATTCGTACTTTCGGTTAAACGGTCAATATGAGCATCCCTAGTAGACTGTAAGGTTAGGATTCAGCTTAGGAGTGGAATAAGTTGACAAAGTTTGCAAAGTCAACAGCATTTGTAGGTGCCTGAAAGTGCAAACTATTGAAAACGGGTTTCAAAGTGCACATAAAATAAAAAAGATACTGTTATTGTCTCTGTGTAAACTACAAAAATGTGAATTTGTGAAAACGGTGATGTCATGCGCATGTGTGTATTATGTGTTCAGGTTGCCTCTTTATATTCTAGGGTTATTTGTAGCAATAAACCAACCTCATCATCCATCCAGACAAAATTGCTCGATGCTTTCACCATCTTGATTGTTTGTATTCATCGCTCTGTAGAAGAATGCGTATGTGCGCAGGTGCGTAGTGTTTCTTTACTAAGTCAGATCGCCAACTACTGGCCTGGCATGTATAATACAATAGACCTTTTCAAAAACATGAAGGAAAAACGTTTGTTTTTAGTACACTGTTGTCGTGTAAGCATACCCTAACACACTAATGACTGTCAGTGTTGGGGGTAACGCATCACAAGTAACTCGAGTTATGTAATCAGATTACTTGAAAAGTAATGCATTACTTTTAAGTTTACAACAAAATGTCTGAATTACTTTTTTTCAATGAAGTAACTCAAGTTACTTTGTTTTCCCATTTATTGACTGACCACTCTCTTGTCCTCAGGTTGAGAAAAAAAACATAAGTGTAAGTGCAGAGGCGCTGTGTAAACATGATGGTTATGCATTTACTATTCGCACTTGCACAAAAAAAGATTCAGTATTCCTCAAAATTAATAAAATCTGTTATAATTAATGCAATAATAATCCAATAATTAAGTCTTACATAAAACAAATATTTGTATGCATGTAAACTCACTTTATTGACCAATGTACTTTCCATAAGCAAACATTTGATTTATTTATTTTTTTTAAAGTTTTTTATTGGTGAAGTAAGTGTTAAACTTTCTTCCCCTGCATCTCCTATTCATCTGCAATCCAGAATGGCAGCACAGCTTGAAAGGTTTGTTTGAGCTGCGCCCTCTACTGCACAGGAGTGAATTTGCATTTCCTTCAGCCTTATTATTTCAATTTTGGTGTGAAAGGGCCTTTACATTTACCCCCAAATAAAACTTTTCTTATTAAAAAAACAACAACAAAACAAACCCAGCCCAGGTGAGAAAAAATACAGCAAAAGTAACTAACGCATTACTTTTCTTAAAAAGTAACACAGTAACAAACATTACTTTTTAAGGGAGTAACGCAATATTGTAATGCATTACTTTTCAAACTAACTTTCCCCAACACTGATGACTGGTAGTTGCAAAGTCAATAGTTAGTTGAATATTTAAAGTGAACTTTAGAGATGTGGAGATGTTTATGAATCCTTTTAGGTTCATAGAATATTGAATGCATGAAATGAATGGATACATTTGGTTGTATTTCGCATAATCAATGCGAATAATTGTATTGTTCAACGCTATCACATCAATTTAACATTTTACAAGTTTTATTCTGTTCTGTCTGATTTCTGGTGCTTTATTCAACACATGTTCATTAGTTTAACCAAACCTAAACTAAAATTCTGTCATCATTCAAGCATTTCTTAATTATTTTTGGTTCAACATTCTTAAGTAGGTTTAAGATGGCTTTAGGGGATTAAAACGGTATATGAATGTCTATGAAGACAACATTTTGTAATTTTTAAGTTTTTAATTATATTTTATTTTATTTCAGCTTTATTTTAATTACTCCAAACGATTTTAATAGTTAACACACTGCTGTGCATATGTAATACATTTTAGATGCTGTCCAAACATTGTATGTTTCAGCATGTTTACATTTGTATACACATTTTAGAATTACATTTTTAGATTTTATTATATTTTTTTGTTATATATTTTAACATTGCTTTTATAACGTCATTGTTATAAAGACATGGACACTGTCCATGCTTACATAATATTACATTGTTTTGTTGTGTTTTAGAGATGTTTTAGCATGCCTAAACAGTCAACAGCTAGGGTTAGTTTAGCATGTCTAAAGTTCACTCTGAGAGATTTAAGCCGGGTGCACACTGCGCGATTTTTGCCGTCTGAGACAAATTTTGAAATCCTAAAAGATTTATCTGATCCTAAAATCTGAAGTTTTTGATCTTTAGTTTGACATGTGCACTGACAACCGATTAATGACCGTTGCGATCAAATTTGACCTCGGACAAAATTCTGGCAGTGTCAGAAGATTTGAGGCGCAATCCTGCAGTGTGACTTCTCCTAGGACGACCGTCAAATCAAGAACCAATAGGTTCTACATACAATACATTTCGTGCGACAACATCAAATCACAACAGGGAACATGTCGAAAAGAGTCAGGTGAATGAAAAATGCCACCGCTTGTTTTTGTTGTTTGCTGAACGCTACCATTGTGTCTGTGAATGCGGCTCACCATTACCGAACGTGTCACGGATTGATGACGTAAAAGTCCGTACGAGTCTCTTGCTTGTGTCCGTTTTTCGCGTCTGACTGTCGTACAGTCTGACATACATGTCACACTATAGGATCTCAGTTGTCATTATTACATCGGGGATCATGTTCGTACAGTCTGACAAGCAACATTCGCAGAGGATTTTGAAAAATCGCAGTGTGCAGGACCTTTTCGTCTACAATACATTCATCCTATTAAAACAACTGATCAATTATTAAAGCTGTGCTGAGGTTTTATTTTGTTTACTTATTTATTTTAATATTATTCCATAAAATATTTTTATACAGAAAACTCTGTATTAAGGCTGGGAAAAGTCATGCACAGATATATTTTCAAAGCTTATTTTTAAATCACAGCCCATTGTGTATATCTCTCTTCATTTTATGCTAAGCAAGTCATTATCTATAAAACTAAGCATCTTACATTGCAGTTATCATGAGTTGTTGCAGCCTTTTAAAGGCAACAGATGTTTCTTGTTATTTTTAGACATTTCTCATTTATCAAATAATTACTGTCTCAGCCCTAAGTGATTTCCACAGTTTATTATCAGATATTGAAGAATTTTTTTCTTGTTGCTAGTTACAGTCCTCTCTGGGCAGTGGCGGAACTTTTATACATGGGGTGGCCAAGGCTACTTTAGGGGGTCCATAAACCGTGACAGAATATCATGTGTAATGCTAATTTGTTTTCATTGTTTTGACCGATGTAACATTGTATTCTAATAAATAAGCTACCAAAATTGTAGAAATTTCACAATTCTTTATTCCAACTGATATTCCACAGCAAAAACTACAAGTAGGCTAGTACATCAATTTAAAACATTATTGAATACAAGTGAACAGTCGGCCATAAAGTACAGTGCTAAGAATGAAGTGCTTGAAGGTTTAGGTCTAACAGTATTCAGATAGCCTACAGAAATTGAATAGTCAAATGTAAAATAACATTGCATAATCTTCACTGTATAAATTACATATAGATTAATGCATTTTAAAACTAGCTACAAAAGTTATTCAGTAAAGATCAGTGGGTGTTGTTTTTTTTTTGTTCTTTGATTAACTTTAATGACCGACTTAAAGGATTAGTTCACCTCAAAATGAAAATTTCCTGATCATTTACTCACCCAAATGCCATCGAAGATGACCATGTCTTTCTTTCTTCGGTGGAAAGGAAATTAATTTGTTTTTAAGGAAAACATTTCAGGGTTTTTCTCCACACAATGGACTTCAATTGCAACCAAAATGTTGAACGTCCACATCAGTGCAGTTTCAAAGGGCTTTGAAGTGCTTCAAATGGTACTGCGCGATCCCAGCTGAGGAATAGGGTCTTATCTAGCGAAACGATCTGTCATTTTAAAATAAAAATAAAACATTCAAATGTATATACTTTTTATCCACAATTGATCATCTTGTGCTGGTCTGCAACGAGCCAGGCATTACATAACGTACATTGAAAAGGTCACGCCCAGCGTGGGCGGAAGTACCCATTGCCTCATTGTTTAAAGGTGCCCTAGAATGATTTGAAACAACATTTTAAATTGTTCTCTGGTATCTACATAGAGGGTATATGGCTTATTTAAGGTCAATAATTGTCCAGCTACGGTTTTACAGGTCTATTTACAACTCTAGAAATCTTCCCCAGGATGAAATGGTCTGTTTTTGCCTTATTTGGAAGGGTCATGAATATTAATGCAGAGTTCTGCTCTGATTGGCTGTTTCACTGCGGCTCAATGATAGCAGGCACAACTTTACTGACCGTCTTGACGATGGAGAGATTAGGCATTCAACCTTATATATATCAGTATATAATCATACTTCAGTTGTCAAAAATATAAATAAATAAATATCCAATTACTATCGTTTCAACTTAAATGGTGGAGGTGGTGACGTTAGCTAGAAGGATCGAGTGAGCTATGTGTAAGCAACTAAACTAACATAGTATGTTACGTATCTATGGTTGCATTTACTAATTTATGACAACACTGGCATTAAATAATATTAACGTTTGTCATTAGACATACTATTTAGTTATGTAAGCCACTTGGATTATCCTATTCTTACCGTATAGCATCTTGCGTTGGATATAGGCAACAACGGGGATATTATTATCGTTAATGTTGTCTCTCTAAGAAACTTTCAATTTAATCAGAAATGGTTTAGACAGTCAATAAGTGGATAAAATCACTTACTGCTTGCAGGTATATGGTTGGAATTGCCCCTTTCTTCAGTATCAGACGCTGAGCAAAGCCTGCTTGATATTGTCCCAGGTTTGAAAACTGTCCGTGGTGAAATGGGCAGAGCAAACTAACAACTTTGAATTAAATTGTTGCGATATCCGATTATAAATAAACATAAACCATGCCTGTGGACATGTTTTATCTGTGGGAAGAGTATGAAACGTCTTCACATCCCCTGCACAGCCTGGAACATAACATTTGTTTCCATGATCTGCCATGTTCGCTATCCTCGCGTCAGGCTTACTGCTGCAGAACTCCAGTTGATACGGCGGCTGCGCAGTTCCGCCTGACAGTGAACATGTGCTTGCTTATGAAAATGTTGGGGGCGTACATATTAATGATCCCGTGTATTGCATCACTGCTGGTGTTACGTTGAGATTTGCCTATTTTTCCGTGGTGTTTTTCACAAACGAGATTTACATATGAAGGAGGAGGCAATGGTGTTTGAGACTCACTGTATGTGATTTACATGCACTGAACTCCTGTTATTTAACTATGGCAAGGTTCATTCGATTTTTCATTCTAGGGCACCTTTAAAAGTGTGGAAAAGGAGGATCGTTCAAATTTTATTGCATGTTATATGTTATATTTGTTTCTCCTGTTTTGTTAAAAAAGCGTTTGTATTAGTCTTCGAACGTTAGCTTTGTAAACAATGGGGCGGTACTTCAGCCCACGTTCGCCGTCACGGCGTGTCACGGCGTGACCTTTTCAACGTACGTTACATAATGCCTGGCTCGTTGCAGACCAGCACAAGACGATCAATTGTGGTTAAAAAGTAATTTAGTTTTTTTAGGAAATGACAGATCGTTTTGCTGGATAAGACCCTATTCCTCAGCCTCAGACATGCATCCAATTTCACATGTCAAAAAATTAGGTTAAGACATAACCAACTGTGTTTACTATGATACTCACTATATTTTTTACATGCCTTTATACGTATGCATCCGTTCAAGCGCAAGACATGCTCTCTGTGTTCTCGCTATTGATGAAGCGCCATATGCTGCGCACCAGAAACGTCACGTTATCATGTTCAAGGCGGCTATGCAAACAGTAAATCAAATCACCATACAGGCAAAAAGGTTCACTTCAAGAATGAAAAAAAGTGGCATTGATGTGTTTTGCCGAAAGACAAATAAATAAAAAAGTCTATACCCACTCTTCCAGCCTAGGGTGAAGTCATTATACATTAACAACGTTTTAAGACAAATTGTGTGGTTTAATAGAAACTATGAATGGCGGTGCAACTTTGCGCTTATGCGCGACCCCTTATATTAGGCCTATTAATCATTCAAGTTAATATTCTTAATATTGAAAGCTGATACATGAACAATGTGCTGCGCCACCTCAAGTTAAAATACATGCTTCTTTCAATAGGATGTGAAATGGAAATGGTGATCTAAATTTCCGGACACCCCTCTGGCTCCACCAATGTCTCTGAGCTAGATTAACACTGAGCCGTGGACCTTCAGTAGGCTTTAGAATTCTATCATCAGAACACAATGAACAATCATGATTTTAAATCACTTCTATGAAACCTGACCAGTTTTGTTATGGTAGATGGATCACTTTTGTGACATATTAAGTATGTGACGACTGACAGCATTTGAGTCATAAATGTGGCACCTTGGGTGTTTTATGGCAGTGTTTGCAGGCTGACTGGCAAAAGCTGCCGTGTCCGACAGCACATTTTCTAATGGCCCCATTGTAAGTGCTGGCACGGGGTGCGGTGTGTGTCCAGAGGAGTGTGGAGTAACGATCCAGGTAAATCTGTGGGATTGTAGTTACCACTGCAGTTTTTGCAACCAAGAAGTTCCTCTAATGTTTTATTTCAGTCCTTCCAGAAAAATGTCAAATTTACAAAACATTGAGTCAAACAAGTTCTGTAGCTTTACAAAAGGAATATGCTACAACTTGAATAAATAACAATGAATAAATAACTTCCTGTTTTACAGAGGTAGCTATACAAAACAGACATTTGAGTGCTTCCCATGCACAAAGTGCAATCTCTTAAAGGGTTAGTTCATCCAAAAATTTAAATTGTCATTAATGAAGTCCCCTCATGTCGTTGGACACCCATAAGACCTCCGTTCGTCTTCGGAACACAAATGAAGATATTTTAGTGGAATTCCGATGGCTCAGAAAGGCTTCCATTAGCACAATGTACACTCTCAAGACCCATAAAAGGTACTAAAGACGTCGTTACAAAATCCATCTCACTACAGTGGTTCTACAATAACTTTATGAAGCGACGATAATAGTTATTGTGCGCAAAAAAAACTAAATAACGACTTGTATAGTGATGACCGATTTCAAAACACAGCATCATGATGCTATGAATCAGCGAGTCGATTCATGATTCGGATCGCGTGTCAAACTGCTGAAATATGTGACTTTGGCGATCAAAACCGCTGAATCGACTCATTGATTCATATCGCTTCAAGGCTTCATGATGCTGTGTTTTGAAATTGGTCAACACACCGGGAAACTGCTTTGCGCGGTCTTTTGCTGTTATTTTTGTTGGCAAATGGGAATTTGCGTGCTTCATCATGGTTTCACCGATATCTATGTTTCTCCACGGGGGTTTGTAGCTTTTCGATGATGTTTGCGTCAGGTAATTACGTCACTTCAAAACGTTCCCATGGCAATAGGTGGAAATGGCGGCTCTTGTGTGAAGTAAACTAAAATGTTTCAACTTTCTGCTAATATATATATGACTTTTTTTGCAACGAAAATGCGGGGATTATGAAATAATGCTAGCCCCGCATATTTTGCACGCGGAAATAGGCAATTTATGCGGCAAAAGTGAAAAAATACGGCCCCCGCATAAATATGCGGACTTTGGCTGATTATGCGTTAAATCACGTGATCACATAATCACGTTTTTCTGGAGGGACTGTTTTTGGACAACATCAAGTATTTAAGTTGATATAGCATTGATAATCGAGTAAACTCTCACGCTGTTGGCATCTGTAATGTTACAGTACCATTCAAGAATATGGGGTCAGTAAGAGTTTTTTTAAGTCTTGTATCCTCACCAAGGCTGCATTTATTTGTTCAAAAAATACTGGAAAATTGTAATATTGAGAAATATTATAATTAAAAATATAGCTGTAAGCAGCGATACAGGGCCAAGCTCCTGAAGGGGCTGTAGCGCAATGCGGAACAGGAAGAGCAAAAACAGCAGAAATTGAATATACAAAAAAAAACAGCTGGGGGCGTATTACAGAAACATCTTAACTTTAGAATCATATCTTCTCTGTTTGGTAACCATGGCAATTTCAGTTAGGACCTCATTTAGGACAAAAGCTGTTACAGAATTACATTTCTTAAATGCATGATCTTAATCTTAACAATGGATAGGACACGGGTATTACAGAAGCATCCTAACTCGGCAAAAAATCCTAAAAGCTGTCTCAACTTTAGGACAACCCCACTGATGTCCTAACTTCAAACCTTTTTGAAATCCAATGGTAAAAATCACAGTACAAAATACATACAATACAATACAATACATGTTTTAATTGTATAAGATGAAGGTAAGCAACGTTTTGATGGCGATATTTTGGAGGACCCAGAGGATGTGCTGTGCTTTGATGATAAAATGCTTTTTGCAGTTAGTTGATGAATTGCGACCAACATTACAGAGGCCAACGAGCCCTCAAGGAGCATTACCGGTCGTTCTTCACTGGCATAAAGTTGGTTTGACGCTGGACTTCCGATATTCGCAAATGTAAGGACCGTCTCTAAAGTTACACACGACATTGGTACCTACACATTTGTAACCTCAATAGCATTTGAACGGAATATGTAAAATGTGTGAATCATAGCTGACACCTAGATGGACACTTTACAGTTGGTTTTGATTCTGCAAGTCATTCCATTCTGCTATCTGTATGTTTTCCTAAAAAGGTTATGAAGCACAAGGAAAACAGTGCAGTAGAATTCCTCCCATCATGCTCTTCTGACTCACTCAGGAAGTTTGTGTGCTCCTCACTCTGATCTAGATGAATAATTGGAGATGGTGTGATTAGAGTGAGTCAGAATGTAGAAATGTACTTGATCGTATGCAAAACTGCCAAACACGGATCTGAGGGCTTGTTTGGCAGGACTTTGAGAGTGGTGGTAGGGGGGCGTTTGTGGTGAGGGATTGTGGGACCTCACCACAAACTCAACATGCGCAGGTATGACGCAATAAACTATTATTACTGAAGGCAGACGTCACAGCTGTGGCTTTCGGCAAGGGAAATATTATAGGAGTTTCCTTTATTAAAAGTGTTCGATAAACTATCTGTCTGTTGAAGATGTGTGCAATGTGCATGTGGGTGGATATTTTGAGTCTTCTACAGCCCTTGCTGAACTGATATTGATTTACGGTATGTTTTTTTTGTTTTTTTTTACCATATCATGCAGAGTAATAAAGCTAAACTTCTACCTTAGTTTAAAAAGGCCCACGGACCATTTTATTGACACTTTTTTTTGTTGTTTTTATTGAATTATATATCATGGATTGTGGTATGAAATTATGGTATACATTTTCGGCTTGAAGTACTGCAGTCACAGATCAAAAAAAAATTAAGTGTGAATCAAAAGTATAAAAAGATGTACGTTTTCCCAAATGTTGCAGTTTCAGTTAAATGTAAATTAGGGTGGGCTTAAGCATCATCATTGGTCCACAGGTTGTAGATTGACAGCTCCTCTAGCCAATCAATCAAAGAGGAGAGTTGTCGCTCCACTGCGACTCAAGGCTATTCCCTACTGATGCTCACTCGTACAGAGGAAGAACTTATGTTTAGACTATACAATGACTTTCAAGCTGTTAAGCTATCTGAACTATGGACAAATTAATTCATCTTTTTGAGATGCATGAGATGCTTCTCTTTTTTTAATGTGCACTTATGTTTTCAAAGAAATAATCAAAGATAAATAAATCATAACATAAGTTAAAAACTGCTAGGACTTTGATCTGTAATTGTGGTGACCTGGTGATCTGTGATCGTCAAATATGTTCTTAAACTGCTGTTGTTGTTGTTAAACGATCAGGTAACCTGATAAATTAATTCTAAGACTGAATGTACCATTTCTGCATTGACTATTCCAGATTTCACAACACGTTAAAGAAAAATTATAGTGTTACAGCGGAGATGGTTACAGAAACCAAGTGGATTTTGATATGCAGTGATTTATTTACTTATTGATTATTTACAGCTACATGGTTTCATGTATATACATTTTATAAATAGATACATGTATCTATTTAGCTGCACAATACTGTAAGATTCATGTTTTAAATACAGCTTCAATTTTGAATACAGCAACATGAAAATTATTTAAAAATGAAATGTATAGATCAGTGATGCGGAACTTTATTGCCCACCCATGTTATGGATTAAATATGAAGGTAAAATGGTCAGTAGGTGGCAGAAAGTTACTGTCTTTATGAGTAAGTCATTCATTCAAAAGTCTTGTTCAAATCCAGAATTCTTTAATGAAACACTGCTGTGTTGCTCAGGGATGATCAACGCTGTTCTGCTGTGGCTTTGTTTGGAACTCTTTTCGTCAAAATAGTGCAAAACGAGAAAATATTTTTTCGCATTGTTTGCTATTCTGATCATTTAGCATAATTTTTTATTCAGTTTGTGCAACATATATTTTACCTGTGTTTAAAAAAATAATAATTCTGTGACGCGCAGTACTTTAGGGGGAAAGTTCATCCCATATGAAATGCCCATTTATCATGATCCAATCAATTCCCAATTGTGTAAAATTTGGCCCTACATTTTCTTTTCTTTTTTGTGTTGAATATCCTTTTACACTTGAAAATGTGTCAATATAGAAGTGAAATGGGTTTTGAATGTCATTTCATGTTTACTTTAAGCCAAATGTCCAAATGTTCGGATTGGCCTTTGTAAAGGTATAGTACTTGTCTTAAGAACGGCAGCAAAAGTCCCACACGCTGTCCTCTTGGGTCTCATTGAGATCCGCTTCAGAAGATTCTGACAACTCAACCCAAATGTCTGATTTCACTTTGACAAAGGTTAAAAAAAATAAGGGAAAAAAAAACTGTGCAAGATGAGACAAAGATATGAGTGAAAAGGGAAACAAACTTGTCTGAAGGTTTGGTCTAAAGGGACAAAATGAAAAAGGGAAGGAGAGAGTCTTATCTTCTCAATTCAACCTGCAGACACAAGAGATTTGCTGTTGTCTTTCTGCATTGTCAGTCAGATAAAGTGCTGTGGATCTTTGGGGATCTCCTGACATTAAACATGCCATTTACATGAACCTGGCGGCAATGTTATGATGCTGCTGTCGGATGGATAAAACCATCATTAGTTCCCTCACTGATATCTCCCACAAGCCATCTCATGCTTTTTGTGCTTTGACCCCTGCTCCTCTCTTTATCTCTATTGCAGTCTTTCTGGTTATTTTCTTCAGGGACCTTAAGGTATATTTAAAAAAATAAAAATAAATACAAACACATTTTGGCAAATTATTATCTTCTAAATGTTGATTGAAAAGGCAGCATTTCTTGCCAAGGTTTTTCTGTCTCTAATGTATTGTTTTTTACATGCTTTTTTGTTTGATTTGTTAGATCAGTCAGGCATTAAATTGACAAACTAACTTTCTGTGGGTTCTGTCACGGACTAAATTGAGGCATAGTCCTTTTGTTTGGTTCGGCTCCTCAGTAGGTAAAGACCTCCTACGGCAAAACCCTACTGTTTTCTTTGATTTAGAAATTAGAGTAATCTTCTGTGAACCATTAATGCTAATACGTTAATCAAAGTTCAGTCAAAGCAATCTTAATCTACAAGTAAAATCAAATAGTTTTTGGTGCATATTATTATTATTTTTATTATTATTATTACTAGTATCTCCTATATATTTGGTTCAATGACATATATGGATTTTCAACTGGCCAATTTTAAAATACAAAAAATAATAATAGCTATTGCAATTGTTCAAACATTAAGAATGTTGTGTAAACAAAAATGTATATAAATTTTTAAGTGATTTTACTGTTTGTTTGTTTTTTTCATCTAGATTAATTGGCCGTAGCCTTAAAAAATGTAATGTGGTGCGACCGTGATTTATCTTAAAATTTATTTATTTCCTTAACATTCTTAATTTTTTTTACAAGTTCTCCGTAATTAAAGTGTTTATAAACAAAGTATTTGCATTTATTTTGAGTTTTTGCAAAAGATGATCTCCTCATATATGTGTTTTTTAATTTCAGAGTTGCCTTCTTAAATGTAGTTGAGACTTATTTTTTTTGTAAATTGCATAAAACTTATTAAAAATAAATAAATAAATAACATTCACTTAAGTATTCTGTATCAGTGATTCCTATTTCAGCCACATAAATTAGATATTTTATTTTTTAACTTAATACAGTTATTTCTATTATTGGTTGCACCTCATTACATGAAGATCTGGAATATTATTCAAAATCTATTTAAAGAGACCAATAAACAATACATTTAATACAAAACAATAGATTTAAACCATATTTTATTAATTTCACAGAATTGTTTTTATAAGTATAAAAATCAAATTGCAAACAAGTGCAACATTTCATTTAACTTGACAACGGAGATGATGGAAAACATTATTTTGATTTAATTTTGATCAGAACCATGTATAATCATGGAATAATGCCTTGTCATGAACAGTGTTAAGTAAATGCACATTTGTGACCCTGGAGCACAACATAGTCATAAGTCGCACGGGTATGGGTCAAAATGATCCATTTTTCTTTTATGTCAAAAATCATTAGGATGTTAAGTATAAAAATCCTGTTCTATGTTGTACATTTCCTACAGTAACTATATCAAACATGTATTATTATTAGTAATATGCATTAGTAAGGACTTCATTTGGACAACTTTAAAGCCAATTTTCTCAATATTTAGATTTTTTTGCACCCGCAGTTTCCATATTTTTTTAAATAGTTTGTCTCTGCCAAATATTGTCCTATCCTAACAAACCATACATCAATGGAAAGATTATTGCTACAGCTTTTAGATGATGTCTAAATCTCTTTTAATGGACCCTTATGATTGGTTTTGTGGACCAGGGTCATATTTGTGGCCTTGTTGTAAACAAACATTTAATTAAACTTGACGATCATCAGGCTGCTGATGGGTATTTGGAACGCCTGCATGAAAGTGTGGGACATGGTGTTAACTGCAGGCATTTCTTTAAACCCAGTTATTTTTTAATTTTGCCAAATCTTGGCTGCTCAATTTAGAATAGCGGGAGGTTGCTGGCTCGGGTTTACTTTGGACCAATGATGGATGACAGCAGATGATCATGTTAACGGAAACATACATTTCCATCAGGTAATGAAAAATCTAACCCTATATAACAGCAAACTGCCAAAACGAGGAGAAACGCGGATATTTGCAATACATTTAAGAGGACTCTGAACGAATGACACACATCAGTTTAACACAGAAAGAATAAAGCAGTTACTTTTTGGCCCATTCTTCTTTGAATTGTCAGTTTATTTATTAACTTACATCATTGTCTTTTGTGTAGCAGAATAATCCATCGTGTCAGCACGTTCGTGATCAGACATAGGTTATCAGTGTAATCAGTGCATACATTTCATTTTAATAAGACGTGATGAAATAAGACGTGATGCTTCTGGTTCATGTCTAGAGCACTAGAGTTTATGAAATATGTCCATAAAAAATTTAAATATATTTTAGAAAAAAATTTTTTTCCTGTCAATTCCCCAGATTGGGTGCTCTGAGAATATGCAGTGCCGAATTAAATATGGTAAGAAATTGATTTTTACTGAGACATTTCAGCTGTCATTATGAGTTCAAATGTCACATCCATAACGCTGGAATTGCCTTACTGGGCGTTTCCGTTTTTGAGTGCACACACACCATCGCAGTTCTACGGTCCAGACTCCAATACCTCGAAAGGGGTGGAGTGCCATTGCGTATCTCCCGATCTAGTGGCCCTCCCGCTGCAAAGCAGAGGGCTGCTACTTTGGCTGATAACTTTGGTGACGACCTGAGGGTTACTGTGAGGGCATCCCCGATGGGTCAAACGGCTCCTCGGGCCCCTCCCCCCTCCGCTGCGCCGGTGGAGCTGCCGGAAGAGCGCGCTGGCCCCTCTCGACGGGTTCCAGTCGTTACTTTCGGGGCTCCGGCTGAGGATATGTTGTCGGTTGCAGCATCGGGGGACGAGCTAATGGGCTCTGAGGATGAAGATTCGGCTGCCCCCTTCGGGTGTGACAGCGTTGCCCGAGTCCGACCCAGAGCTTATGGCTATGCTTTCCCGGTCCGCCGCGAGTGTCGGGCTCGAGTGGAACCCTCCACCATGTCCCGAACCCTCGCGGTTGGATGATTGGTATCTCGGGACGGCCCGTGCTGGTTCTCAGCGCCCCGCCCCAGTGCCCTTCTTCCCGGAAGTGCATCAGGAGATCACGAAATCGTGGACAGCGCCTTACAACGCTCGAAACCGATCGACTGACTCCTCCATCCTCACTACCCTCGATGATGGTGCAGCAAAGGGTTACTTGGGAATCCCCCCCAGTCGAGCGGTCTGTGGCGATGCAGCTGTGTCCCAAGACCGCTGCGGACTTGCGGGGTGCCCCACGTCTCCCCTCCCGGCGTGTAAGTTCTCGTCCGCACTAATGGGCAAGGCTTACACCGCCTGTGGGGAAGCCGCATCATCTCAGCATGCCATGGCGCTCCTGCAGGTCCACCAGGCCAAAGCGCTAAAGGAATTGCACGAGGGTAGTTCCGACCAGGGTGTTATGCAGGAACTGCGTGCGGCGACGGACCTTGCTCTCAGGGTGACGAAAGTCACTGCACGCTCCCTGGGTCAGGCGATGTCCACCTTAGTGGTCCAGGAACGCCACCTGTGGCTGAACCTGGCAGACATGCGTGGTTCCAACAAGGTCCGGTTTCTCAACGCCCCTGTCTGTCAGGCCGGCCTCTTCGGCGATGCCATCGAGAGCTTCGCCCATCAGTTCTCGGTGGCCCAGAAGCAGACGGAGGCCATCAAGAATATCCTGCCCCGACGACCCGCTGCTGCCTCCACCCAGTCGTCGCCGAGGGCGTCCCCATGCGTCCGCCTCCGCCCCTGCAAAACCCAAGCAGCAGCCTCCATCGGGGAAGCAGGGTGCCGGACGTAAGGGTGTGTCGTTCTTTCTTTCCTGCAAAATGGGCTAGAGCGAAGGCTGTCTCCCTCCACCCTCAAAGTGTATGTCGCAGCAATAGCGGCGTATCACGATGCAGTCAAAGGTAAGTCCTTGGGGAAGCACGACCTAATCGTCAGGTTCCTCAGAGGTGCGAGGAGGCTAAATCCTCCTCGTCCAAACTCGTTACCATCTTGGGACTTGGCTCTAGTGCTTAGAGCACTTCAGAGCCCTCCCTTTGAGCCTTTGCTACCTGCTACCCTACTTGGCTAGCCCTGTGTCTTTCCCTTGACAGAGCACGCTCTGTCAACTCTGGGCGTGTTCTTTCCCCCCTGGAACCAGGCTGGAACCACCCCAGAGACTGCCATATGTTGCACTACCCTGCTAGGTTAGTCCTTATGTGTATTCCGCCACCAATCCTTCCACTTTCCCAGCGTTATTCAATAGTCAAACTGGGTGGGTCTTGCAGAAACAGCAGTGACTGACCTCCCTGCTTGGAGCCCTGACTTCCGTACCATCTAAGGCGGTCCAGTGCGCTCAAGCAGGACACTGGAAGGGCCAGCGCCCTGGCGTTTTGGTAGGGATCCCAATTCATCGGTCAGTTGAAAGGGAACGTCTCGGTTACGTATGTAACCCTCGTTCCCTGAAGGAGGGAACGGAGACGTACGTCCCGCGCCAGGTGCTGTGCTTCCACTAGGGGGCCGAGTCACTAGTTCGGCTCCTCAGCAGAAAAAAGCAATGATCTAGCATTCCACTTCCTTATTTATACCCGCACCGCGGGGCGGAGCGTGGAATGTGTGGATCACATGCCTATCTCCATTGGCTCGTTTTTAACACACTCGAAGTAGATTGGTCTCTGAGATCAGATCCCAATTTGTCGGTCAGTTCCAACGTACGTCTCCGTTCCCTCCTTCAGGGAACGAGGGTTACATACGTAACCGAGACGTTTTCTATTCTTTTTTTTTTCTTCTTTTTTTTACTATATTAAAGACTTCTGTGACTTTTGATTCATGTCTTACAGAATACAAGTAGTAATTAAAAACAAAAACTCAAACTTTTGAACAGTAGTGTACACAATCATGCAATACGTACTGCGCCGTTTGTTGAATAATACCTCAAATCATGCAGCTTGTTGAGGAGAGCTTGTTGTGTGCGATTACTTTTCTAAACCATCAGACTTTCGATTTTCACCTGGCCAACAATAAATAGATCCAAAAATCCCATGGATCCCATAAATTAGCACATCTAGGGACCAGAACACCTTAGAGACTGGGCTTCTTTGAACACTAGCTTCAGAAAATGTAAAGAAAAAACGTGATGTTTTCTGTGATGTTTCTCAGTCTATAGCCCTATTCGGACAGTAATTGTTTCTCGTGGGGTCATAAGGTATTTTTGTCATTGACAGGGGCTAGTCAGTGATTTGATTGCCATCTGAATCCAGAATTTCAATATGTTTTTCTCCAACCACCCGTGTAAAAATCCCCTGGCCGAATTACCTACTGTTTTTTGACAAACACCAAGGTTGTGTTGTAA
The DNA here is from genome assembly GCA_023566225.1 of Romanogobio albipinnatus. NCBI lineage: Eukaryota > Metazoa > Chordata > Actinopteri > Cypriniformes > Gobionidae > Romanogobio > Romanogobio albipinnatus. Next base: position 28,434,826 of record CM042251.1, read on the forward strand.
CTGAATTGCTTTCCCAATCCATATCTCAGTTTTCAAGAATATATAATTTCAAAGTTCACTGTTTATATCCTGTTTGACCACTGCAAAGCACTGTACAGTTGTGCTTCGCTTTAATTAGGATGCATTTTAAAGATCTGGACTTTTATTACTGAAATGCTAGCAAGTATTTATGGTCCCTTCATGGCCCCACTTTATATTAGCTGGCCTTAAGTACTATGTACTTGCATCAAAAAATAAGTACAATGTACTTACTGTGTTCAAATTGTATTGCAAGACACTTTTGCTGATATTGAGGTGGGATACGGGTAGGGTTAGGGACAGGTGTGGTGGTGTGGGTAAGTCTAAGGGTAGGGTTAGTGTCAACTGTGTAATTACAAATGCAACTACAGAAATGAATTACAGATGTAATTACATGCAGGTATTTTTTAAAATGTAAAAACATTTATGTACACAATAAGTTCATTGTATCAAATTATTAATTAAAATGTTAGTACATAGTAGTTAAGGCCACCTAATATAAAGTGGGTCCAATAACCAAGCAGCATTATGTTTACCTCATGTAAATTATTAACTGTATTATTTCTGGTCATTTCCATGTGGAATAAAATTACACCTTTTATTTTGAGATAAAATATAAGACACAAAACCATTTTAACTATAATGTGCATATATATATATATATATATATATATATATATATATATATATATATATATATATATATATATATATATATATATATATATATAATATAATATAATATAATATAATTTATATTTTTAAACCGATTTAAACGACTAAATAATTATTAGGTATTATTTTCTTATTATTAAATTAAATATGCATTTATTCTTATTATACCAAGCATATGACATTTTATTTACAGCATACAACCACGTGAGCAGCGCGTTCCCATGTGCGCAGGATCTCAACTCGCTCCTCCACCGTGAATAAATCCCCATCCGAATGCATGATTTTTATCACTGAAGTGGCATGCACATTTATTTTTACGGACTTCCACATGAGAAACAATTCAAAACTTCCGAATAGGGCTTTTGTCAATTACGTATTCAACATTTTACATGCTAGTCCAGATAGACTAATACATTTTCAGATGCTCATATTGCTTTCTACAAGATTTGAAAAAAGAAGGATTTTTAGTGTTTGTATTTGAGATTAGGAGGGTCTCCTTTCATCATAGCATCAAAGAAGAGGCAGAAGAAGAAATTCTCAAATTCTCTGTAAAAGACAGAATAACTTTTTGGTTTTGAGAAAACAAACACTTTTACAAATTAATTTACCACATCATCAACAACAGTCCCAATGTGCCAACCCTGAAGCTGTCCTGTCACTCTTGAAGCTGCTCTGTATGGTGCATTTTCTACTTAAGGAAAGTAGTTCTTCTCAATAACGTAGAAGCTCAGTCTTCTGGGTCAATCTGTCTAGTTCAGGCAGGCCATATTAATCAAGCAGGATTTACCCACTACCACAACAAGCAATCAGGGTGTCTAATTTTAGAAATTGAGATTTTTTTTTCCACTTGGAGCAGAGTAATCTGGAGAAGGGTTGAAGGGGTTGTTGGGCGTCTCATCATACTGAATGAGTCATAGAGAGCATTTTGATTGTCTGAGCTTTCCTCTCCATCTGGAGTAAGCTGAAACCGAGGTGTCATTAATAGCTGTCTGACTGTCTCTGACTCCTGCCTTGCTTGTGTTGCCATGAAATGTCACAATATGCTGTTTTGTAACAGGGAAGATCCAACCTTTATCCAACCAAAAATATACTCTTGTGACGACATCATGCTTTGTTAACCCTGAATGACTTTGCGTTTTTATGTATTCGGGGTTCTGGAGACTCAAGAGGTATGCATACAAATTTTTGAAATTAACTTAATTTTACCTTCATATTATTTCAGTATGTTAATTTAACCTAGTTAAAAACTCGGTAGACTGAGATAGAAGCTGTATTTTGCTTTTCAAAAATGTGACTGGTATTCATTGTAGTAATTTTGCTTCTCTTTGAGGTCACTTTGAGAATCTTACACTGTAAAAAATGTAAGGCCTCTCCAATTCAAAATTTTCTAGTGACCGATCACATCTAAATTTTTAAATTGGCCAAATTGAATTTCTGTGAATTGAATTGTATCCATTGTGGCAACAGTCTGTTAACATGGGCTCAATTAGAAATATGTTGAGCCAATGGAAAAATGCAATTTACCAACACTGTAAAAAATTTCAGGCCTCTCCAATTAAACATTTTCTAGTGACTGATCACATCTAAATTTTTCAGTTGGCCAAATTGAATTTCTATGAATTGATACAATTGAATTCACAGAAATTAAATTTGGCCAGCTAAAAAAATGTAGATGTGATCGGTCACTAGAAAATGTTGAATTGAGCACAATTAAATATGTTCGGTGAAATATATAATTTTAATTTTGAGTGAAGACCTTAAGCTATGATTAGTATGTCTTTTTGCATGCACTGTAAAAAAAAAAAAAAGTAAGGCCTCTTCAATTCAACATTTTCTAGTGACTGATCACAATTTTTCAGTTGGCCAAATTGAATTTCTGTGAATTGATACAATTTAATTCACAGAAATTCAATTTGGCCAACTACATTTTTGATGTGACTAGTCACTAGAAAATTTTAAATTGGAGAAATGTTTTACAGTGAAACTATGAGGTTGGTCCAATTAAATATTTTAAATTGTAGTAACAATTGTTTATTTCTCACTGTCCCAAAAGACAAAAATGACTAAAAACATAAATACAAAATGAACACAGACAACAGGGCTGACATTTTATCACATTACTATTAACAAGTCAATTCCAACACAGGATATTTGGTGAAAATACCTTATTTTCAATAAGGATAAACTCTGAATATTCATGGAGTCTTCTGCATAACAGGATGTCTTAATGTGGTGAAGAGAACGCGGCACTGAATATAGGCTAAAAACCTGCAAATAAACATTAATGACAAAGCTCCCCTGCATTACATCTGGCAAATGACAGAACAGAAGTTACTTCATTATATAATGAGGATGAGACGAATTAATGGACGAATAAGAAAATCACAAGCTTGACGTGTTTTAATAAAAGGCAATAACTTAAGCCCTGAGACAGGCCGACGCCAAATGCAATCTAACGGCACCAGTCGCATGGCACACATATCAAACAAATTACTTAATTTACTTATTACCTATTATTTTAGACATATAAGACATGAGGAAAATAAAACTATTGGCTACCATTAGAGAAAACGAGGTAAACGAGAACACACGCATGAAACCAATGAATGCATGAACTCGTGATTATACAAAATGTCTTTTAAACTTCATACTGGGTCATAAAGCAATAATTTCAGTGCTCAATACTAACCAACGTCTTTGTGACGATGAATATCTCTAGTCTCTTGGGAATGTCTGTTTTGGTCTTCAGCACCGGCTGGTTTGGCTCCGTTCACACTCAGCATTTGAAATCTCCACACGAACGGTTTTCTTCAGTGAATATACAACATTTACAATTTTCTTTTTCTTCAGTGAATATACAATTTTCATTTTGAGTGAAGACCTTAAGCTATGATTAGTACAATGCATCTTTTTGCATGGGGATAATTATTTGGAAGTCATTTATCGAGCCAATATGTAATGATCAATTTTCACAATTTTTCCCAAACATTTGTTTTTTACAGTGTATGTAAACATCATTTGTTTTTATTTATTATTATTTTTGTTATATGGAGGGCAGTTTAGACATGTTATCAATGTGTTTATAATCTTTTCTTTTTAGATTCAAACAAATGGTTGAGTTTTAAACATGTTGTTGTTGTTGTTGTTTAATATGGTCTGGAGTCTCTGAAACAACATTTTGATGGCTGAAGCTCATTTTGATCTCCTTTTGATTTTATTCATCAGCCTTGAAGACACAATGATGGGCATTCACATTAGATCTACTTTGCCAATTCTGGCTTTATTGTTCTTCCAACCGGCAGCAGGGCAAGATGAACTGATCATCTCCACTGACAAAGGCAAAGTCAGAGGACTGAGGCTTCCTGTGCCAGGAGGTTCAGAGTACGTGGGTGCCTTCCTTGGGATCCCCTATGCCAAACCTCCATTGGACCTGCTTCGATTCAAACGACCAGAGCCTGCAGAGGTGTGGAATGGGATACGAAGTGCCACCCAGTACTCCAATTCCTGCGTCCAAGAACTGGATACATTGTACCAAGGGTTCCCTGGAGCTGAGATGTGGAATTCCAACACAAGGATTAGTGAAGACTGTCTGTACCTCAATGTCTGGACTCCCTCAATAAACCTCCAGAACCAAGCCAAACCCTTGGTCCCAGTTATGGTGTGGATTTATGGTGGAGGCTTTTCCACAGGTACTGCCTCCCTGGATGTGTACGATGGTCGTTTCCTCAGCCAGTCGCAACAAGTTGTGGTGGTGTCCATGAACTACAGGGTAGGAGCATTGGGTTTTCTATCTCTACCTGAAAGTAAGAGCATTAAAGGTAATGCTGGTCTATTTGACCAACGCCTGGCTCTAAGCTGGGTGTCAAAAAACATTGCTGCTTTTAGGGGTGATCCGTCCTCCGTAACCTTGTTTGGGGAGAGTGCTGGTGCTGGCTCTGTGGGACACCATTTGCTTTCGCAGGGCAGCCGTGGCCTGTTCACTCGTGCAATTCTCCAGAGTGGCAGTCCCAATGCTGTGTGGGCAACTGTGGAGCCAGCTCTGGCCTGGAACCGTTCTTTGACTCTGACTCAGCTTCTGAACTGCCCACTTGGACCGTCTGTTGATGAAATGGAGGCTTGCTTAAGAGCAGTTGAACCTGAGAAGATAGTCAGCCTTCAATTCAATGTCATTCCTGATCCCATGATAATAAGCGTGCCCTTTCCGCCAACGGTGGATGGAGAATTTCTCATAGACATGCCTAATGTCTTAATCCAGTCAGGAAATTTTCTGAAGACAGATGTTCTTTTAGGATTGAACAGAGATGAAGGGACATACTTCCTTGTATATGGTGCTCCTGGATTTGGCATCCATAACCAGAGTCTTATCAATCAAGACCAGTTCCTCACAGGTGTAACCTTGGGCCTCCCTGGTTTCAGTGACATTGCCAGAGAAGCAGCTGCTTTTCAGTATACTGATTGGACAGATGAGCAGAGCAAGTCAAAAAAAAGAGAGGCCCTAGGCTGGTTGGTGGGCGACCACTATTTCTCATGCCCCTTACTAGATTTTGCCCGTAGGTATGTTGAGAATGGTGGTAGTGCCCGGTTGTTCCTCTTTAACCATCGCTCCAGCTTCAACCCCTGGCCTCAATGGATGGGTGTAATGCACGGGGATGAGATCCCATTTGTTTTTGGGATTCCTCTAAACCAGACCTTTGGATTCTCAAAGGAAGAGGAGGCCATGAGTAGGAGGATAATGGAGCATTGGGGCAACTTTGCTCGAAGTGGGTAAGTGTAAATCTGTCACAATCTACTGCATGAGCTTATGTTCTGTCTTTATTTACTTACTGTCATGTTGTTCCAAATACTTATTACTTTTTTTCCTCTGCACTGTCAGAAAAAATACATTTTGAAAAAAAAAAATATATATATTTTTAGGGTACAACTGCTAGAGCAGTACACTTTAATGGACAATTTTGTACCTTACCTACGCCTAAAAAAAATGTGTATATTAATAATTTAGAGTACTAAACTTAAGGTACTACTATGACTTTTAGATGTAAATAAGGTACAAAAAGGTCCCTTTAAGCATACTTTCTGTGAGACAAGGTACAGTTGTAGCACACTTTCTGATAGTGTGGAAGATAAAAGGAAGTTGTTATTCTGTCTTGCATATATTCACATATCGTTTGTGCAGACACAACACGCCAGGTTTAATGTTGTCAATAATGTCAAACATCAATGGCTGTTGCATGCCTTGTAACCAGAGGTGGGTAGTAACGAATTACATTTACTTCGTTACATTTACTTGAGTAAATTTTTTGGGTAACTTGTACTTTTAGAGTATATTTAAAGATGGGTACTTTTACTCTTACTCAAGTACATTTCTTGTGAAAAAACTGTACTTTTACTTCGTTACATTCGGTGGTGTTCCTCCGCTACTGTCAAATGTTAATAATTATATATTATATATTTTTTTAAATAGGTTAATATGACTTTCGCAAGTCTCGCGAAACGTTGGAGAGGCTGCTCACGAGAGGTGGCTATGCATCACCCGCTTATAATGGCTGATGATGGCCGAAGCAGAGGAAGATGTGTGTGAGCTACGGGAGGCAGATCACCCGTGGCATCAAGTTCAGTCTATGTTTTCACTCCAAGATGTCAAAAAGAATAGTTTCATAATGGGTGTGCTGTGCACCAAAACGAACTGACATCTCAGCACACAAAGAATTCCACCCTGAAAAAACATATAGCGGTAAGCGACACAATGATACCTATATTTTAACACTATTAATGGCAATTTGGTAACTATGGGAAATTTTCCCTTATTGTAATACTATTTCACACACTGTCCGAGTGTTTTCCTCATATGCGCTCTTGTGCGAGCATAATCCTTTGAATCCTCCAAACAACACACGTTCACGAACAAACGTTCACATCTGCACATTTACGTACTGTATCCTTTCGTTCCACAAAACTAAACAAATTGAATAGCCTAATGTGACGTCTTGCATTTATACACTAATAATATTATATATTAATATATTAATAATAATAATATAATATTACTAAGGTTCATTAGTTAACATTAGTTAACTACATTAGTTAACATGAACTAATAATGAACTGCACTTATAAAGCATTTATTTATCTTTGTTAATGTTAATTTCAACATTTACTAATACATTAAAATCTTGTTAATGCACTGTGAACTAACATGACTAAACCATGAACAGCTTGATTTTTATTAACTAACGTTAACAAAGATGCTGAACAGAGGTGTTGTTCATGGTTAGTTCATGTTAACTGATGCATTAACTAATACAACCTTATTGTGTTACCGAGAGGTGTGTGTGAAAGCTCTCCAAGTAGTATGAAATTCAGGGTTTTCGCTTCTTATCAATCAGATCGAAAGTAACTAGTAACTAACTACTTGAGTAGTTTTTTTTCATCAAAAACTTTTTTTACTCTTACTCAAGTAGATATTACGATTGTTACTTTTACTTTTACTTGAGTAAATATTTCCGTAAGTACTCTTACTTGAGTACAGATTTTGGCTACTCTACCCACCTCTGCTTGTAACCAAAGTGTGAATTAGGGCTGGAACGAAATTTGTGTGGAATTTGTTGATTCTTTGCACTGTTAGCCAATGATGGCGGCTCCTGGGCATGCTGTAAATTAGCCGTTTTTACAAAAATATCAAGCCCGATCTAAAATGTGGAAATGTTTTAAACAGAGACAGAATAAAATGGTGCTCTGCACAGAAATGGCAAACCACATCAGCACAACTTCTATGCAGGAGCATCTGAAAAGAAATAAAACATCCTGGGACTCTTAACTCCAAACGACTTGACAGTGACTATTACAGTGAAATTTTACACAGCACTAGAATACAGTTGTCATATAGCATACTTTTTACGAGCTGCTGTCGCTGCAAGGTGCTGCTCAAACATACTCTCTGCAACCAGTTACAAAGCACTTAACGCTTTTGTTGGTTATTTAAAAATCGAATGGATGAACTTGTGCCTCGATTGGACTCATTTATTTAATTATGTGCTGTCAATCGTGGTAAATTTTTTTTAGGTTTTATGGACACCGCCATTTTTGACACTGTTGCTATTGTTACCTCTATGGTTCATTAGAATGCGGTTGTGACTTCAGCTGTTTGTTCATACAACTGGATGAACATATTCAAGTGGCTACTTTAGTTTTCTGACTGAACATTTCACATCCCAAACAGGGTTGCCACATTGGGCGGTTTCCCGCCCAATTGGGCGGTTTCGCAATCTTTTTTGCGGGCAAAAATGGGTTTGGGCGGGTGGATAAAAATTGGGCTGGTTTTGGATCAGTTCGGCGGGTTTTTTTTAGCCGAAACACCGGCACTTCAGATCCTTTTTCCTGCGACCCTCTGTTCAGCAGGAAGCAGTCTCTCACTCACTCACACACACACACACACACACACACACACACACACACACACACACACACACACACAACAGCTCTGGGCTGGCTGACGTGCCCTGACGTAAACTCACAACAGACACTCCCTCCCACTACCTTCACTACATCACGTCACGGCCCTTTTACAGTCTATGGTCACGGCACGTCGGCACCGCCCGCCCCTTACACACTAGATCGCGGGAAGTTTGACTGTAGTATTTACTAGAGCTTTTGCCTTTTGTGCTAATCAAATTATTCTTAATAATTGTTCAAAGCGATTTTCACGAAAACTCACACTCCTGTTTGATGGGGAATAGGCTCAGGCATTTTATTGACAATAAACAGACTAAGTTGATCGCATTATTTTCCGTAACATAAGCTTATAGTTTAATAGTATAATAGTCAGACTGAGGACGGTTTTGCGTCCATTCCGTTTTCCTTTTTTAAACCAGAAATGAAATATGGAAACACGGTTTCTTCTTTTTTTATTTTAACACTGATTAATAAAATTAGCAGAAACAAGGTAATTTTCCTAATACCTTATTATTATTTTATTACAAATAATATAGGCTAAATGATTTAAACTTTTTTTTTATGTGTAAATATGCTCAATTTAAGTAGGGTTTTTGCGTCAATACACAGATTCTAAAAGTGCCCATAGCAGCGCCTTTTCTTCTGGAATCAATAGAATGACTACGGACAGAGGCATAGAAGGTCGGTCAGTGTACTTTTTTGTTCATTCATTATTCTATTTCGGAATGAAAGATAACATTTAAAAAAGGGTGCAGCTTGGTTTTTTGTTTAAAAGAAAAAAAAAGCAGAAATGGTTGTATTTTGTTTTCCAAATGTATTGTTGTCATCAAATAATAGTATTAGAAAATTGGACGACATTTCCATTCGTTTTTTAATTTGTAATCATTATTTGTAAGTTTGTTGTGTTTCATTTGACTGATCCTATCTTTACCTGGAAATAATTTTACAAAAGAACATTTGTAAAGTGACATTTTTTATATGAATCTGTTTGTTTTTAGTTTATAAAAATGCAAAACGTAATTAAAAAAAATCTATTTTATTTTGTGCGCATGGAATTTGTGTATAGCCTACGTTTTGATTTAAATTTCGTTATTCAACATAGTATTTAAAAATACAACAACCATTCTATTTTTGTTTTTGTTTCCATGGTTAAAAACGAAAAAGGAATGGCAAAAGTACAAGGACCGCTGCGTTCATTTCATTTAATGTTGTTTCTGAAATCGGATAGGCTGGTCGATAAATGGTTAATTTTATAGCTTGTTAATGATTTCAATGTATTTAAACGAGAAACAAGCCAAAAAAAATTGGGCGGTTTTTGGGCGGTTTTTGGCGAAGTTTTGGGCTGGAAAATCCTGCTGGCATCTGGCAACCCTGATCCCAAAAAGTGACTGTGAATGCAGCCATAGTAAACACTTTTCCTAATTAGGCCTACACTGCATCATTAGGTAAATGTTCATACATAGATTAGTTATGGTTATTATTTATTGGTGAATTATTATTTATCAGTAAATTAACCAAAGGATTCAGAAAAAAATCATTACCTGGGTGGAAATAAGTAATCGTTAGATTAATCGATTGAAAAAAAAAAAAAGTTTGTTCCAGCCCTAGTCTTAGGCTTGAAAGCTACCTAGGACATTGTCATGACGACTTAAATTTGGTTTGTTTAACACAAAAAACCCTCATGTGACTTGTAACATCATACGATTTGTGGTGGTCAAAACATGGACTTCCCTTAGTGCATTCATTGACTGGCCGCTAGGGACAGGCTCCAAAAGGGAGCAGAATCTCATTGAGCCCCATGTTAAAATGCCCAACTTTACAGCAGATTAAAACATGTTTACACCCTGGAACAAATTGTGGTTTTGGTCTATATGTCTAATTTTGCTTTTTAAGACAACTGTGAGGGGGGTGATTTTTTTAATTTTTATAACTTATTCGTTTGCATTATATAAAGCATAAAATTTCTGCATAATTAAGGGCGTGGTCACTTCGAGTGACAGGTGGGTGGCTATTTATCTGCTGTCTGTTAGTCATATGGCAACGGCCATCTTGACCATACTTTGTGCTTCAAAACTGCTCATCAGAATTATATGGGTGACTTCACGGACACAACGTCCATATTTTTTTACAGTCTATGAGTTGAATGCTTGAGCATTTTGAGTTTACTCGCTTCATTCGTGTATGTCATTCACTACACAACAGACGCGGATTTGCGTCATGGGAAGGGCTTCTGCCAAACTAAAAACATCTAAAACATCAAGAGTGCAAAACAGACAAAAAAACTCAAATACACACACACACAAAAACACAATTCGCTTTTGGAATGGCACGCGTTAATTTGTGTGTGCGTGTGTTTTTGTGTGTGAGAGGGTTTTTTTGTCTGTTTTGCACTCTTGATGTTTTAGAGATTCACCCCTTCACTGTTGATTTGTAGATTGTATGCACAAAACTAATTTCCCTTTCATTTCCTATGGGGGTCATTTTTGACCCGAAGGTCCTGAGTGTGACAATTTTTTTTACGACCACTTAGACTTTTCAAATCCTGTCCCCAATTTTTTGGATGTTCATATACCAAGTACCAATAAAGTCACCAAGTTTCAGACCATCCCGATGAAGCTACGAGTTTTAACGTTTTTTTTTATAAAACACAAGATCCACTATAGTGGTAAAAATGTGCTATTGCATGATACAAATGTTCAATGTGTCCACCGGATGGCACCGATCTCATAAAAAAAATTGCTTTGAGGCCTAGGCTTGACTCCAAAATGAAATACAGCTTTAATAAAAAAAAATTAAAAAAAAAAAAAAAAAAAAATATATATATATATATATATATATATATATATATTATATTATATTATATTATATTATTTATATTATTTATTATATTATTATATTATATTATTTTTTTATTTTATTTGTATTTTTTATTCAATGGGAAAAAATGGGTCATAATTATTGCATAAATATTAATTATAAATCATAAAATGATCTCAAAACACCAAAAAAGAAAAGAAAAAATATTATTGAACAAATATATTTAATTGATTTTACTCAAATCTTTTTTATCTTAATCCCGCCCTCCGGGTCATTTTTAACCCGAAGGTCCTGAGTGTGACCCATAAATGAAGAACCCCAGAGGGTTAAAATACAGCAAATAAGCTCAATTTGCCAGCTTTAACTAGCTTGTAGTCTCAATAGGCTATGTATAGCTCAAACTGAGTAAAGAGCGTTTTTTACAACTTAGCAGATTGTCCGACCTCCTCACTCACTTTCTTCCAAGCAAGATCCTTTTTATTCCTGTTGCTATAAAGTACGAAGATGTATCGTACAGCTCCGGGTATCCACATATGATTTTATCCTCATTGTTGTCACTACTAGAGCATGCTCCTGATTGGTTAATGTGGCGCGAATATCCGCCAAAGTTCTGATTTTTCAACTCTCGCGATTCGCTCAATTTGATCCGCAGAATGTCTATTCGCATCTTTGCATTGACTTAACATGTAAATCACTTGCGCGAAACGCTTCATTCACGTCTGGTGTGAACGCACCATTAGGGTGCTCTTTTTGTCCCTTTTGAAGCATCTGATTTTCTGTCTTTCACTTTTTGGAAAAAGTATTCTGGATATTTGTTTTCCACAGAACAAAAAATAAATAAATACGTTGAAAGGTGTTGGAATGACAAATTTTCTTTCTTGACTGAACTATTCTTTTAATACTGAGAATATCATACTTAAATTTGTATTTACAAGATTTCTATGTATTTGTATATATTTACTATAAACAGTGAGGGAATTGTTCATATTTATCTCTGAGAAAAGTCTTAACCAGTGTAAATTTGAAGAAGTTTAATCCATAATATCTTGATGAGACATCAGCTTGCACTTTTTCAGTTGATGTGTAAAAAAACAAAACAAGTCTTGGTTATGCTGGCAGGCTAGTGTTGATTATCATCCTCATTTGTTTGGTATAAATTATGGAGAGGCAGAAACAGCTTTTATTGTGGCTGTGAGCAAGCTTAGTTTCTTTCAATTAACACTTCATACACTTTTCACGCTGGAGGGGAATGACACGATGCTAATATACCAATGAACATGATCAGTAAGCAGGATCACAATGGAACACGCTAAAGTTAATCTTTTCCTGAAATGGGCAGATTCGCTTATGAAAAGTATCCGATGCAATTCCAGAAATGGCTTGTTTGGAAGTCTTTGAATCTTAATGCACAATACCAGCAAAGCAAAGCTACTTGTTGTAAAGGACTGCAAGGCGTTCTTTTTACAAGAGTGTGTAAACGTTGTAGCTATTAAGTCAGTTGTTGAGTTGTTTTGGGGCAGAAATGTATTGATGTATCTTGGCGCCATACATAAACTGACCTTTCGGTTGATTTTCCTGGCTTGATTTTTCAGGGATCCGAGTGTGGAGGGAGCAGATTGGCCGCCATTCACGCTGGAACATCAGCAGTATGTCACGCTTAACACTGGCCTGTCACAAACACTCCAGATGCTTAGAGCCCAGCAGTGTAAGTTCTGGGACAGTTTCCTGCCAAAATTGCAGTATGTCACAGGTGAGAGTCACAGAATGAGAACAACCGTCCACCCACACCACATAAACAAAGAAAATCATGACATGCTCGCTTCTGCTTGTCTCTTCAGCTCTGCCTGGCCAGCACATGTGTCATTGTCTAGTCTCTTGAGGACACCTGTAGTGTAGACCTGGCCAGCTAGTGGAGTTTAATGTGGGACTGGAGGTGGTTGAGTGTTTCAAAAGCACAACAATTATTTGCATTTATATTTTTGCATTTGGTAGATGCTCTTATCCAAAGCAACTTGGATTGCATTAAATCCAAGATCATGGGTTTGAGTCTCAACTGTTTGAGCTACATGAATGCTTGTGGATTATTAAACTATACAATTCGATTATTATAGATTATTGTACTTTGATAACTATTTGAATCTACTTTTTTATTTTCTATACATATAAAGGGGTCATGAATTGGCTTTTTAAAATGTTTTATACTTTTGTCCGAGGTCAACTAGTGATGTTTGCATTGTTTTTACATTCAAAAACATCATAATGAATAAGTAATAGGTTATTTTCTACCCTGATTGCGAGCCTCTCTCATGGAACGCTCGGTTTTTACGTGCACTGTAGACTTGGAAGTAAACGCCCACTGCTATGATTGGTTAAGCTTTGCATATTATAATGAGCTCCATCTCCCCCGTGAGTACACATGAGGAATTGTTTTGAAAGCGTGTGGGGAAACGGCAACCGTAATGATGCTCACAGGGCTCGCAAAATGTCTTTATCAAACAAACACAACAATTTATCGCTCATCCACCCGCAATTAATTGGAATGTTTTTTGTTTTTTTTTACTTGGGCCGCCGATCGGTGGATATATAACCGCGAACCGTGCATCACTAACACACACACACACACAAGCCTCACTGCAGAATTAGATAAATCAAAGCATGATCAAAACTTCCGCAATTGTATTTTTCCTTCAAATATCAAGTCAAGAGTGTGAACAAGGCACATCAAGAAAGGAATGTTATTTCACTATTTAAGATTCACCGGCCTGCCGACGGGCTTATGTATTGGTAGCCCCCGGGACGCTGGGCTTTGCGAGCCCTGGCCCATACATGTTCTAGTCGGATCCCGAATCGCAACACAATGAACCAACAACAGCTCAAATAAAGGATTCTCCAGCCTGTGACATAGGCCTGCACGATTCTGGGAAAAATATGAATCACATTTTTTTTAGCTTAGAATTGATATCACGATTCTCTGCAACATTTTTTTTTCTCATGAAGTGTAATGTTTTATTGCACACATGAACCACGACAAAACAAATTGGCAGTACCAAATATATTTGTTTTGGCACATAGAAAATTGCACATCACCACAAGCCTGTAAACATAGAGGCTTCAATGAATAAAGAAGAAACGCTCTTTACTGCTTGCCTTCTGTACAATTAGCATTCAACTGGCCATTCAACTAGGTTACCAAAAATAGAAATGTAACGCACTGCACTGAATATGGCCTGAACATGGCTCTAAATAGGCTAATTGAAATGTCATACAACATTCAAAATAGTTACAGGATGGTATTGAGTAGCGTTTGTCCAATGTATGGATCATCTTTAGAAATCCGTCACGTTCTACGTTGTATATTGGAACCATATCTTTTGCTAGATGGTAAGCAATGGCTTCTGTTATTTCCTTGCTCCTACTGGAGTTATGTGGGTATGGCATATTTTCTCTTTGCCTTTTGTTTGATTCGCATTAATGGCTCAATCGTCAGCAGGTTTATTAGATGCTGCCCCATTTAGTGACTGCTCTCCAATCCGGTCATTTTGACATAGTCTAAGTGTTGTGTATTTGATGGTTTGGCGCACATGAAGCCTAATATAAACAGCGTCTCTTCCGTGGATTATTGTGCATTTAATAGCTCTTTTTATCACCAAACACATCCTGCATTTTAGCAACAGTAGACACTACCTTTTACAACAATCACTGTTTCTGACGTTAAGTTTAGGTTTAGGGAGAAAGGACAGCATTGCTGCTGTGAAGGGAAGGAAGTTGCACTCGACGGAACACGGCTAGTTTATAATAGTTTTACCGCATATCTTCTTTTTATAATCCTTGGAATTATATTAAAGGGTTAGTTCACCCAAAAATGAAAATTATGTAATGAATTACTCACCCTCATGTCGTTCGCACACCCGTAAGACATTCGTTCATCTTCGGAACACAAATTAAGATATTTTTGTTGAAAGCTGAGAAAGGCTGAGAAAGGCATCAGATAGGCCTCCATAGGGATTCAGTGCATTTACACTCACAAGACCCATAAAAGGCACTAAAAACGTCGTTACAAAGTCCATCTCACTACAGTGACTCTACAATAATGTTATGAAGCGACGATAATAGTTTTTGAGCGAAAAAAAAAAATCTAAATAACGACTTTAATCTACAAGTTCTGTCTTCCTGTGCCGTGAACTCACGAAGCACCACGACGCATGCGCGAGAATATGACGCAAACCGGCGTTCGGACACGTGACCCAGAAGCGAGGAGATTTGTTTACAACGAGCAGAGGAAGACGCGCCGTATCTCAGCTGTTGAATTCTACATTGATCGTGCTTTAGGTCTCGGCGTACAGCTCAAAATGGGACTAAAGTGTGTATTTCATGGATTCCCGAACGCCGGCGCTACGTCATATTCTCGCGCATGCGTCGTGGTGCTTCGTGAGTTCACAGCAGAGGAAGACAGAACTTGTGGAATAAAGTCGTTATTTTGATTTTTTTTTTCCGCTCAAAAACTAGTCGTCGCTTCATAACATTATTGTAGAGCCACTGTAGTGAGATGGACTTTGTAACGACCTTTTTAGTGCCTTTTATGGGTCTTGTGAGTGTAAATGTACTGAATCCCTATGGAGGCCTGTCTGAAGCATTTCTCAGCATCAGCTTTCAACAAAAACATCTTCATTTGTGTTCTGAAGATGAACAAATGTCTTACGGGTGTCGAACGACACGAGGGTGAGTAATTAATGACATAATTTTCATTTTTGGGTGAACTAACCCTTTAACTGAGAGTGAATCCCTGAACTGACGAGTGAAACACGTGACTAAAAGGCGCTTTGTCATTGGCTGAGGGTGAAGCCCTGATCTTTGTGAGAGCGGTTCTTTCAAAATAAAGGCCTTTTTTTAATTTTTTTTTATCGAAGTCATTTAAAAATTAAATCGTGAACAGGGGGAACCGTATGGTGGCTGAGAGAGCTCAACGCTCTGCAAATGAAGAAAACACATGCAAATAGAAAATACACCAGCAAATAAAGAAAACATCATCTTCAGTTTGACAACACATGCGCTGCAAAAGTTCACAACACATGCAAATAGAGAAACGCTGCAAACACTCACAACACATCTGTTGAGGCGGCGTTTCACCACACTCTGATGTCACAGCCTGGCACATTCTGAGATCGAGCGTTTGCTGGGCCTGGTGTCAATAAAAGCTTTTCTTTGACTAGAAAGAAAGTTTTTAGTTCTGAAACTTACAGGATATCCAGGAGATCACAATTAACTTTTATTTATCAAAGGCTAAATGAAAAGTTGATTTCTCAATTTTCCCTTTAACATTTCATAAAGAAAATGTGAGCGCTTACCTGTGAAGGGCTGAAATATTTGGTTATCTCCAAAAATCCATACCGATAGATTTTCTGTGTTGGGTCCATTGCTGGAATGGCTGAGAAGGGTCCGCCATCATTGTACAGTATGAGAACGGCCTCTAGAGGCAAAATCACTGACGCCTCCTGCAGTTTGTTTTTAAATGTGTTGACCCTTTTTGTCATTCGTCAGGTGGAAAAACTCAAGTCTGCAAAGTAACATACCTGTCCTCAACAAGCCAAGCCGTATGTTTGTTTAACATAATATGGGAAATGTTGCCTCAGCAAGCACCACTGAACCAAACTGTGATACCTGGGTTAGATTGAAATGCTATTCAGGAAATAACCTGTCACTATGTTTAGTTTTTCATAGTTACTCATTTTATTTTGTCATTCCATTGTATGAGAAAATAAAATGAGTATAATGATTTGGCCTGGAATCCAGAAGCTTGAGATCGAAATGTACACTTTCCTCGAAAACTGTTCTGTCCCCGCCATGGATAGCAATTATTAACACGTTCATAATTTATTCATAAGGACACATGGATAGTGGATAAATATGTTGCTGAAATGGTGCTAATTTAAAACGCTATACATTTTAATTCAGTATAAATGGGTTTGAATGCTTTAGTCTTGGCTGTGAATCCATTGTATCCATTATACAGATTTCTTGCCATGGTAGGTGTTTTCAGGAATGGTAGGTTTGGTATTCTATAGTGAGAATTTTGCTAAAGGTTCAACAGTGGAAGGCAAGCTATTTGAAGAGAAAATGAAGAGCATTTCCTTGTAGTTCCTCGCTCATTTAAACCTTTTCAACCAAACATGTAGCACTGTGGTCTGTTTCTAGCCCTGCGGTGAGAGACTTGTGCTTTTAAGTGCGTTACTAAACATAAGATGGGAGAGCAAGTCACGGCATTATGTACTGGAAGCGGTTGCTTGTACGTTTGTATATTTAAACAGCTTTTGGCACACTTAAAATCATCTTGCAAACCTTGGGCTGCCTTTACAGCTGTCATTACTGGTTAAAGCAATGAATATAGACTGATTCTTTTAATCTGCTTTTTGGAGGTCTTTGCAAGGGGACGCTCAATAGTGTTGCGTCTGGAAACTCTCAAAGTTCTGGCTGTCAGTATTATCGGTGTAGAAAACGGAAGAGAATTGGAGTTCCAGGTAGTGCGACCGTAGGGAGCAGAATTGAATTTGACACTGAAATGGAATGAATCGATTCTGATTTGAGTCTAGGTGAAGAAGTAGCCTTGTCTTGTTTATGTACTAGAGGTCAGACGACAGTGACTGCGCATACAAATGCACATATGCGCAAATTGAATTATTGCCACTGCGGGCAGTGTGCAGTCTCCCTGGCGCTTGTGATGGCAAAGCCATTCCCAGAGGATTCGCTACCTCGCCTACTCTTTTGAGACTGCAACACTGTGTTTTATGTTGGGGCATAGGAACGAAGAAACCTTATCAACTCAGCTCATGAATATTAATCTGTGACGCAGCATCCAGCCGTAGTAGCGGATTTGCTGAAAAGGCATGTGAGTGGGATCAGGTCTAGATGGTAAACTCCATTTGGCCCCTGCTTTTATACTAAACGATAGTCTGTAAAGTAAACAGTGATTAATGGAGTCTGAACCAAGTCGACGGCATAAACTTATTTCAGATACAATCACCCTGGAGCATCCTGGGATTAAGTGTCTTAATCAAGAGCACAACGTTGATAGCTCATGGCACGCTTCTTGCAGGGATTGAACCAGCAAGCCAGGTTTGAACGTTAGCAATATAGCAGGCAGGAAATGCAGGTATTTGAAAACAGCTTGTTATTTGTGTCAATTCTACAATGCAGTACATTTTCATGTCCCCCATCATGCCTTAGCATATTAGATAACACATTTAACAAAGGTTTTTATTTTATTTTATCACAATATCACAAAACAAGTAGACAGGGTAAATAAAAATGTTCAAAACTAAACATTTAATCACTTTACTTTATAATCGGTTTGTTTGTTTTGAGTCTAAATCACTTTCCATCCTGTCAGTCAGTCTTTTGTAAAATGTCTTTAGCTAACATGAGCCAATTCCTTAATGACATCATCCTTTAGTAAGTGACATAGATTTAGATTGAAACATCACAAATGTATTACAAACGGATTTGATGTTTTCTTGACATTGTGCATATGATCAAGTAATAATTATATTTCTGAAAGTCTGGTATACTCTTTTATAGAAATAAATGACAGCCCTATTTACTGTTTAAAGCTCTAGGGTTGAAAAGTTACTGCATAGCAGGAATGAATCCTATGTTGCTTACTCTTTTTAAAATGTTAAATACATTTTTTTTTTTAAGCAATTTGTTGACATAGACTAAGCACAAATATGCCTGTCCCTGATGTGCAAGTGATTCTGTCATGAGAATCTTTTCACGATTGTGAGAAGTCCCTCACTCAATTTCATTCTAAATAAATAACATCTCTCTCTCTCTCTCTCTCTCTCTCTCTCTCTCTCTCTCTCTCTCTCTCTCTCTCTCTCTCTCTCTCTCTCTCTCTCTCTCTCTCTCTCTCTCTCTCTCTCTCTCTCTCTCTCTCTCTCTCTCTCTCTCTCTCTCTCTCTCTCTCTCTCTCTCTCTCTCTCTCTCTCTCTCTCTCTCTCTCTCTCTCTCTCTCCCTCTCTCTCTCTCTCAACTATAGCACATGTGCTTGAAAGTAAGCATTTTCAGCAGCACTGAATGCTCTGTGAAAATAAGATTAGTAATTTATGCAAAGGGAATTTTAGCACAGAATTCCCATGAATAATCGGACAACAATTAACTAACTATTAACTTAAGTTCCAGGTTTTTTTTTTTTCAACAATTTAAATAAATTATCAAGGTTGTGCAATTTACAATGTCATTCTGCTTGAATCATGATTATGTTGGTATGCTGCTCAGAGTAGTTGGTCTTTAAAGGAATAGTTCCCCTAAAAATGTTGCAATTGTTAAACGGTCAAAAACATTCCAAATGCTAAATGACAAGTTTTTGTAAATATATGACAATGCGCCATAAAATTGTACATATACAAATTGTGCCTTATGGTGTCATACGGTGAACTATTGCTTTAACGTGTTAACTTGGAGATCGGTATTCACCATCAGCGAATATTTCCAACATTATTTATTGTGGGTTTGTTTATATTGAAACTGCATGACTCTGGATAAATTGAGAATCATGATTTTTTTGTTTTGTTTTGTTTCAAACGGAGATCATGATTCTTGTGCGTTGCTGACCATTTTCCTGTTTCTAGTTGACGTGAGCAGAGCATCAAAAGTGTGGATCACGCCACAAGCACTCAGGATCATTTGTGGTAATGATATTTCAGCGCTATATCCTCTAGTAGTTGTAGCTAAAGCCAAACTAGCTTCATTCAAGCCCTTTCATCTCCGTGTGCGTTCTCTCTTTCTCCAGACGCGTCACATTAACAGCTTAACGCACAAATGCAACCCCCCAATGTCGTCGTCCATCGCAATGTTTCACTGTAGACATCGTCTGATGCCAATTTGGTAGACATCGCCCATCTAATTCATTACAAGATGATTACTTAAAACATTTTAAAATGCACCTGCAGACTATTTTTCCAGTCATGAATTTTATCATTGAGGATTTTTTAAAAATACTGTGCAAAAATCTTGTCTCGTTCTCGTGTCTCATCTCGTAAGCTAAGTGTCTCGTCAAACCCCTATTTAATAGACAATTGTTGTCATTTAGGAATGAGATTGCATGGGCGTTTGAGTCGAGATTGCGATCTTTTAACGATTAATCGTGCAGCTCTAGGCCAAAACACTGAGCAGAGCTTTGAATGTTTGATTGAGGTTTTGGTTATGCTGAATCAAAGTACAATATACAGCTCCATGATGAGAAAAATGTAAAGCAATTTATAACTTTTTCATTAGGGCTGTTACCACGATAATGCACGTATGCACCGCTGCACAAACTCAAATCATGCGGGTACTGTTTAGGCCTCCTGAATGTTTGTCTGGCCTAAATGACTTCACTTCTCATTTGCAGTATGATAAATCCAATATCTTTGTGTTTCAAACTTGACCTGCCCCCCTCCCCCTCTCTCCCTCTCTCCCCCTCTCCCTCTCTCCCTCTGTAGAGAGTATTGATGAAGTGGAGTTCCAGTGGAAGTCTCAGTTCCACCGCTGGCTTTCTTACATGCTGGACTGGAACAATCAATTTAACGACTATGCCTCTGTCAAAAAGCAACAGTGTGAAAACCTTTAATGTCTGACTACATTTCCCCAAAAGCAGCCCATGCAGTGCACTTTACTACTTCAGAAAGCTTTAGAAACCCAGAACCCATATGTATAAAAAGAGGAAAGAGCTTCTGTGGTTTCTATATCTTCACAACTTGGTGCCTTTTTGCTTCCTCCTTAAGGCCTTTTGTGGTAGAGAATTGCTATTTTGGGAACTCCAAAAATGGGTCCATCTTATCGAGGTACTTGGGTAAGTGTTTTTCTTGACACAAGAACATGTCTAGGTCATATTTCACTAAAATAAAATATAACATTATTATTTGTAAGCAGAAACGGAAGCATGTTTTAGAACCATTCCGTTTATTTTATTTTAATGACAGTTAAGCACTTGTCAACCTCATGTGTAATAATTATAATTGTAAGTAATTGAACATCATGGTATTATTCATTGTACTACTTGTTTTCATTCAAAAAGATATATCACAGTAATAAGAATCATCATGAAAACGACCTCAATAGTAAAAGGTCCAGACTTATTATACTCATTTCACACGTTTTTGTGAGATTCACATCCTTACTGGCCAATAAAATGAACTTTGTTTGATTTGGTTTGGTAATGTGTTTAACTGAGTGCCATACTTTTAAACTATTTATGCAATCTGACTGTGTTTAATGTGGAATATTTTTCATGATTTGCTTGAGGCTTGTTCCTTGCTTTGTTGTCAACTGTACATTTTAATACGTTTTAATAGGTGTAGTTGAGTGAATATATATAATTAAATATGAATGAAAGTGGAAATTCTGCTTTTTATGATGAAATTGAGGATTGAGGTTTCCTTCAAAGAGTAATACACTTCAGTGTTTATATGGCACATTTGTGGTGCTTTAAGTAATTCTATAATGGAAATAAAGATTAATATTGTTGCAGCAGCATGATGCTAATATTACATGATTAGTCACTGTAATAACTGTCTGGGGGGCAGGTTTTTTAGTATTTTCTTTTGTTTTCGTTTTGATGCTAAAAACAGTTATTCTGTTTTATGGGGGAAATTCATCACTGAGGATGTGAGCAGACTGTGCACTATTACTGACACTAGCTGTTGTTGTTTTTTTGTTTCGTTTTTTTGGGGCTTGACACAATGTAATAATCATATTACTTTAACTTTTCCACCTGCCACCTTACAAATATTATCTTGCCTTTAACCAGGGTTTGAATTTAACACTCACCAAACCCATACAAGGTTTTGGAAAAAGTCACTCTCTAATACAAGTTGATAACTTTATTACAATTTAATTCAAAATAAGCAATGCATTATGTTAAAGTTTCCAATAATGATAATCTTACTCTTGCAGATATAAATGACATGCTCTATTTAAGGCTTCCGACTACTAAAGAAAATATCTGTCATGACTCAGGCATCTTCTGATGACTTCTACCTTGTGTAAATTTACATTCAGATGCATATCTGGCATGCCTAAAGCAATTTTCTGGAACTCCATGTGGCAAATATCTCTCTCATTAAGCCTTTCAAAGCAAAAATATGAGAAGCAAAAACACAATGGGGCATCAGGTTGTTGTGACGGGTGCATTTTCGCTGACGGAGGCTGACTCATCTAATGTATGATGCTGCGACACAATGACCTGCTGCGCAAATGTGCAAGCCAAAAAAATAAAAACTATATTTGTGCAGCAGGTCATTGTCACAGCATTAATATCTAAAAATGAAAAACTAAAAAATAAACCTGTCAGAATGTTTTATTAAATTCTGTTGTCCAAAACAGTACAAAATACGCTTGTATGGGGTTGGTCCCCTTTTTGCCTTCATAACTGCTTTAATCCCTCAAGTTGTTCCAAACCTGTATGAATTTATTTATTCTTCAAAAGAAGCTATTCTATTCAAGAATGTTGGTATCCAGACAGTTGACGGTAGCCATTGACTATGGAGTAAATTATGACATAATTTAATGTTTTGGGTGAACTATCCCTATAATTCCTCATGGCATTGAGATCTGATGTGACTGTGGAGGCCATTTGAGTATAGTGAACTCATTGACATGCTCAAGAAACCAGTGGTAACAATTTACAATGAGGTCTAATTTCTTAACATTGGTTCATGTATTAACATGAACTAACAATGTGCAATACAGTGTTTATTAATCTTTGTTAATGTTAGTTAATACAAATATTAAGTATAAAATGAAGTTATTAATTGTCCATATTAGTTCACTGTGCATTAACTAATGTTAACAAATACAACTTTTTGGATTTAATAAAGTATTAGTAAATGTTGAAATGAACATTAGCTAAGATCAAAGGGTTAGTTCACCCCGAAATGAAAATTCTGTCATGAATTACTCACCCTCATGTTGTTCCAAACTCATAAGACTTTTTCATCTTCGGAACACAAATTTAGAACTTTTTGATGAAATCTGAGAGATTTCTGTCCCTCCATTGACAGCTACGCAACTACCACTTTGACGCTTAAAGTTCATAAAGAGATCGAAAACTCATCCATACAAATTGAGCAGTTTAGTCCAAATTTTCTGCAGATACACAATTGTTACGTCCCTGTAGGTGTGTCTGTGTTTCTCTCTTTTTCCTCTCTCTGTCATTTTCTTAGGTTCCACCTCTCTACTCTTTCTTTTGGTTTGCTCGTGAACCTGTCAATTTCCATCAGGCCGGGTGATGTCAACTCCTCCACAGCAAATCAAATTTTCCCGCCAGCATTTAAAAGGATGCCATTTTGAACGTGAAGGAGACTTGCTGTGTTGTGTGGTTTTCGTAATTCGTATGGCCAATATAGTTTGATCTTAACTCTACCACTTTTAGTTGGTCATCTCGTTTGCTTGAGTTTTTATTTGTTTATTTAATGGCGTGTTTCCCCCCTTGACAGGTTATATGCCACGTGACTTACATTGTGTAACACTTAGATAATCAATGTATAGACACCCCAGGTAAGAGTGTGGACGCCACCCTTTGTATGTTTTATTTTTGGTTCGTTAGAGTAAGTAAGTTAGGGCGTTTGATTTGTTTATTTTATTAGGTAGGTTAGTGGTTGAGTTATAAGTTAAACGTGATGAACAGATTGAATTTAGGCTTCAATTTAAGCTCTCAGATTTAATAAAAAATGAAAGTCTTACAGGAATGACATGAGGTAGATTAATTATTGACAGAATTTTCATTTTTGGGTGAACTATCCCTTTAATAAATGATGTAGAAGTGTTTTGCATTCTTAGTTTATGTTGACTAAAGTTAGTCTGGCTATCACCAGACCAAGCTCAATTTAAGATTGAACATTGGTCTGGGGAGTCTGCTATGTATTTTCTACTGCACAGTCAGACCACAAGAGGCTTGATAAACGAGCATAATTCAAATGACTCTGTATGCAATTGGACAGTCCTTCAACCAATCAGACCACAAGAGCCGTGATCAACAGGCATCGATCCATCCCTTCTATATCTGTCATTGCGTTAAACCTGCCAATAGCGTGCCAGGTGGATAAGCCAGTCTGTGATTGGTTTCCGCAAAAGTGTAACAGGAGCAGTAGAAATGAATGTTCAGGTTTCCAGACGGAGTTGCAGGGCGAAATCAAATCGCCGGCAGATCAGGCTGGGATTACCCAGTCTAGACTAAAGTAGTTAACTAATGAAACCGTATTGCAAAGTGTTACCAAACCGGTTTTAGATTATTTGAGCTCTGTGACATGGCACGGTTCTGCTAGAAGTCATCAGAAGATGGGTACACTGTGAGCATAAAGGGATGGACATGGTCATCAGCAATACTCAGGTAAACTGTGGCATTTGAACGATGCTCAAATACTAAGGGGACACTAAGTGTGCCAAGAAAATATCCCTCACACCACTACCCCACCACAGGCCTGAACCATTGAAACAAGGCAGGATGGATCTATGCTTTCGTGTTGTTTCATGTTATTCTGACCCCACCATCTGAATGTTGCAGCAGAAATCGAGACTTTTCTTTTTTTCTATTCAATTTTGGTGAGCCTGTGCGAATTGTAGCCTCAGTTTGCTGTTCTTGCTTGACAGGAGCCTATCTGTTCTTCTGCTGCTATAGTCTATCTGCTCTAGATTTGACTATTCTGCAGACCTTGGTTGTAACAAGTGCTTATTTGAGTTGCTGTTGCCTTTCTATCAGCTCAAACAAATATGGCCATTCTCTGACCTCTGGCATCAACAAGGCATTTTTGTCCATAAGACTGCCGCTCACTGGATATTCTCTTTTTTTTGACCATTCTTTGTAAACCAAAGAGATGGTTGTGCATGGTTGTGCAGTTCAAATCTGAAGCTTCTGAAATACAGCTCATTTGGCACCAACAACCATGCCACGTTCAAAATCACTTTCATTCTCATTCTGATGCTCAGTTTGAACTTCACCAGATGGTCTTGACCATGTCTACATGCCTAAATGAAGGCCATTGTGAAGAAGGCTCATCAGCGCCTTTTCTTTCTGCGACGGCTAAGGAGGTTTGGATGAACCGCCACATCCTCACACGCTTCTACAGCAGCACCATAGAGAGCCTGCTGACTGGCTGCATCACCACCTGGTACGGCAACAGTACCGCCCGCAGCCGCAAAGCCCTGCAAAGGGTAGTGCGCACGGCCAGCTGCATCATCGGAGGTGAGCTTCCCTCCCTCCAGGACATTTACGCCAGGCGGTGTGTGAAGAGAGCTCAGAGGATCATCAGAGACTCTAGCCACCCGAACCATGGGCTGCTCTCACTGCTGCCATCAGGCAGACGGTACCGCAGCATTAGAACACGCACCAGCCGACTCCAGAACAGCTTCTTCCCACAAGCAATCAGACTACTTAACTCCTGATCCATCAGGACCATAACACACACTGGACAGAATATCACTCAGCACAACCCACTGTAGATACACACACATTATATACACATTTATTTATCATTTATTATTTATCATATAGCACCTATTGTACATTGGATCTCTACTGTGAATAATAATGTATACTGTACATTGTATATTATTATTACTTAATGTATACTGTTTAATGTATGTTTAGTGTATATTGTTTAAAGTATATGTATATTGTAAGTATGTGTATATTGGTTAAAGCTGTGAGAACTAAACTCACATTGTGTAAATTATTTATTGTTTATTGTAGTGTATACTGTGCTGTGAGTAATTGTGGGCGCATCAGATGTGTAATCTGATGCTGCTTTAAATGTTGTACATGTCATGTCGTGACTACTATGTTGCTCGGAACGGCACCAAGAATTTCACCTGCTGTTGCACTTGTGTACATGGCTGTGTGACAATAAAGTGATTTGATTTGATTTTGATTTGATTGAAATGCATTGAGTCTCTGCCATGTGATTGGCTGATTATATATTTGCATTAATGAGCAGTTGAACAAGTGTACCTAATGAAGTGGCTGGTGAGTATATTCTTTCTGCATTATAGTCATTGAAATATATGTGCAAGAAATATTGAAATTGTGATGAAGACATTTTGGATTCAGATTCCTCAATTGAACATGTTGGCAGTAGCCAATTCCAACTTCACATCCTTTTAGTTTTTGTTCCTTTTTTCCCTGCCCTATAGTGGCCTAGTTACAGTTAAAACTCCTACTCCAAGCATCCTCCAAACCTTCAATGGAGTTTCATCTATTGTCCCTGCTCTTAAAAGCCTCTTCCTCTTTTCCCTTTTTGATCCTCCTTGATCACCAAGCTGACGTTTTTGCCAAGCCAGCTTAAAGTTTGCAAAGAAACCTTCACTTCTAGTTGCAGATTGTATTTTTGATGTGTCTGCAGAGCTGTTGTGACATCAGCGCTCACATCAAGTGTCACTTCTCACTGTCTGATTATTCAAAGATCACAGTGCTGAAATAAATGTGTGGACTTATGACACAAACTAATCTGATCACGTCGTTTTGTGTTGTGTGACGTGAGCCATTGCTAGCTTGTGTTTTTGCTGTGTCCTTGAACTTGCCCTTCCTGCAGATAATATTAAGAAGCCACAAGCATTTGGCATGTATAGCGCTGAGGGTTTAATAGTCGAGCAGATGGACTTTGGGGTCTTAAATGCCATCGTTGTTCATTTATGCACTAATCATTTAAAGACGCTACTTGACTGACCTTTTCTAAAGCATTTGGTTCCAAAGAGTTCCCAAATCAAGACAAAAAAAGCACCGTGTCTTATTAGCAAGTGCCCTCAATTATGAAAATATTTGGCATTTTTAAAAAACGATAGAGAACAGAGATTTATAATATGTTATGATATGAATTTTGAAAAGCTGGGACACCATTTTGAAGATTTATGAAAAGCAAGGGGTGATATTTAGCAGAACTGTTGAGTCTTACCAATCATTTTGCCAGAGGTTGTCTAGATCTTAGGAACTTATAGGAATGTATTCTGTTCCAAACCCTAGTGATGTGCCTCACCACTTGCTTTCTACATAGTCTGCTGTCTTCTAAGGCTGCATCCTGATGGAAATGGATACTCATAAGTGACCGATTTGAAACACTCTCTTCATGATCAGGAACTCCGGTAACAGTCACTCTTGTGTCACACAATTAACACTCCTTACGAGAAGTGTGGAAGAGATTCAGCTAACACTCATGTGCCTTCCTGTTCTTTGGGGAAGTTCCTAATTATG
Source organism: Romanogobio albipinnatus (assembly GCA_023566225.1). NCBI lineage: Eukaryota > Metazoa > Chordata > Actinopteri > Cypriniformes > Gobionidae > Romanogobio > Romanogobio albipinnatus. The sequence continues at coordinate 28,462,001 of CM042251.1, forward strand.
GTATGATGATGTGATGTGCATTCAAGGGATTTTAATTTGAAAAAAAAAAAAAAGTAAAATGGACACTTTGGGCAATTTCATGCAGTATTTATCTCTTTTTCTTTTTCACTTCCTGACAAAGACAGGAAGCTTTTTAGCACTAGTGTGACAGAATGAAGACCAACGGATGCATTAGGTGTGTAATTGATGCTTTATCTTAGTGTTTTAGCATTCCCACGTTGCCACAGTGAATTATGTGAATGTTGTTTTGTTACACAAGTGACAAGTGTTAAAATGTGTAATATAATATAAAAAATAAAAAAAAGGAAATGCTTGATTATGACCAGTTAGCTGCCAATTAGATTCTGCCAGGATTATGTCAATGTATACCCCTAGTTTCACAGACAAGGCTAAGCCTAGTACCAGACTAAGGGGTCATTTACACAACATATTTTTCAATTAAAACGACAACAGCGTTTTCGGTGCCTGAACTTTTTTCAAAGTGCACGTTTTTGAAAAAGGTATTTTTGGTGCAAAACAACTGAGCACCTTTGACAGTGGAATTTGTTGCTGTAGAGCACATCCACACGTGTATACATTTCACAAGTCACAGAGAAAAATCTTTTAGGAGTTGTAAACTTGTAGATTTTTTTTCTCTCCTACAAACACAACAGTTACACCTTGACACATTCTTCACTGCAGGCGCACAAATCACATTCTACAAATCACACATGACACAACTCATACACACATTTTTGCTACAGTGAATATGTTGCAAAACGCATTCACATACCTGTATCAAAAATGTTTTCCATTAAATTTTGGCTTTATAAATAAAAGAAGAATTTAAAGAAAATTGTTAAAGGGGTGGTAAAACACATTCTTTCGAAGGCTTGATTGTGTTTGTGGGGTGCACTGTAATGTGTTCATGCTTCATTTTTAAAAAATTGCCTTTATTCATGCTTCGTTTTTAAATGTTACCTTTATTCTACACTGCTCTGTCCCTCCTTGTAAAAGCGGTCTGATGGTTTCTGGGTTCTATGAAGCCATTCCCTCAAAATTACGCAATGGGCTCAGATTGGTTGGCTGGCCCAGTGTGTTGTGATTCGCTAGTGCACTTTTTTCGGAAACCTCACGCCCCTTACCTTTACCGGTAGTCTGTGCTTTGGCAGTATTAGAAACAATGGCGTCAATAAAACCATACCAGTTTAAGCCGAATTGGACCCAGAACATTTTTGTGAAGATGAACGAGCAGAACATGTTCAAGAACGGCTGTTAAACAACTTTCAGAATGGTTTGTTTTTGCTGTATAGCCTACTACAGTCCTCAAACTGATTTTTTGAGTAAAGACTGTGGATCTATAGTGATCGCTACTGAATGTCACTGTTACTTTTGTATTTTTAGAACGATTATAGCCAAATATCTGTTGCAAGAACTATTAACCCAAAACGAACACTAAACATTGGCTTTACTATAGTAGCTAAATCAAACACAGAACCATGTTTAGCATGCATGTAGATAAACAAGCATAATTAAACAATAATTTACACTAATTCCAAATTCGCGACGTTAGGTGTTTGTCGGATAATGTTAAGCATGAATGAGCATTTAACAAACTGGTTTGCAGAGCCAAACAGCGTTGTCAATTGTTTACTTCCTTGCGTAAAATAAATCATACTTACAGGTTGTGGCCTGTAAACAGCTTCTGTTTTTAAAGTTGGAACTGCTCCATCTTTCAGGACAAGCCGTTGTGCGGATCCTGCATTGAACTTGCAAAGATTGTGGAAGCTTTCCTCCATAAAATGTGCAGCACAGAGAGAGCGAGATAACCATTGATCCCTAACTCCTCGTCCCTAGGAAGCCTGAACAAAGTGGACGTGCAATCCGGATGAAAATAACAGCGTTTTCGACGGCATTGCGGCAACAACACGCCATGTTGCAATTCAGTCCTACAAATTGCGCCCGCACCACTGTTGTGACCTCATGAAATCTAAGAATACCACAGCAACTCTTCTCCACAGCAATAAAAAATGGCTTCACCCCCCTTATATAGGGGTTTATGTAAATATTGGGACTGGTGATGTCAGCAACCCTGGAGGAATGTCTGTAGTCCTTAGAAATTGATTTCTTTAAAAGTAAATATCTCCCTTTGCTTTAAACTTTGAACGTTGTAACTTTGCAGATGTTGTTTATGCTCAAACAGCAACATTACACACTAGCTAAAGTTAGAAAAATGAAATCATGTTTTACCACCCCTTTAAGCATTGTTCAGTTTTCAATGTTCCAAGATGTTGAAATTTTGTCTTTTATTGAAATGGTTTAGAGTTGTATTTGACAGTTGTACAAATGTATGTACAATGAAATTGATAAAAAACAAAAAACAAAACATGAAGTTGTGTCTATTTAATTTCATAGGGAATTAAAGTTCATACAGATGACCCTATATGGCCAATGCAGTGCATATAGTCCAGCGCAGCTAAATATTTATCTACTCCCATGCATGTTGAGGGCCCTATTGGGTTCACAGCAGCACTGAGTCACTCACAGGGACATGGACACCACAGTTGGGATCACAGGGTGTAAGACCACTACTTTCCCAGTCAACCAAAGGGATGTGCAAATCCTGTAACATAAGTACCTGCCACAAATGCATGCTGTTTTGAGTATAATTAACAAATATATACCTCATCATTGTACTCTTCAGAGTTGTGCTGTAGACCCATGTGCCACAGTTGAAATGGGGTGATTGTCCCAGCCATCTCTGAATCCATCAAGCTGGGCTTGCAAGCGGGGAATAAAAGCATAATGGCAGCAGAATAGATGAACACTACTGGACAGGTCAGGTTGACCATCCTTTTCCAGCTGGTGCAGCACATTGTAGAAGTGCTATGTGACCGCTGTGAACACATCTCGCTAGAGACATTCAATTCTGTTAAAAGCAAATACATTTATTTCAGCATTTGGAATATTCCTGTCCAGAAACAAGTTATTCCAACTGAATAATAATTGTAGCATGCAAATAAAAAAGGACTAGGTAACGCTTTAGATTACGGCCCGGAAAGTACTGCATAAGTAAAGCGAATTTACAGCATAACTTTCGGTAATTATAGTGTAACTATAAAGTAAGTATGTGTAGGTGTAAGGGAATAATATGTAATATTGGGGGAATAAAGGGGAAACTATCAGGAAAATGAACTAAATTATTTATACTGTAAGTATTTTTTAATTAAAGGGGCTATATGCGTTTTTCTGAAATTTAAACTCGCGACTGACACCTGTGGCCAAAAAACAGAACTGATCTTCATTTCTGCTCGCTCTCGCAGCGCGCACTCGTACGTGTACACTTCACAAGTCATCTGCTGCAAGGAGGTCAACATTATGTTTACAGAGGTAAGAACAGTCAAATACATATAATGTTTGAGATAAGTGTTCTCTTATCAAAACGTCAAACGTGTAGCTGACAAACTACACAAAAAATTTATCCATTAAATAAATAAATAAACCCATTTCGCCATTGGCATACACGCTGATGAAGGGCGCACAGACCGAAACTTTCGTAGAATATTAAAAACACAAATCTGAGCACTGTCCTTGACCACTTATTATACACAAGTTGCTTACTATCACCAAGTATGAAAGACACATATACATAATACTATTTAGCAATATTTATTGACTACATGTCTTATGTGAAATAAAATGCATCACACTTTACATCTTCATTTACCTCTTATTTTTTGTTAAGATATAGAAACAACAAACAATATAATGTAGCTTTACATGGCTATATAATAAATAATCCATCAGTTTTATATAGCGCTTTTCTAGACACCCAAAAAGACTTTACATTACTGATGCACTATTCATATTTATTTTTGTTTATATATATATATATATATATATATATATATATATATATATATATATATATATATATATATATATATATATATATATATATATATATATATATGCGAAGTCAAATGCGAAGCCGATGTTCACTCTAGTCCTTGCAATGCGCCGGTCTCTCTCAATCTTCGACCTTTTTTGGCCACTTGTCAGGGGTTTAACTTTTTTAGTCTTCTGTGGAGTTACTGTTGGTGTCCGAGTTGTCCTGGGTCTCTTCTGTGTATTCGTTAAATCCATTGCACTGCTTGCGAGTGTAGGCTACTCGCTGACTAGCGGTGGTGGCAGGCAGAGTGATCTGAAACGTTTAACATGAACGCGCTTGACGTCACATCCGCAGACAGCGCGGGAAAAGACGACCCGTCAGAAAATATGAAAAATAGGATACAGGCTTATAGGTGCACCCACTGTGAGCGGACAAGGTGTCAGTATGCTCATCAGGAGATGTTTGAGTCATAAATGGTAAAATAAAAAGGCTATAGTTACGTTTATTTTGGGGAAAAAGTTGCATATAGCCCCTTTAAGGGGTAATTATCTGTGTAGTTTCAGGGTAAGTATGAATCTACGGGCTGTAAATTAAGGTGGTGTTTGTTCCCCTCTTGTTTCATGTAGTTACAGGGTAAGTACACAATCACATACACAATCTGATATCACTAGGAAACCTTTATTTAAAAAACAAGTTTTTTAAAACAGATTTACAACACTTATTCGTTTCTCTTGAAGGAATCCTATGTCTCTAGCAATTCTGTATTACGTAACTGTTACACTGAAAATAAAGTGCACGCAGAAATGTTCTCACCGTTTACTCGTCTTTCACCCTCATGCCATCTGCGATGTATACAACTTTATTTCTACAGATGAACACAGGAAAATAAATAATCTCTGCTAATGAAAACTCATTTGGGTTCCTAAAAGTTGAAACATCAAACAGCACATACAGCAATAACTACAGTAATCCATACGATCCCAATGGATGAAGCAATGTCTTCTGAAGTGAAACGATAAGTGTTTGTAAGAAAAATAACTATTTTAAATTTTTCAGACAATCCCCCGCCAAGCAGACAATTGCTTCCGACCAGCAGTCATCTGCGTACACGAGCATGCGAGGGTTGAGTTCACGCTTGACGTAGCTTGAAGTGTGACATGAGCGTGCCAAGAAACATTGGTCATGCGGATGTCGGATGTTGTCGTTTTTTTTTTTTTTTTTTTACTGCTCACAACAGTATAAAACAATAATATAATATAATATAATATATGATAATGGCAATGAGAAACAAACAAGACTAGAAGACAGAGACGCCAGTTCCTGCGTGTGTTTCAGATGAAACTTGCACGAGAACGTCATGAAAGCTTAACCTTCTCACACGCGCTGGCAACAGTTGTTCGGATGCGAAAAGATGAGTAAATTATGAGAGCATTTCTTGGTGTATTTTTTCTTTTAATAATAATACAAAATATCAAAATACATGGGTTCTCTTACGAGAGGTTCTCTCGTATTGCGTAAGTTACTTGCGCTTCGGGAAAGCATTCTTTCTTCGAGATTTCTGAAAAACCCAAAATTATCCTTAATTTTGTAACATTGTCAACGCAGTGCGGCAGCCTGGCAGACCATAGCAGGCTATTCCAGCGTGACTATTGGCTGCTCTGCTGGCATCTGCAACAGCCTATCGGTGAGCCCGCGTGACGTGGCAACCTCGCGCCTCATTTACCTACAGGTAGGGCGTGGCCATGTGTATATAAGCAGGGCTCGCAGGCTGTATATTCGATTTTCTTTTCTTCAGCGAAGCCCTGCGCATCGCTGGATCTCTGGAACCCGCCACCGTCGAATCAAGCAGAGGACAGCGTCTGGAGAAGCCGGCTGTATTCGCCACCTTCAGCCTTCCGTGTCTGCTCTGCTATCCGGCAGCATATCCTTTTATTGCTATAGTGTTTGTCGCCGCTGCGTCACACTATTCTAAAAAGAGCCGAGCGTTTGATTCAAAATGTCTCGTTCCAACTGTGGCTCGTGCCACTTGCCACTCAGCTCCGGAGACCGCCACGTGATCTGTGCTCTCTGCCTGGGCCGTGACCACGCCGCCGCTGCCGCACTCGTTGCCGGCGGATGCCATGAGTGCGAGGAACTGACGATGTCGACCCTGCGGGCTCAACACGAACAGTTCGATGATGACATCCCTCCAGTCCCTGTCAGGCCGCGCAAGAAAAAGCGCAGCTCGCAGCGGACACCGGAGTTTGCAGGGAGAAGCTCGCCGGAACCTCTCCCGCCAGCTTCTCTCTCGCCAGAGGAGCTCACGAAGTCCTGGAACGCACCTTTTTCCGCGAGGGTCTCGTCGCAAGCTTCTTCGACGCTCTCACAAGTTGACGGCGCTGCTGAGAAAGGCTACAACGCTATCCCTCCGGTGGAAGAGCGCGCACCTTTGCCCGCCCTCTGGCTGGCGCTCAAAGGCTGCTCTCCCGTCCAAGGCCTGCAGAACGACGTCATCACTGATCGGCCGCGCTTTCGCTGCCGCCGGTCAGGCGGCGTCCGCTCTCCACTCTATGGCTGTGCCACAAATCCTCCAGGCTAATCTCCTCCGTGACTTGGACGAGAAAAGCAAGGACGCAGAGTTGGTTACGGATTTGAGAAGCGTGACGGATCTCTCCCTTCGCGCTACCAAAACCGCAGCACAAGCCCTTGGACGCTCCATGGCCTCTCTCACAGTCGCAGAGAGGCACCTCTGGCTCACGCTCGCTGACATAAGAGAAACGGAGCGCGCGGCTTTTCTCAATGCCCCGCTCTCCCCATCCGGCCTTTTCGGCCGCTTCTCTGAGGTACAGAAGACGACTCAGCGTGGCCCCCTTCGTCTCAGCGAAGACATAGCGGCCGCCCCAGATCGCGCTCTTCCAGTTGAGGCAAGCCGCCTCCCTCTCGGGGGCCCCGGCCTAGGATCGCGCTGAAGCCCGAGCCTCCAAAGACCTCCTAGCCAGAGGGGAGAAATGGCGGTTAAGTCCCGCCGCGGCCGGACCACCGTCAAAACTCTTTTTCCTGTCAGCCCCCACCATTGTGGCTGCTGCAGATGGATCTCACGCAGCCAACGAGCCGGCAAAACTGCCTTCTCGCCTGTCTACAACCAGAACCAGAGAAATCACAAAAGTTGCATTATTTCTGGTTGCACGGCTCAGGCCGCATGTGTTTCAAATACAGTAAAAGTGCCCACGTTTCTGTGTTCACCCCTGCACCCAAGCACTATAAATCCTGTGTCTCTCACTCACATAAAGCAGCCACCGGCCGCTCGAGTGCTCGAGTCGGCCTGTTTGCGCCCACACCTAACCACCACATGCGCTGTCACACAGCCCCTCTTAACCGGTCATGTTCCACGCATAAGCGCTGTGCCCGCTCAAACGCGTGTAGGGCCACACACAAAGCGCTCCCCGCTCGAAGCGGCAGAGACACAGTGTGTAGGGCGGCCAGCCATCGTAAGTGATCGGCTGGCCCAGAGCACAGAGAGCGCGCGCACCGTGCCCGCCCCTCCCAGTCAGGCCATCGAACCCGCGAATCGTGGCGTTCAGAGCCCGGAGGCCGTTCTACCCCGAGTGGCACACGCGAGAGCGTGAGAAGCCATCTCGGGTGTATCAGAATGGGTGCTAAAAACAGTGAAGCAAGGCTATGCTCTGCAGTTGGCTCGCCGCCCTCCGCGCTTTTCTGCGCGTACAGAGACGAGAGTGAGCGAGGAAGTAGCACATCTACTTCGAGCAGAGATAGCGACGCTGCTGTGCAAAGGGGCTATAGAACCGGTTCCCCATTCTATGAGCGAGTCGGGCTTTTACAGCCGGTATTTTCTCGTTCCGAAGACGGATGGGTCGCTCAGACCGATTCTGGATCTGAGGCGTCTGAACAAAGCTCTTATGAGAAGATCGTTCAAGATGCTCACGACCAAGCAGATCCTCGCGCATAACCTTCGTCGCACGAAGCGCGAGGTCCGTTGCGGTTCTCAGTTCTTGGAGAACTGCGGGATCGTGACCACCCTCATGCAAGGTCTTCAGTGCCTGGGCCTGATGGACCTGCAACAACCCCATAGCGTGTAAGGCGGAGCCTGCCTCTCCACAAGCCTGGTAGGCCTTCCCGATCATATCGGAAGAGTACCTACAGGCCCGGGAGGGGAGACACGGGTTCCCCCTGGAAGTGGGGTTAGGGCACAGTTGCATAGCAACAGCCCGTTCCACGGGAGGAACCTGCGTGTATCCCTTTGCAGGTCCGCCATCGAGGG
>CM042251.1:30427629-30475129 GCA_023566225.1 Romanogobio albipinnatus
GCAATGTTGTGCTCACGTGAATGCCGTCGTCCAATGGTGAGCTGGCTTTCTGACGTAGAACCTGTTGTGACATATTGACGTATTCTCGTTCATAACATTAAGTTTGAACCACTGTAGTCACACTGACTATTTTAACGGTCTTTACTACCTTTCTGGGACTTGAACGGTGCAAATGACTTGCTGCCTATGGGTGGTTCAGAAACCTCTCGGATTTGGATTTCATCAAAAATATCTTAATTTGTGTTCTGAATATGAATGAAGGTCTTACAGGTTTGGAACGACATGAGTAATTAATGACAGAAATTAAATTGGTGAAATTTTAAATATAAGTCTCTTACGCTCACCAAGGCTGATTTTATTTGATCAAAAATAGTGTAAACAGTAATACTGTGAAATGTTATTACAATTTTAAATGGCTGTTTTCTTTTTTTTAAATGTAATTTATTCCTGTGATTTAAAGCTGAATTTTCAGCATCATTACTCGTCGTCAGTGTCACATGATCCTTCAGAAATCACTCTAATATGCTGATTTGATGCTCAAGAAACATTTCTTACTATTATCAATGTTGAAAACATTTGTGTTGCTAATTTAATTGAAATATTTTTTGAAATATAAAAATTTTACTTAATGTCTTTACTGTCTCTTTTGATTTTACTGCACAATTAAGTGCATCTTAACTAAATAAGAGTGTGAATTGGGTTTTTTTTTGTCAAATCTTAATGACCCAAAAACAGTAGTGTAGATTGACTAAATTCAAATGAAAGGAAATAGATTTTTTTCTTGGCTTCCTTGTACAACTATTCTCCCGTTTTGACATAAATCCGAACTAACGGCGTTATTTGTTTATCAGGTGACCAAGCTGATCCTGGTTTTCCATCGAGCCGAGGAATCTGCCTTCAGTAGCCGTGAACGGGAGTTATTTGTTCAGTTCTGCAGTGCATTTGCTGAGGACATGGTGCCTTTCTTGAACCGATGTCTACAAGTTCTCTTTCCTCCAGCTCAGCTTTCACTCATACTAGGTAAATATCTACCGGATATAATCAAGCACCAGCCAAAATTTACCACATTACAAAAATAAATCATTTTGCCTCAAAATGTATTTTGTATTTGTTTTGTAGGCGTCCCTCCAACCCAGGTGTATAAGTATGGCAGTCTAGGCTGCATCAATGTGAACATGGTTCTGGAGCCGCTGGAGTTTGTTCTGCCCCAGAAGGAGCCTGTGACCGCTGTCCTGGATCTCTGCACTGATCTGAGCAGCCTGATGACCGCTGAATCAGATCCCTCGACTGCAGTCAAACCCGTAACTCCTCAAGAAGAAAAGACTGTCTTTTCTGAACAAGAAAAGGCTGTGTCTGCACCTGATCCTCATCTTTCTCAAAAAGAGAACATTTCTGCTGAAGCGATCAGTACAGAGCAAAACGACCCGACGCCAGAGCCTGAAATGACCTTTGATGTACAGGACTTACTAGATGATTTGTCCACAACAGATAGTAATGTTGAGGAGATGTTGTCAAAATAAAAAGCAACAATTGCTGTATAGCGGGGGTGTCCAATCCTGCTCCTGGAGGGCCAATGTTCTGCAGAGTTGAGCTCTAACACACTTGAAACACATACGTTTCTAGTGAGTCTGAAGACCTTGATTAGCTGGTTCAGGTGTGGTTAATTAAGGTTGGAGCTAAACTATGCAGGAGCATGTTTGAACACCCCTGCTGTACAGTATGTGATGACTGTTTTTAGGTGTCCTATACATACTTATACCAAGGTCTGGTGTGCAATTTTATTGGCAACTTTATTTTGGTGAAGGTAATAATGTAATATATTATATAATTAAATATGGTTAATATTTAAATTGTGGTAATGTCAATTGAATCACGTTTCTGACTTACAGTGGTCCCAAAAAGTTTTGACACAAGTTAAATGCCACTTGCTTTGATAAAAAAAAGAAAAAGAAAAATAGCACAAGCACTTCAAGCTACACATTTCAAAAATCCCTTGTCATTATAAATTGTTTAAAATGAAGACAAAATAAATGGTGTAAATTTCTGTTTATTTGTGGTTAGTGGAACATATTCTTGATGACCTAAACCTGTTTTTTCTGCTAAGACACGTGCAAATTGATCATTTGAGACTTTGAAAAACCATGCGTAATTAGTGGGTTCAACATTGCACAAAAAAAGAAAAAAAACACTTCTGTGAAAAGCTTGTGCACTATTTGCCTACAGATGCAACATGAAGTTTAACTTAAGTGTTCAAAAACATTTTGGGTCTTCTGTATGTGCTTGTAATTTACCTCTGTTGTATGTTTTTTTTGTTTGTTTACTCATATTTTCTAAGGTGTTTTAGAGGGAAAATGTTTATTAAAATTGAAATATATATATATATTCAGCTGTTTGTGATATTTTGATATTCATTTGAACAAAGCAAATGTGTTCTTTTCCCCCCACAAAACCAGATGAAAAGACTATGAAACAGCAGTTTGCATTGAGTTGCTGTTTGTCTTTTCAAAGAATTTTGCATCAAGATCAGTCAGGTAAATCAGCACAAAAATAAGATTGAAATATCCCAATTTGGTAACATTACAATAAGGTCTCAATCCATTAACTAACAGGAACTAACAATCATCAATATATTTTAAGGTATTTATTAATCTTTGTTAACATTAATAAGAATTGACTTATTCATATTAGTTCAGAGTGCATTAAGTAATATGAACAAATACAACTTTGGATCTGTTTGTAAATGTTGAAATTACTAGTGACTAAGATTAATAAATGCAATAGAAGCATTGCTAGTTCATGTTAACAAATGAAACCTTATTGTAAAGTTTTACCCACAATTCCAAGTGGTTTGAAGGTAGAATATGGAAAATATTCTGTAACAGTAAAACTTATGGTTAAGGAAAGATGAAACATGATTCAGATAAATCAATATAAAACATTTTAATTAATTTTTCTGAATTCAATGTTTCAGGCTTTCAGTCCAGATTCTGCAGGTAGTGTAAGAACACAATCACTTCTTAACAAATTTTTTGCGTGCTGCGTTCGGATTTGTCCGTCGTCTTCCTCCTCCGGTCTGGGTGTCCCGCAGGTGTAAACCGGCTGACCTGCTGTAGATATCATGCTCAGAGAAAGGGGAGCTACCGGCCAGGTAATCTGGGTCCATCACGTCAGTCTTTTGGCGAGCTTTTTTAGACAACCTCTGCTGGGGGAAACGCTGATCTTCCACCAGGTGAGGGTTGCTGCCGTGCTTTCCTCCTTGTGGCAAAGGCAAAGAGTACTGCAGAGGACCAGAGAAGAGACAAACCACATGTCACTAACATTAACTTATATGACACTATTAATAAAATAGCTTTTTTTCCCATTTGAAAATTATTTTTAATGCATTTCGCTCAAACATTAAATTTACTGTCAAAATATCCAAAACATTACTCACTCTCTTCCCCTTTGGATTCAGAACTTTGGGATTCCTGGAAAAATGCATCTGCATGGTGGCGTCCTCATTCACGGTGACGGCAATCTTCTTCAAGGTGTCGTGCCCACAATTTGGACAGAAAGATTTGGTTATGTTTGTTGTTGTCCTAAAAAAATTGGAAACAAAAAAAAAATGTAATTATGTAATTGCAGCATTCATGTCACACATCACATATTATAAATATGTGTAATTATTGCTGCTACAAAATTTTCCAAGGGGAATCCAATCACTCACTTGAAGCAGGCATGACAGCGCAGGATGAAATTCCTGGTGTTTTTAATGAGCATGCCATTAACAGACAGCACATGCAGTCCAATCTGAATCAGAACATTCTGTCAGGAAAACAAGATTAATTTTTTTAGACAAAATAATAGACAATTATAAACTTGTATAAAATAGATTTAACAAATTTCTATAGTTTCACTTTATTCTAAGGTGCCCATATAACAGTGTAATTATGCATTTAACTAAGTAATATAAATTAACTATTTGTACATACTATAGGGTTAAGATTAAGGTTTGGTATAGGGTTAGTTGCATGTAATTATGCACAATTTATATTTGGGCTGCATTCACGCCCTGTCGTAATTACCACATGGCTTGAGTTGACAACACACAATTCCCAGTCCAAGGATGTGAACAGCTCTGAATAGAATGTCATGTGTTTCTATGGCAACACTATCAATGCCTAAATTAATCTGCAGAAGTCAGATGGTACAAGTAGGAGCTCTCAAGCTGTAAATACAAAGATGTATTGTGTGTGTGTTCGTGACTCTTTGGCGCCGCCCAATGCATGCCTCCACGAGTTTCGGCTGTTTTCGGGATTAATCGGTACAGCGTATCGGTCTTTTATTAATCTGATAAAACTAATGACTCTTCAGAGATATGAAGGATGCAATAAAGGGATGCTCATATTGACCGTTTAACCGTTAACCAAAAGTAAGAATTTTGACCGATTAATACTATCAGTTAAACGGTTTAAAAGTTGTTGTTTTTTGCGCTGCATGGTTAAAAAAAAGAAGCTGTATTTGTATACTCACGGGTCGCGTCGACACGTGCAACCACACGTGTCTCCACAGACATATTTCGCAAAATGAAGTAATGGAAAAAAGTAGGCCTACTCTGTGGGACCATTTTGACTTGCAAAATATGCAACGCGGTATTAAAATACAGCAGTAGTACAAGCTCTAGACTGGTGGAAAGCAAATGAAAGGCGCTTCCCCTTATCTCTGTATTCCAGGGGCATCAGTGCCATCTGAAGCTTTTTGTAGTGTGGTTTTGGTAAAGCTCACTAAAGTAAACATTGTCACGTATGTTCTTCTCGTCTCTATTTCCTGATGGTTTATAGAACAATTACTCAGAGTCGCCCTCTGTCGTTTCAAAGAATAGCACAACGGCGAGCTCGTCGAGTAAACACGTCCCCAAGCGGACAAGGTTTCGCTATTCCGGTTCTTCAAAGCTTCAAACGGATTCAGTGTGTTTTCGTTTTGTCATCATAATTCGTTAATTATTTAAGTGAAAAATATTTAGTGTAGGCCTATTTATTTTATGCTTTTTATTTATATTTTATTCTCTTTTTCTTTGTTATCAGAAACGCTGCAGGTGTTCTGTATGCTGCTGTTTCCACGGTAAAATACACCCGTGAAAAAAAAACTTTTTAACGGGTCACAAACACTCATCAATTGTATACAGGTGCTAGTCATATAATTAGAATATAGGGGTGCACCGATCCGATATTAGGATCGGATATCGGCCGCGATACTGACAAAATAGCTGGATCGGGGATCGGAAAAATGAACAGATCCACAAGCCGATCCAGGTGTTTTTTTCCGTCGCAGCAGAACCTACGTATTTCAATATTGAAGACACGTGGTGCCACACTAATCAGCTAATTAACTCAAAACACCTGCAAATGCCTTTAAATGGTCTCTCAGTCTAGATGTGTAGGCTACACAATCATGGGGGAGACTGCTGACTTGACAGTGGTCCAAAAGACGACAATTGACACCTTGCACAAGGAGGGCAAGACACAAAAGGTATTGCAAAAAAGGATGGCTGTTCACAGAGCTCTGTGTCCATGCACATTAATAGAGATGTGGTAGAAAAAGTGTGTACAAGCAATAGGGATAACCGCACCCTGGAGAGGATTGTGAAAGAAATCCCATTCAAAAATGTCGGGGAGATTCACAAAGACTGGACTGCAGCTAGAGTCAGTGCTTCAAGAACCACTACGCACAGACGTATGCAAGACATGGGTTTCAGCTGCCGCATTCCTTGTGTCAAGCCACTCTTGAACAACAGACAGCATCAGAAGCATCTCGCCTGTGCTAAAGACAAAAAGGAAAAAAAGTGGTCCAAAGTTATGTTCTCTGATGAAAGTATATTTTGCATTTCCTTTGGAAATCAGGGTCCCAGAGTCTGGAGGAAGAGTGGAGAGGCACACAATCCACGTTGCTTGAGGTCCAGTGTAAAGTTTCCACAGTCAGTGATGGTTTGGGTGAAGGTATACCACACACCTCATATGCCAGCGAGATAGCCTCTGTCACCCAATGGGAAATCCTCTGCTTCGACGCGGCAAGCCCGCGGCGGACAGCACCGAAGCACACCAAGAGTTGGTTAGATTTCCTCCAACCGTCAGACTGGTCTACATAACACTTCAATGCTTCAATGACAGGACAGAGCAAATGAAGCTTCTCGTCCTCCTCCGAGTCGAAAGGAGGAGGGTGAAAAGAGTGAAGGGTGACAACCTGAGAACGAAAACAAAGTGGACAAAACCTTGGGCACATAACCTGGCCTAGGTCTTAAGGTTACTTTGACTAGACCAGGAGCAAAATCCATACAGGACCCACTAACAGAGAGGGCCTGTAGGTCACCCACACGCTTCAAGGAGGATAAGGATAGTAAAAGAGCAACCTTGTGAGCCAGAATCCGCTCCGGAGCTGACTCCAAGGGAGCCTTTATTAACCCCTCCAGGACAACTGAGAGGTCCCAAGAGGGAATACCAGGGGAGCGTGTTGGCCTCAGGTGCCTAACCCCTCGCATAAAAGACGAACCTATGCTTGCCTAGGGGAACTTCATCCAACTCCCTACGAGCAGCGATAGCAGCAACGTAAACTCTAAAGGTGGTAGCTGCTGCTCCAGCGGCAAACTTTTCTCGCAGGAACTCCAGTATTGGTCCCACCAGGCGGTTAACTGGATCCACCGCATGGGACGAGCACCATGACTCAAAGACCCTCCACTTGGAGGAGTAGAGCCTCCTAGCGGAAGGAGCTCTCGCACTCTCAATGGTCTACTGAACATCAGCAGGAAGACCAGTGTCTAGAGCTACTGACCCTTGATGCATCATACCCACAACTTCCAAATTTCCAGGTGAGGATGCCAAATCCTGCCCTGAAGCTGGGGCAATAGGTCCTCTCTGATCCAGAATCCAGAAGGAGAACCAAGTCTGGGACAGCCAGAGTGGAGCCACAAGCAGGAGGCGGACCGGGCTCTCTCTCTCACCGTGCACAGAACCGCCGGAATCAGTTTGATGTGCGGGAATGCATAGAGTTTCAGGTTGGGCCATGGATGCGCGAACGCATCTATCCCCAATGGAGCCGGGGAGCTCAGAGAAAACCAGAGCCGGCACTGGGACGACTCCTTCGAGGCAAAGAGGCCTCACTCCACTCTGCCGAACACATCCAAAATCTGAGATACAGTTTGAGGGTTCAGCATCCATTCCCCCGACCTGAGCTTCTGCCTCGACAGGTAATCTGCTGCGAGGTTCAAGACTCCGGGTACATGGACTGCTCTCAGGGACAGAAGTTTGCCCTGAGCCCACAGGAGACGGCGCGCATGCCTGTCCAGGGTGCGTGACCGTGATCCCCTTGGCGATTCACATGAGACATCACCGCCATGTTGTCCGTCCTGACAATGACATGATGTCTCATGAGAGAGGGGAGAAAGTGCCGAAGGGCCAGAGACACAGCTCTCAGCAGTTTATGTGCCAAGAGAGAACTTCCCCTTCCCAGACCCCGCATGCCGGTCTGCCCTCGAATACCACACCCCAGCCGGTTAAAGAGGCATCCGTCGCGATCATATGGCAACGGAAAACAGCCCCCATATTGAAGAAAGAGAGGGTCCCGCCATACTGATAAAGCGCGGATTCTGCCGCGCGACACCTTCAATTGGCGAAGAGCCGATCCTGTTGATCGAGCACCTGAGCTTTTCATCCACCAGAGGAAGGGCCTCATGTGGAGCAGTCCCAGGGGAAGCACCGGGGAAGCTGCTGCCATGAGACCCAGGAGCCTGCGACACATGATGGCCGAGCCTGAAGCGGGCCAAGCATGTTACAATACTGGAAATCCGAGCAGGGGCCAAGCGGGACTGCGTCAGAACGGAATCCAGGTGAACTCCTAAGAAGGTGGTCTGCTGAGCTGGGGTGAGAACACTTGTCGGTGTTCACTCTCAAACCAAGAGACTGAATGTGCTGAAGAGCGACATCTCTGTGGCGAGTCACCAACTCCCTGGAGTGGGCCAGGATGAGCCAATCGTCCAGGTAATTGAGTATATGGATGCCCTGGAGCCTCAACGGGGCCAGAGCAGCATCCATACACTTCGTGAACGACCTCGTCCCCTTTGCCAGGGCAAAGCCTAAGGGAAAGACTTTGTATTGATAAGCCCTCCCCTTGAAGGCGAATCTGAGGAATTTCCGGTGTAACCTGAATTTGGAAGTATGCATCTTTCAGGTCTATCGTAACGAACCAGTCCTCCGCACGTATCTGTGACAAAATAGTCAAGTGTTAGCATCTTGAATTTCCCTCTGTAGAGGGCGAAGTTCAGACCGCGAAGGTCCAGAATGGGATGCAGTCCGCAGTCCTTCTTCTATCGCTCCTTTGAGGAGGAGAGAAGTAAGTTCCTGTTGTAGAACAGAAGCCTCTGAGGCACTGTTTACTACAGTTTGAATGACCCCGTCGAAGCGAGGGGGGTTGCGACAGAACTGGAGTGTATAACCGGACTGAATTGTGCAGAGGACCCAGGATGATACCCCTGGCAGAAGCTGGGAGAAATGTGACAGAAGAAGTGGGGTGTTGAGGTGCGGTGGACATACCTGAGATAGGGTGTCGAGCTGAACCTTGAAGGGAGGCGTGGCCATCCACGAAGGAGAGCACATGGAGTCCTGGCACGGAGTGGGAGATGTCACGGCCAGAGTGGGAAAAATAGATTCCCTGATTCCCGGAGAAGACCAAATGTGTCTCCGTCTGAACGAGCAGCGGATGGTAAGCCAATCAGACGTGAGGGGAATAGACATAAAGCGTCTCTTTCCTTCAGCGCCGGAAAAGGCGTGGGTCGGGCCAGTTCTGTGTTTCGGAGCATGCTGGGCGGCGAAAGTAACAGAGCTGGATAAGGAGAGCTGGTGAGAGGCGGGCAGAAATGCTTGCGCGATCTGACCCAGCCTCGGACGTGAGCCGAAGCTCTCCTTTTTCTGACCGGAGGGTCAGGAGCGACTCGAAGCGGCCGGCGCAGAGGGTTTGCTGGGCCGCTTTGGGTCGATGCGCCTGTGAGGACGTTGGCGAGGAAACGGACGACCACAAGCTCCCCAGATCGTGGTGGGTGGGAGATGACCCTGGTCGCTCCTCCTACTGGTGAACTCCCTTCTGTGAGAAGGGCGTTCTCTGGACTGAGAGGGGGAGGCGTTAGGGGAGTCTCTCGCTCTCCTGGGCAGTAACTGCTTAAAAGCGGCAGACTGAGATTTAGCGACTCTAAATTTCTCAACAACCGTGTTGACCACCTCCCCAAATAAACCAGACTGTGAAACCGAAGCGTCCAGTAGGAAAACCTTTTCCTTATCACGGATTTCCGTGAGGTTGAGCCACAGGTGGCGCTCTGCCGCCACCGAGCCCGCCATTGAATGCCCTATGGCGTGAGCTGTGTGCTTCATGGCTCGTAAAGCCAAATCCGTGGCTTTGCGCAGCTCCTTAACTGCTTCCGGTGTCAAACTGTAGCCCTTGTCCATCTCCTTTAGCACGTCTGCCTGATAGGCTTGGAGGATGGCCATGGTATGAAGGGCCATGCCAGCTTGACCAGCTGCCATGTAGGATTTTCCGATAAGGGCGGAAGTGGTCCTACACGGCTTAGTGGGAAGAAGGGGGCGGGACTTCCACAAGGGAGCTTCCAGGATCTGGATATCTCGCTGTGCATATCGCTGAAGAATGGTAGCTTCCTCCACGCTGGCCTCGAACTAGGGCCACTCAGAAACCTCTCGTCAAGCCGAGAGGATTGTGCTTTGCGGGGATGAGTCAATAGTTGGGAAAATGTAATAATATAAAAATGAATTTTAATTGATTATTTTCAATACGTCTAATGAATGACCACAAGTACCTGCATGGCAAAGTCAGTGGTCACACAGCCCACTTTGACATCTGCTGTGGGTCCCCAGTTACCAGCATCCATCTGGACTCGCTTTATGTTGCTGGGAGTAATCCAACCACCACCACTCTCGTCGTCTTCCTCCTCCTCCTCCTCCTCCTCATCATCACCACCATCACTGCTTTGTTCTCCTTCTTCCTCATGTTCTTCAGATTCAGCTGTGCGGCTGTCAGCGGACAGATCAACAGACTCTAGTTTGTTTGTAACTGTAATGGCGTCAGCCGCCTACAGAGAAAAAAAGAAAACACTTTAAGAATAAAATATCTAATTTTGTGTAAAGTGACTGAGGCAGTGGTTTAGATTATGTCTGTTTCCTCACCAGCATTTCCAGAAGATCAGCCTCAATGCTGGGCAGAGGATTTCTCCAAAAATGAAAGCTGTTGAATTGTGAACTATCAGGGTCTCGTTGCTCATTCGTTGTAGGTGGACTTCGGACAACTGTTCCTGGTTTACTTGACTTTTTTAAAGAAAAAGAAAAAAGAAGCATCTTAAATAAGTAGGTGCTCAAGTTTAGGCAAATCTGCATTATCAATACACATTGTCAACCAGTGAGGAATTTCACCGGTTTGTTTTTTTCCTTAAAGTGTCATTGGTAACACTTTACAATAAGGTTTCATTAGTTAACATTAGTTAATGTATTAATTAACTAACCATGAGCAATACATTTGTTACTGTATTTGCTAATCTTTGTTAACTTCAGTTAATAAAAATACAGCTCTATGGTTTGTTCATGTTAGTTCACAGTGCATTAACTAATGTTAACAAGATTTTAATAAAGTATTAGTACATTTTTAAATTAACATTAACAAAGATAAATACATGCTTTACAAGTGCAGTTCATTATTAGTCACATGTTAACTAATGTAGTTAACTAATGAACCTTATTGTAAAGTGTTACCGTATCGTTTTATCACTGGTCATTCACACCTCAGATTTGAAAAACACTCAAGAAAAGTGCATGTAAAGCTGTGGAAGAGTGGGAGTGTAGAGGGTGGGAATAGGGGAGACAACAACCAATAAAACACAGACCTGCACCACACTTAAAGACAAATTAATATTCAAATATGAGTAGAGTTGGGGGTTGCGGCAACCTATTAAAAAAAAAAAACCCCATGAAAACACTCACAAAAATCTTATCATAAGAGACAGCTATCATTAACAAATTAAATGTTTTGATAAATTATTCTTAGAAATATCAACAAATCAGCATTATAACTTTGCAAGGTTATTGGTCTATATGAAAAATTAGGAAGGTCCAATAATATTTGTATTATGTTTACAAGCACTACATTCACTGAACTAATGATACACACCAGATTTACACAGACAGAATAAAGGCTGTTACTACTTTGTACATTCATCTTAAAATTTTTGGTTTACATCATTGACTTCTGTGTATCAAAATAATTAATTGTGTCATCGGGTTCAAGATCAGACGTACTGCTGTATCGGTATCCTTATTTGCACATATATTTCATTTGAAGAAAACATACAATGAAATACAGTGAGAAAATAAGTATTTTAACACCCTGCTATTTTGCAAGTTCTCCCACTTAGAAATCATGGAGGGGTCTGAAATTGTCATCGTAGGTGCATGTCCACTGTGAGAGACATAATCTAAAAAAAAAGATCCAGAAATCACAATGTATGATTTTTAAACTATTTATTTGTATGATACAGCTGCAAATAAGTATTTGAACACCTGAGAAATTAATGTTAATATTTGGTACAGTAGCCTTTGTTTGCAAACGTTTCCTGTAGTTTTTCACCAGGTTTGCACACACTGCAGGAGGGATTTTGGCCCACTCCTCCACACAGATCTTCTCTAGATCCGTCAGGTTTCTGGCCTGTCGATGAGAAACACGGAGTTTGAGCTCCATCCAAAGGTTCCCAGCCTCGACCCATCTTCAATGCTTTAACTGAGGGAAGGAGGTTGTTCCCCAAAATCTCGCAATACATGGCCCCGGTCATCCTCTCCTTAATACAGTGCAGTCGCCCTGTCCCATGTGCAGAAAAACACCCCCAAAGCATGATGCTACCACCCATGCTTCACAGTAGGGATGGTGTTCTTGGGATTGTACTCATCATTCTTCTTCCTCCAAACACGTTTAGTGGAATTATGACCAAAAAGTTCTATTTTGGTCTTATCTGACCACATTACTTTTCCCCATGACTCCTCTGGATCATCCAAATGGTCATTGGCAAACTTAAGACGGGCCTTGACATGTGCTGGTTTAAGCAGGGGAACCTTCCGTGCCATGCATGATTTCAAACCATGACGTCTTAGTGTATTACCAACAGTAACCTTGGAAACGGTGGTCCCAGCTTTTTTCAGGTCATTGACCAGTTCCTCCCATGTAGTTCTGGGCTGATTTCTCATCTTTCTTAGGATCATTGAGACCCCACAAGGTGAGATCTTGCATGGAGCCCCAGTCCGAGGTAGATTGACAGTCATGTTTAGCTTCTTCCATTTTCTAATGATTTCTCCAACAAGCTGCTTGGCAATTTCCCCGTAGTCCTTTCCAGCCTTGTGGAGGTGTACAATTTTGTCTCGTGTCTTTGGACAGCTCTTTGGTCTTGGCCATGTTAGTAGTTGGATTCTTACTGATTGTATGGAGTGGACAGGTGTCTTTATGCAGCTAACGACCTCAAACAGGTGCATCTAATTTAGGATAATAAATGGATTGGAGGTGGACATTTTAAAGGCAGACTAACAGGTATTTGAGGGTCAGAATTCTAGCTGATAGACAGGTGTTCAAATACTTATTTGCAGCTGTATCATACAAATAAATAGTTAAAAAAATCATATATTGTGATTTTTTTTTTTTTAGATCAAGTCTCTCACAGTGGACATGCACCTACGATGACAATTTCAGACCCCTCCATGATTTCCAAGTGGGAGAACTTGCAAAATAGCAGGGTGTTCAAACTTTTCCTCACTGCATGCGTGTATACACGGTGCTGGTTCATGCTGTAGTTCAGCACTACAGTATATGAAAAATGTTAATAAAAACCTGAAACATACTTGCTCCAGTCTGGATATTAATTGTGATCCACACGTTCTGTGGCATAAAACGCACTCAAGCGAGTTGCTGCATATTACATACTGTAATAGTAATTTTTTGCATATGTTGGTAGTCAAACTGGTAGTGCAAACAACACTTTTGTATTACTTTACTGAGGAAACAAACTTAAGACATGTGTCTGATGGACAACAACGCAAAGCTGAACAAGCAGAGCAGAGGTGAACGAACAGCGCTGACATGGTCGTCAATTTGAATTGAATTCTCCACTGAAATGCGATCTCATGCATAATACAGCGGAGTGATTGGATTAAAATAGTTTATTCTCAAAAATGGGGAGAAAAGCTCAGAAACTGATACTCTCAAGCCACAGCAGCCAATCACCACCCTGAATGAACGCATATACCTCACTTTTCATGACGTTAAACCAGAAGAACAAAATATTTCCTAAAAATTAACCAATTTTCCATTAATAACCACAATGAGTGCTATAGTTGTTCATTGATGTGCATCCTGTACATATCTATTAACATCTCAGAAAAATGTTTAAGGGTTTCATGACCCTGTATCTGTATCAAAATGGAATAAGCCTAGGATATTCCTTTCAATAACATTATTCATATATAGATTGTATTTGCAAGTAATTACTTTTGATGGCAAATGGAAACCAGCAATGCCAACAGGAGTCTCTGGATGTCTTTGTGTACTGCATATTTGGACCTGAAACACAAACAAAACATGGTGTCTTAAACCAGAACAAATGTGATTGAATGTGAATTAAAATTTGTATTAAACATCAGTACCTTTTTCTCAGGTTCTTTCTTCAAATGGTCAGTTCCTACATGCTCAGTTTCCAGTTGATAAGTCAGAGCCAAGACCTTGATGTCCGTTGCTGAAAGACTGGGATAGTCTCCTGTCTTTTTAGCAAATTCTGTCACTGTGATATAAGAATTAAAAAATAATATGCATAAATCACCACCTATAACACACTTCCAGCACCCAAATAAAGACTTTTAAAGTAAGATGCATCAATAATAGTAACAGTTGTTATTACCAAATCTTATGTACTCTGGAAACGGTTCTTTGAAATTGAGCTTGTATGGCAAAAAAGCCAAGCTCCTTTTAGTTGGTTTATCCCGAATTTCATCAACAACATCCTTCACAGTATAAATGTTACTTCCAATTTCCTAAAGCAAAGTAGAACACAAACAAATATGTTACAGATAAAATGCATTGTTTTATGTTGGGTCTGGTATGCATAATACACGCACACACAAGTAATATATAAATATATTATATGAATACATTTATGCATCACTTATAAACTTTATATACTACTTAGTTGTCCAACTCGGAGCTGTCAGCATTGTCCATGGTGCAGTATGGTTGAATTAATTGATGCGTCATGGTAAATTGTACTCAAAACATTTTAAAATACACTAATGTAACGTTACTACTATGCAACACTGTGGAAAAACATGCTAATTTTGTATCATTTCGAATAATAATCTAATACACCACAATCGTGTCTACATACAATGCGTCAATTGTTTATTCTAATTCTAGTAAACTTACACTTACTGCACCAGCACGCACAAGTCAGTTTCGTCATTTATCCTGAGGCACGGTCATTAAAACTGACATTTCTGGATATTAGTATTAAAATAGTTAAAAAATAAGCCAACGTCATCACCAATAACTCACGTGCAGAGGAGCCCTTTTAATAAAAGCGCCAGTATCAGCCACAACATGCGCCACCATGCTCGCCTCCATCTTGACAGTGGGAAAAGCGTGAGAAACGTCGCGTCGGACATGAACTCTCGCGAGAAGACGCTATTGTCCCGTTAGTTTCACGTAATTTGTTGACGTTCTGGTGGGTGAAGATGGCGGCCCGCTGGAGTAGTGAGAATGTGGTGGTGGAGTTTCGAGATGCACAGGTACTCAGTCACTACACCTGCACGCGTGCATTAGGTGCGTTAGAAGTGTAGTTTTCATAAGTATTAGAACAATAAACACGCATAGCTGTCATGTCAATCCTGAGCGACGTATTTAAAACTTTGAATTGAATGGCATTCTTTGTTTATTAAGCTTTGATACTCTTACAAACGTGTCATGGTAAACAATGCACTTTCAGTTACTATTATTATTCATTACAATTATTACAAGAAACGTGTTGTCAAATAAAATCATAGAAAAACTACTCATTATAGTAGTAATGATTCCCTTAAATTACAGTAGTAACTGTGGTTCAATATAAGCAGGTGTTTAGTCATTTTATAGAGATCCAACATACATACAATGAGAATTACAGAGTGCATTATTGTCAGACAGTATATCCAAGTATTTGGATAAATAAGTTACACATAAATCGGAATGTCATTACATGTAAATATATAATATTATTACTTTAGATAAACTATTAAACTAAGTGTCATTTATTTTAAAGAAAGATAATATAAACAGTTTACAATGTTATATGCATGTTTTTATGTTTACAAAAAAAAGTAATTACACTAGACAATAACAATACATTTAGAGGGGTAAAAAGAAAAACAATATACAAAATATATGCAGCCTTTTTGCAGTTTATGTGATGTGTAATGACAGACTTTTCTGTTTTCAGGCTACTGCAATGTCAGTGGATTGTCTCGGTCAGCATGCTGTTCTTTCTGGGTGTGTACAGCTTTGGCTAATGTCACATCATCATGTGGAATTATGAACACACCCTTAATATAGCCTACATGCCTTTATATGCATAGTTTTATATGCTGCATCTACATTCCTTTCATATGGAAGCCAGTTTCTGCCACACAAGAAAAAGCATATACATAATTATAACATAAAGAGTCAAAATTAGGACAAAAAGTTGAAATTTGGACATAAAAAGTATAAATTAGGAATTTGTCATACTAAGTGATAATCATAACACAAAAAGTCTATGACTATGTCGTAATTGTAACTTTATGTCATAATTTGGACTTTTTATGTTATAATTATAATTTACCCAAGGATTTTTTTTTCTTATGTGGTATGGAAGCCCATTTCTGCCACATAAGATTACTTTTTATCTCATAATTATCATTTTCAAAAGCGTTATTTTTGAAAATGATAATTATGGTAAATTTGAAATTGTGACATAAAAGTGTAAAGTTATGATTTAAAAAGTAATTAATATGAAAAAAAGTTAACATGCAATTTTTATCTCATAATTGCGACTTAGTATGTAATAATTTAGATTTCTTTCTCATAATTATGGCCTTTATGTCGTGATTTTGACTTTTTATCTCAGAATTATTACTTTTTATGACTTTTATATGCATTTGCTTTTTATTTTTTATTTTTTTAAATTATGTATAATAATTTAATTATAATTTACACAAGCATATTTTTTTCTTATGTATCAGAAATGAACTTCCATAATTTTCATATCTGTTTTTAAGTTTTTAAATGCCTTTCTACATATATTGTTATACCACACTTTATTTACTCTTTTGACTTGTGATTTATTTTTTTGAATAGGAGACGATTCTTATATGTTGTAAATTTGGAGACGCCGTCCGAAGCTCCACGCAAAATCAGCCGGCAAAGCAAATGGGACGTTGGGACAGTTCAGTGGAATCCGCACAAAACCGAGGCCCATTTATTTGCTGCATCTGTATGTTAAGTAGTTATCATATATTGCTGATTAATGACAGTGTCATAATGGTCATATTTATTGTTTCACATGTCTACTGAATATTCATTTTATAATATTTTTTTTTATATTACAAATAATATACATTTTCCTTATCTTCACAAAGAATAACCAGCGTGTTGACCTGTATGTTTGGCGTGATGGGTCCGGTGAAGCTCATACGTCTTTGCAAGGCCATACACGTGTTATAAGGTAACGCAGATGATGTCATGCTGAAATGCTGCTCATCCAAACAATGACGAGACAATGCATGATCAAAAAAGTTCAGACCTTATCTTTAAATCCTTGCCAAAAGTAAACTATACTATAGCTCAGGTCTGAACTGTTAAATTGTGGACAATTAATCACAGCGAATCTCTTTAATGCTGCTGTTTATTGAGAGAAGATATATAATTTGACTTGACCGCACTTGAATACATTCTAATTATAACAAATAATTCATGAATATACGTTTTTATGTGGTTTGATGTTTAAAGCAAAACTTTTCGCCCTGTTTCAGTGATTTGGATTGGTCGTGGTTTGATCCAGAGTTGCTTGTGACGAGTTCTGTGGACACATACATCTACATATGGGACACAAGGTGAGCGCGGAGAAAGAACACATAATAAAGAGTTTGTGGAGCATACCATGTTTTACGCTTTTCTTTCTTGATTTCTAGGGACACACGAAAACCAACTGTGGCCCTTTCTGCCGTGGGTGAGTGCAAAAAATATATAATTTATTAGTTTATTTAATCTCTGATGTCGATACTTTTCTAATTTTTTCTCTGTTTTAGCCGGAGCCTCTCAGGTGAAGTGGAACAAACGGAATCACTATTGTTTGGCATCAAGTCATGATGGCGATGTCAGAATCTGGGACAAGAGGGTGATTATGTCATTCTGTTACTTGCTACATCATGATTACATTATTGGTGTCGTTTATCAATCAGGGCTTTGTTTGCCTGTCAATCTGTCTACTTACCATTTATAAGTTTGGGGCCAGTAAGAATTTGTTAGAAATGTTACCAAAAAAAACTATATATCAAAAAATGCTGTTCCTTTGAACTTTCTATTCATCAAAGAATCCTGAAAAAAAAGTATCACAGTTTGCATAAAATATTAAGCAGCATAACTGTTTTCAACATTGATAGTAATAAGAAATGTTTCTTGAGCATCAAATCATCATATTAGAATGATTTCTGAAGGATCATGTGACACTGAAGACTGGAGAAATGATGCTGAAAATTCAGCTTTAGATCACAGGAATAAATTACATTTTAACAGTTGTTTTATATTGTAATAATATTATAGTTTTTACTATATTTTCTTTCAAATAAACGTATCCTTGGCAAGCATAAGAATATTCTTTCAGAAATATATATAAAAATTCCCATCCCCAAACTTATGAACAGTTTTTGAAGTTCAACCCCTAGCTGTATATTAAAAAACAAATATGTTTTGATCAAGATATGTTTTGTTCTGTTACAGATATTTTTTTTTGACATTGTAATGCGTTTCAGAAACCCAACACTGCAGTGGAGTATGTTGCAGCCCACCTGTCAAAGATTCATGGTCTGGACTGGCACCCTGATAACGAGTACATCCTGGCTACTTCCAGTCAGGACAACTCTGTTCGGGTGATTATAATTACAATTATTGATCGTATTGTTCACATTCTTTTGTGTTTGCAGTTTAACTTATACCTGGTTCTGTGTTTATACTGATTTACCCCAAAAGTTCTGGGATTACAGACAACCCCGGAAGTACCTTGATATCTTGTCGTGTCAGGTGCCTGTGTGGAAGGCCAGATACACGGTACAATACAAATCATGTGTTTAACCAAATTTGTTGATGTTGTGACAATTACACTACCTGTCAAAAGTTATAATTAAAGGTCCCATGATGTGATTTTTTTATTTTTATTTTATAATGTTTCCTGAAGTGTACTTATATTGTTAGTATGATTTTTACATCATAAAATGTCATAATTTAGAAATAAAAGGCATTTTTCTATCCTGATTTTAACCCTCTGGCTTGAATGCTCTGTTTGAAGGGGCATGTCTGCTGTGAGACTTTAGTGTAAATGTTCACTGTTGTGATTGGCTGAAGTCTTTGCATTTGAAATGCGTATTACATGTGGAACCCCTCTCAAATACTTTTACTACTTTTTTTACTATTACAGCTGTCGAGATTAACGAATCGTGAAAGTGTTGATTATAGAATTATTTTTAGATCTTTTCCCATCGCATGAAAGGCTGCAGTGATGAGCACTGAGTATACAGACTGTCTGTTGATCGCGTGAATGCAGTGATCTTGTCATTGCAATGCTATTTTTCTCACAAAATGCTTTGACCACAACTAATAGTAAACTGAATTACAGCTTTGAACATTATAAAGAGAGTGTTCTTTGACTGTGTGCTATAGTTTAATCACAATTTAAGTAACAGATTGTTTTCATGCTACTAAGAGAAACAATGTGAAGTTGATCGTTTAGTCACTGGCTTGATTCATTGATGCATAAACAGTATTAAACAATTTAGAAAGAAAGTCTGTGTGAACTTGAATAATTAGCTACACATCAGAAATAACTGACCACAGATCAGGCATTAATGAACACTGTTACTCACTGTTTGTGGCATTGCTGTCGAATCCATATCGTAAAGTCTGTTTGTAAAGCCTGTGCTGACGTTGCTACTGAATTAAATGTAAAAGATAAACTGAATCCATTTCCTCCAAATTCTCTGGGTGGGAAAAGCAGAGAAAGGGGAGGTAACCTTTCCCCGTATGACGACATACTGGGAAGATTCCAGATCGGCTCGTCTGAGCTTGCATTTTCTCAAAGGCAGAGCAGGACACCCAGGGCTTGGTTTACACCTATCTCCATTTCTAGCCACTGGGGGACCATAGACAGGCTAGGGGAACTCATATTAATGTTAAAAAACCTCATAAAGTGAAATTTTCATGTCATGGGACCTTTAAGATTTTGTAATGTTTATATTAATGTTTGCAATGTTAATGTTGTAAAATGTAATTTATTCCTGTGATGGCAAAGCTGAATTTTTAGCATCATTAGTCCAGTCTTCAGTGTCACATGATCCTTTAGAAATCATTCTAATATGATGATTTGATGCTCAAGAAACATTAATTATTATCAGTGTTGAAAAAAGTTGTGCTACTTATTTTTGTGGAAACTGATATACTACCATTCAAAAGTTTGAGTTAAAAAAAAAAAATATATATATATATATATATATATATATATATATATATATATATATATATTAATACTTTTATACAGAAAGGATGCATTAAACTTATGAAAAGTGACAGTAAAGACATGTCAAATATTATAAAAGATTTCTGTTTCAAATGAATGCTGCTCTGTTGAGATTTCTATTCATCAAAGAATCCTGAAGAAATGTATCATTATTTCCACAAAAATCTTAAGTAGCAAAAACTATAATCAACATTGATAATAATAAGAACCATTAATAATAATTGATCAACAAATCAGCATATTAGAATGATTTATGAAGTATTGTGTGACTGGAGTACTGGAGTAATGATGCTGAAAATTCAGCTTTGCCATCACATGAATTTTGCAGCCTTTGATGAGCATAAAATAATTACTTCTTTCAAAAACATTTTAAAAATCTAGGGATGCACAATATATCGGCCACCATATCGGTATCGGCCGATACATGTTTCTTTTAAGATAAGAAAATTAGGCCGATATATTAAAGCTGAATAATTATGGATTATTTCCTTCAGCTGAGACATTTCAGATGCACACTGTTAGGCATGATGGGTTTTTTTTATTTTTTTTATATTGTTTATTTCGGTCCTATTTTTCATAATAAAAAAAACACAAAAAAATATAATCATAAATATAACATAAATCGCTTGAAATATTCTCAGCGCAAGTCTGTCATACCGGCTGCATACAATTCTAATGAGAACATCATTATAATTGTGTGCTTGGGACATGGCTTTTAATGGAGATTTTTAATCTTATTTAACTTTTACTTTTTCAGTTACTTTTTCTCGCACCATTGAATGGTGTCATGTTGTAAAGTACTCACTTAATCCTCTTCCATTCCATACATTCAGCCCTTCTCTAATGGACTGGTTACAGTGATGGTTCCTCAGCTACGGCGAGAGAACAGCCTCCTCCTGTGGAGCACGTTGGAACTCAATAGTCCCGTTCACGCTTTCGTGGGCCATGACGATGTCGTGCTTGAGTTTCAGTGGAGGCCGCAAAAAGAAGGTGAGAGGAGCAACCACTAGATGGTGGTAATTCTGGGAACGAGTGCTTCGTTTTGTCTTTAAGGTCAAACAAGTATTATTGTCTTTCACTATCCATTCCGTATTTTAGGTTCCAAAGACTGCCAGCTGGTCACATGGTCGAGAGATCAAACCCTGAGGATATGGAGAGTAGATCCTCAACTCCAGAAGGTGATGCTCATGAACTCAATACTTTCTCCATGGCTGGTGGCTTTATGTTTGAGACTGATGGTGTCATGATGGTGTTCTGTAGCTGTGCTGTGCCAACGATATCATGGATGAGTTGATGGAGGGCTTGACTCTCACCACAGAGACGGAGAAAACTCTGAGGTCCCAAGAATCACCACTGAGTCCAGGATTCACAGCGGACAACTCACAAGGTGAAAAGGTTGATTTGCTCTGACAGTGATTTGATGCATTATGGTTCATTTATTGAATTATTTTGGTTTAATTCATAATTATTAAAAAAAAAATATCCTGAAGAAATGAATGTAATTGTGAGCACTGTCTGTCTGCCTGTATTACCATTTTATAATTAACATCTACATTGTATTCTGGTTATTTACATCTATTATATTCCATTTTGTTGTGCTGTGCTGTGTTGTGTGGTAGAATAGAATAGAATTATAATAAAGGAATAAATACAGACGCTAATACAGACTTATCATTTATAATAATAACTCTGCTTCGCGTCGTGACCGCATTACCACCTCGGGTGACCCGACGGCCCGTCGTCAATTATTCCTTACATATTATTTCTATTTTAAATACTTTCTATGCTTGTGAGCTTTCTATTCATCAAAGAATCCTTAAGAAAATGTATCACGATTTACACAAAAATATTAAACAGCACAACTGTTTTCAATAATAAAATGTTTCATGAGCAGCAAATCAGCATATTAGAATGATTTCTGAAGGATCATGTGACACTGATGACTGGATAAATGATGCTGAAAATTTAGCTTTGCATCACAGGAATAAATTACATTTTAAAATGTATTACAATAACAAAAGTTTTTTTAAATAGTAAAAATATTATACAATATTACTGTTTAATGTTTATACTGTATTTTCGATCAAATAAATGCAGCCTTCATGAGCATAAGAGTCTAAAATATAACCACAACCCCAAACTTTTGAACGGTATTGTGTAAAATAAAATATATGATATTACAAAAAGTAGAGATAATATAAAAAGTAAATTGTGGATTTTGATTTGGTGGATTTTTAACTAATATTGAAAATGTATTGTCGATAAATAATGCATTGAAAATTTTTGTAATTTTAATTGATTATTAAATCTCCCTATTCATGTATTGAATTTTCATTTTTGACCCCATGCTCCATTTAAAATGGTAGATGTTCCAGTCAGATCCTAGTTTTATTAAATGTAAATTACTGTCTGTTCACAGATCAGTTTGACGGCCCTCAGTCTGGCCTGTCATCCAGCGGTAAGAATGATGTACCAGGTTTGCCTCAGACTCTGCAGCAGGAGTTTTCTCTTGTCAACTTACAGATTCGCAATGTCAATGTGGAGGTCAGTCACTGTCATTTCTGAAAATCTGATGGAATGTAGTAACTGTATTAAACTGGTATTTGGAGTGTCATGTTGGAGAATTATAATGAATAGGATGCAATTATAATTATATGTAAATAAATAAGAAATTACCATTATTGTTCTTGTAGATGGATGCCGTCAACCGCAGTTGCTTTGTGTCGGCTGACTGCGGAGCCAATCGAGTCCGTCTCGTGGTGAAGTTCCCTGCCCAATATCCCAACAATGCAGCTCCTACTTTCCAATTTGTCTCTCCGACAAACATCTCGTCTTCCATGAAGACCAAGATACAGAAGGTTGAAACTAACACCCATCAAGCTTGTCTTAGTCAATTAGTCAATGTTTTGAACAATGTCATGATGAAGCAGCAACTCTTTTGTAGATCCTGACAGATACATCACTTCAGAAGGTGAAGAGAAACCAGAACTGCTTAGAGCCATGTGTTAGACAGCTGGTATCCTGCTTGGAGTCAGATGGAGTCATGGTGAGTAAATTTCACTTACTCATCATTTCCAAATTGTTCCCGTGATCACCAGCAACATCATGATGCATTTTTTAAACCACTGTTTCTCCTTTGTCTCCAATTCGATGTCCAGGAGGATGGTACAAACCCCTACGTGCTCACAAACCCAGTGACTCCTGCTCTTCCTGCTTTTCCTCGAGTAAGCAACACTTATGGTTCATACCAGGACTCCAACATCCCTTTTCCCCGGACCTCAGGGGCTCGCTTCTGTGGAACAGGTGGGTTGCAATAACAACAGACCTTTTCCTTTCCATCTATGCATATTTAACATCAGTGCCTGAACCCATAAATGCGCTTCTAGAAGAACGGTCAAAAATTCCCATAAACACACTCCTTGTTGAAAGCCTTCCCAGAAGAGTTGAAGCTGTTATAGCTGCAAAGAGTGGGCCAACGCCATATTAAACCCTATGGATTAAGAATGGGATGTCATTTAAAGGGATAGTTCACCCAAAAATGAAAATTCTGTCATCATTTACTCACCCTCAAGTTGTTCCAAACCTGTATGAGTTTCTTTGTTCTGCTGAAACAACAAAGCTGATAGAGCAACCATTGACTACCATAGTATTTATGTTCCTACTATGGTAGTCAATGGTTGTTCTATCTGCTTGGTTACAAACATTCTTCTAAATATCATATTTTGTGTTCAACAGAACAAAGAAATTCATAGAGGTTTGGAACAACTTGATGGTGAGTAAATGATGACAGAATTTTCATTTTTGGGTGAACTCTCCCTTTAAAGGTCATGTGCATGTAAAGGCAGGCGTCCCAAAACCCTTTTTTTACATGTAAATTCGACACATAAATTACAACTTAATTTTCCCATTAGGTTCCTTGGTTTATTTCACACGGCCCATGACTATGCATCGTATGGCCCCTCAGACTGAACCTACTCCCAGGTGAATATTCAATCCTGTTTGCTTGTTTTATCGGAAACGGTATTATTTGATTGAAATGGAAGACAGGTTAGTATGTGTAAGATGATGAATATGATCATAAGATTAATTCTTTGTTTGTGTGCAGGTCACTGTCGGCTCTCTCAGCCTATCACAGCGGGGTGCTGACACCCATGAAAATGCGAACTGAGTCTCAGACCACCCTGAGGCTGTACAGCGGGAGTCCAACACGCACAGACAAAGATCAAGTGTCCATATCGTCCTTCTACTACAAAGAACGGGTGAGACTCGTCACACTGGACTGAAATGAGCTTGTCTTAAAAGTTTTATTTTAGCTTAACAAAGCTTACTTTTTCAGCAGCCTTGATCAGGTGGTGTGGTTTGTATGGTTAGCAATGGCAGTTCATTTTATTTTTGTTTTGTTTCGAGAAGGCTCCTAACAGTGAAATGGACGTATGTTTGCCTGTCTGTAGACATTCTTACACATTATTTGCAAATGTGTTTTGCTTTAGATATTTTCACTTTCATAACCCTACTATTTAGCTTTATAACATGTTTTTCTTCTTTTTGTTTATTTCTGAGTTATTCATGCTTTTCACATCCCCTCCTTCCAACCGCTTGACCCATGTGTTTAAAAGCACAATTTTCACAGTTCATTTTCACAGTTGTTTTCTCCTGTTGAGTTTTGGTGGCATGTGTCCCTCACTCATATTGCTGTGGTCTGTTTTATCCAATCAGAAGCTCCCTCTGTCTACTCCCCGCCGCTGGTCTGTGCAGACTATTCATGACTGTCCGGTATTGACCACCGCCCCTCCCTCATACTTATTCTCTCTCTCTTTTCTACTTCTTGCTCTAATGCCAAATGTATGGCACTTCACGGCTATGATAAAAATCAGATCATAAAAATGCAAGATCGTGGCCTTTTTTACTCTTTCTCTGCTTTGATGCTGCATGTGACACACTGTAACAGCCATTTTACAGCCAAAATGGAATTGTCAGGGATGATTTTAACTAACTAAATAAATAAATACATTTGCTGATGGTTTCACAGAACAGGCTTAAGTCTAGTCCCAGCCTAAAATGCATCATTTAGCTTTTACCTGAAAGCATCTTAAAATTTTGTCAGTGCCATTATTTTCAGTGCCATTGTTTTGTCTCAAGATGCACACCAGTAATGTTTTTTTTTTCTTTCTAAAGATTATTTATAAAAGCTACTTAAAGGGATAGTTCATACAAAATAAGTGTAACTGGTGATGTTGACGTGAGACGTAGCGTAAGCGTTTTAAACTGCAAGAGGCGTTACACTTTCTTCGTAAGCTGAATTCGTAAGGCGGTCCGCCGGAAGCTAGATATTTTACTTTATAACGTGTTAAATGTGGATATTTTTCTTACACAAATGCATTGCTTCGCTTCAGAAGGCCTTTATTAACCTCCCGGAGCCGTGTGGATTACTTTTATAATGGATGGATGCACTTTTTTTGGGCTTAAAATTTTGGGCTGCCATTATAATGTTTAGATTAGCCAGGACATTTATTTACTGTATATATTTCCGATTGTATCTGAAAGAAGAATGTCATATACACCTAGAATGGCTTGAGGGTGAGTAAATTATGGGATAATTTTTGGGTGAACTACCCCTTTAAATGTCCTAATTGAACTGGCTTAATCTAAGTCCTGTCTGTGAAACCAGGCCGCAATGTTTTATTTTAATGCTTAAAAAAAATTGAAGTTGTATTAAATATTTTAATTTCATGACTGCTACTAAATATGTACTTCTGGTAGATATTCTCCGTTTACCCACCTTTGGCAGGTGTGACGAATATCCCAGATGATATTTCACATTGTGCTCTTGTGCTTATTTTTTTTTTGTATGTTTAACAAAAA
The DNA here is from genome assembly GCA_023566225.1 of Romanogobio albipinnatus. Taxonomy (NCBI): domain Eukaryota; kingdom Metazoa; phylum Chordata; class Actinopteri; order Cypriniformes; family Gobionidae; genus Romanogobio; species Romanogobio albipinnatus. The sequence continues at coordinate 30,453,344 of CM042251.1, forward strand.
TTAATCATTTAAAAAAAATTCTAATTATAACATTACATACATAAATAATAATTTAATATATATAATGATTAATAATTGTGTCTTCAAAGGGGGTTTCTCTTACCGTCCACCTTATATATTTACAACTGAAATTTTTGCATTTCTTCAGTTAATCTAAAGTTTTTAATAGTAATAAGTAGTGATTGATGCTGTTGTTTGTCATCATGGTGCTCAGAAATCCCGCCGCTGGAAAGGCAAGCGAGAGGGAGGAGACTACAGCAGCAGACCCATCAAACTGGCTGGCAAAGTCATCATCCAGCAAATCTCAACTCTGCTTCCTGTGCACAAAACCCTCGGGGAGACATACGTGTATGTTCTGTTTTCTTAGATAGCAAAGCAATCCAGGTCAATCATAGTCAGATGATATCTCTCTTGTTAGGAACAGCCATAAATTACAGCATCAACTGTCAATACCGTGACATTCTTTTGCTCAGTTGTCATCTTGATCCGTGGCATCTTTTCATTTGTTTTCCGCTTTAGGCTAAATGTTAATGACATACAGGACACGTGTCAGAAGAATGGGGCGGCAGCCTTAGCAGTTGGCCGCAGGGATTTAGCAAAGGTATGTGATATACACTAGCGGCCAAAGTTTGGAATAATTATGTTCTGAAAGAAGTTCATTGCTCATTTATTTGTAAAAAGATACATTTTATAAAAAGATACAGTATTATCAAATATTACAATACAGTTCTACACAATACCATTCAAAGTTCGGGATTGGTATGATTTAGACTCACGAAGGCAGCATTTATTTGATCACAAATACAGCATAAACAGTGATATTGTGTAATATTTTTACAATTTAAAATAACTATTTACTATTTGAATTATTGTAAAATGTAATTTATTCCTGTGGTGCAAAGCTGAATTTTCAGCATCATTAAGCCTGTCTTCAGTGTCACATGATCCTTCAGAAATCATTCTAATATGATGATTTGCTGCTCAAGAATGGTGCTCGAAAATACACTATCATTCAAAAGTTTGTATAAAATGTATATTTGTATTCAGTATATTATTTTATTTATCAAATACATGCTGTTCTTTTGTATTTTCTATTCATCAATATTCCTGAAAAAATGTATCATGATTTTCCACAAAAATATTAAGGAGCATAACTGTTTTCAACATTGATAATAATAAATGTTTCTTGAGTAGCAATCATATTAGAATGATTTCTGAAGGATCATGTGACTGTGGAGTAATGGCTGATCAAAATTCAGCTTTGCATCACAGGAATAAATTACATTTTAAAATATATTCAAATAGAAAACAATTATTTTAAATTGTAATATTATTTCAGAATAGTTACTGTATCTGATCAAATAAATGCAGCTTTGGTGAGCATAAGATACTTCTTTCAAAAACAATTTAAAAATCTTAATCCAAATTTTTGACCTATAGTGTATATGTAAACATGATTTCTGTACAAGGCATATTTACAGATTAATTTCCATATTTTTTCCATGGTCCGTCTTCTTTAAGGTATGGGCACTTGCCTCAGCAGCCACAAATGTTGACCTTAGCCCTGACCCTGACCCTGATGCTGGAACTCCCTGGGCCAAACATCCATTTGGGCGACACCTGCTGGAGACATTGTGAGTTGCAGCTTGTAAACTGGTGACACCGGCATTTATGCATTATATAGAGCTATAATGTTATTATGTGTCAAAGCTATAATTCACATGAGCTTTGACTTTGTCTCTTTCCTCCACAGGCTTGAACACTACAGTCAGATGAGTGATGTTCAAAGTCTGGCCATGTTGTGTAGTGTGTTCAGAGGTCATGGTAGTCCTCAGGAATATTTCACTCTATACGGTCAACAGCAACCACGACCGGCGAACCTCACTGCTTACCACTCCCGCTATGTTCGTTTGTAGACCTAATGTATCAATGCATGAATTCTGTACTAATTTGATTTTGAGAGAAAGACACAGTAATTGTGTCTTTCAGTTAAAATTAGGATGAGTTGTGTATTTCTTTCTAAACTGTGAACGAGATATTCATGTATAGCAAAGAGGTTCTTTTCCGCGTATTGTCTGTGTAGCGCATTTTTGTTAATTACTTTGAATTTCTAATATTAATGCTCCTTTAGCCCAGTATCACCTCCAGTTCTGTCACTTCCGGATCGTGTTCAAGTACCTCAGACTCAGCAAACCCTCCGTGGAACACGGGTGAGAGATCATGGGTTTATTCGTAGAGGTTACATTTCAGTGTTCAGTGCAAAATCATACAACTATGTATATGTTTAATTATTCAGATTTGGCTGATGCTTATTGATTGATTGACTTAATGATATTAGAAATTTCTGTTATGTAACTCGTTTTTTTTTCTTTCTGATTTGTAATGGAATTGTTTAGAGCAAACATGTACATAGTTCTGATCGTTGTTGTTCTTTCTTCTTTCAGTGGGACGTGAATCAGAACATGCTCCTCCCTGGGGAGAATCGTCCCCGGATGACTATCGCTACTCAAACCAGATATACACGGACCCCCGAGAACGAGAAAAAGAGCAACATGACATGAACAAAAGGTACACATCCTGTTCGACCAATGACACATCACATCATCGGCTTCACACGTTCAAAACGGGACTTTAATGAGTTCGTTCTGATCAACAGATTATTGGACCCCTCCAACTCCTGGCAGTTTGACGATTTCAAGAAGTGTTACGGTGAGATCCTGCACCGTTGGGGCATGAAGGACAAGAGGGCAGAGGTGCTCAAATTTGTTTCTTGTCCTCCAGAGCCACACAAAGGCATAGGTAAGTTAAAGGAATAGTTTAAAACAGCTTGTGGGTCATACAGTACTATCATACTACCACAAAAAATTATTTCATCTCAATCCCTCAGTTTAAAACAAGCAATGGAGGTCCAGAGGTTTTAGAAGAGGGTCTAGAAGCATAAATGTGCAGCTTGTATTGTTATTAAGGCATTTATAATTATTTTTCCGATGAAAATGTGTGTTATTTGAGCTGTCCATTTGGTGGTGGGATTGGAACTACTGTTCTAGACAGTTCTATATAAACTTCTAGTTATTTGTTACCAACATAATTCCTTTGAGTATCTATTCTCTTACTTAAACAGTCCCTTACTTATGGAAGCTTGTTTCTGCCAGATAATACAAATAAAAAAGGTAATGGGGGTTTATGTGCAACCAACTTCCGTATTCTGTAAAACAGGTCGCATCGCTTCCGCGTCAGGTCTTTTGTATGTGCTTTGTTAATTATAGAGCAATGCTTACAAAGCAGTGAGCAAAAATGAGCTTAACCGATGTCCATTGCATATGCATATTGATATCTAAAAGTTTAAAAAAATTCTTCTCACTAACATTTAGATATTTAAATTGAATAAAATGGTAAAAAATTAAAAGAACTTGCTAGGCTACCTGATAACCTTAAAGTCCTCCTGTATTCAATCATTACTAGATTACTACATTTCCAGACTATTGCCCCTATTTAGTTTTCTATAATAAAAAATTAAGAATTGAATGAAAATAAATGTATCATACAAGAAGTATGTTTTCATGGCATGTTTAGTGATTTTCAAAACAAATTCAAGGTGCACTTTTTCATTATGCAAAAATGCATATTATAAGTGGTATGTGTTTCTTCTCACGATATTCTTAGCACCTTATTACAGAGCCATATACAGATTTTTGTGTGCGCACGAGAAACCATTAAACGAGGCATATAGGACAATGCACACTGAGCCACCTATTGCGCCATCAGTCCATTTCGCTGTGTGGTTTCTTGGCTGCCACAGAGTATGCATAAAAGCAGACCTAAGGTCCTAAAGAAAGCCACATTTTTTAAAAAATTTCACAGTACCAGTCTTTTTTATAGACCCTTGAACTTGGCAAATAGGACAATGCACACAGCCTTGTGCCATCAGCCCGTTTAGTGTCATGCTTTCTCCACCACCACAGAGGATGTGTTAAATTGAGAAGCCAAATTTAGAGCAAATAGATCTCTATTAAGTCATGTGCATCTATGCTCTCGTTTTCATCATTGTAGGATGACGCACAAAGAAAATAGGTTATAGTACATATAAAACTAGAAATTGTTATGAGCAAGCACTCAAAAAAATCCAGTGCGCATGTGAATAGTTTCTCGAGGGCACGATAAAGTTTCTCATGTGCATGTAAAAGTCTGTATATTTTATTTCTTTTTTTTATTATAAGGGCTCTATATGTTGTCACTTCAAGAAAATCAATGAAAAAAACCCTTAGAAAATAAACATATTTTCAGATTACTGTACTATAAGCCAAAATATAAAGCTGAAAATAATAATGCATGAACCATTTATGTTAAATATGGTCTGAAAATCTACAGAGAGGTTTGGAAATTTGAGTTTGGAAAAGTATGGAATTTTGAAAATGTGTAGGAACCCTGAAAGATGCATTAAATTGATCAAAAGTGACAGCAAAGACATTTATAATGTTGCATATTTCTATTTCAAATACATGCTGTACTTTTGCTTGCCACTGAAAAAATTGCATCACAGTTTCCACAAAAACATTAAGTAGCACAACTGTTTTCAACATTGATAATAAGAAATGTTTCTTGATTTATGTTCTTGAGTAGATTTCTGAAGGATCATGTGACAATGAAAATTCAGCTTTTCCATCACATGAATAAATTATATATTAAAATGCAAAAAACTGTTTTATTTTCAACAATATTTCACAATAGTACTGTTTTACTGTATTTTTTTTTATCATATAACTGCAGCCTTGATTGGCACGAAACGTCTTTTAAACATTTTTTTAAAATCTTACTGCCCAGAAACGAATTGACGAGTCCAAATTATTTTCTGTGACGATCGAACCCAGAGCATTCCTTCTGGGATGTCAGTCAGAGTTTAATTATTGAACAAATGTTTAACACTCACATTTCTGAGCCTGAGTTTCTTTTGCTCTCATACGTAGAGTTCGGCGTTTACTGCTGCCATTGTCGCAGTCAGGCCCGTGGCACCCAGTGCGCCGTCTGCAAGCGCTTCACCTTCCAGTGTGCCATCTGTCACGTGGCCGTACGCGGCTCCTCCAACTTCTGCCTGAACTGTGGCCACGGAGGACACACCAGCCACATGATGGACTGGTTCCGCTCTCAAGAGGTCTGTCCCACCGGCTGCGGCTGTCACTGCCTCTTGCAAAGCACTTTTTGAAAAGACTTCATCAAGATATGCGCCAAAACTCTTGGTACTGTAGGAACTCCTTGGTGGAGATACATTGAGGAAGACTGATTATCCCTGCGACTGTTCAAGGGTAGAATTTTGTTCTAATGAGGAGCCGCAAATATCAACCTTATAATAGGTCAAACCAGCCTAGTTTAATTGTTATACAGTGCTGTTTTTTTGCACTTTTATACCTGTTGATTTGAGTAGAGCATATATTTGCTCTATAAGGTGCCAAGGAAATATTGGCTGAAAGGGAAAGTTTGCTGATTTTTATGGTTATGAAACAAAAATATATTTTCAAATAAAAGTTTTGATCGCTCTTTTCAGTTTGTAAGGATTTGAAGGATTATCTATCATGTACAGTATGTGTGCCATAAAATATGAATAAATTTGACAATACAGTGATAATTGCTTCGTATGCCACTTGATTTGTTGTTGTAATGTTGCTGAAAATATTTCTTTAACTCTCTTTAATGAAAAATATTCATAAAAGTGTGTATTAAATGCATTAACTGTCATCACTACCTCATAAATCAATACCTTTTAAATAAAAAATTTTAAAACGTAAATAAAGCAAGATTGTATCAAACTTGTTTACTGTGATGTTCTGTACTCAATTTCTGTATTATTCGTGGTCATCTGTAACAAGTGTTTACATGCAAATGTGCCAGTGTGTGTTTGTTTTGCGTTATATTAATCCACATTTCTGCATAAAGCATGTAACATGACTAGGAAAAAAAAAGTTTTAATGAGTTTTCAAGCATGATTTAAAGGTTTAGGACTTTCATTTACCATCTTGAAGTGCGTTTAATGTACTGTATGAAGATTTTTGCCTCATACAAGAACGCTACTTAGACGTAGGCTACATTACTTAGTCTTATGTTGATCATTATGTGACTTATTATTACCTTCATTATGCTGTCTTGTGTTTCTTATTCATGCTAGCTCTTATTGATGTCAGCTTGTTTAATGTCAGTGAAGTGGATTAATATGGACTCTGTCATTGATTTACGGTTGGTGAGCCAGTTGACCTGCATGCGACCTTTTTTAAGCAACGTCATACTGCGGAAAGTACTGTTGTCGAGATACACGCATATCCGATGGGGATAGATTAAATGAAATTAGATTATATGAAGCATTATTTGGAAACTATTTCAAACATGTTCACGGTATGAAGGTGGAAATTATTAAAGACAAAGGCAGGGGTCACTTGTGCTTTTAATGGGCACACTTTAACATTTATCTTAAAGGTATAGTTCACCTAAAAAAAAATTCTGTCATCATTTACTCACCCTCATGTAGTTCCAAATATGACTTTCTTCTTTGGACATAAAAAAGATATTCTGTGTTTTTTTATCCATACAATTTAATTAAATGGGCTCCGAAACAGTTTGGTTACCAACATTCTTCAAAATATCTTATTTTATGTTCAACAGAAGATAGAAACTCATACAGGTTTGGATTAACCTATTTTTTAGGATTATTGGAAGTGAATGATAGAATTTAAAGGAAACCATAAAATGTTTATTTTGTAAATAATTTGTCAGTGATTTAGCTGAGCCAGACAATTATTTACAATACCAAAAGGCATATCTGTTTCTATTAAAATTATATGAACATCCTCAAATATATGTTTACAAATAAAAATAGGTTCAAATGTTTGCAAAATTGCAAACATTTGATTTGTTCAAAACAATTAAAAATAATATTTGACCAGTGGAAAAGAATGAGAATAATCATTTATTCTAAAACAAGACAAGGATAGTGAATGTTTTTTTAGCAAAGTAACGTGACCCAAATGGCCTTTATCTGTATCTCATGTTTCACTTTCTGGTGAACTATCCCTTTAAAGGGATTATCCCTTCCTTCGGATGAGACGTTAAACCGAGGTCCTGACTCTCTGTGGTCATTAAAAATCCCAGGATGTCCTTCGATAAAGAGTAGGGGTGTAACCCCGGCATCCTGGCCAAATTTGCCCATTGGCCCCTGTCCATCATGGCCTCCTAATCATCCCCATATACAGATTGGCTTCATCACTCTGTCTCCTCTCCACCAATCAGCTGGTGTGTGGTGGGCGTTCTGGCGCAATATGGCTGCCGTCGCATCATCCAGGTGGATGCTGCGCATTGGTGGTGGTTGAGGAGATTCCCCCCTTCTATATGTAAAGCGCTTTGAGTGCCTAGAAAAGCGCTATATAAATGTAACAAATTATTATTATCAAGTGGGCCGAATGCTAGATCTAATGCGAGTTGTAGCTGACGAAAATAACCACCGTTTTAACCCTTCCAGTCAAATTTTAACGCATCAAACTAATCGTGTTATACATTGTGTTGACTTGTGTACTAACAGTATCCCACGTTTCCAACAGTTTAAATCCAGAAAAATTTCTATTTTAATGTTCTGTGTCGTTGCGTCACCTGTCAATGAAGTCATATTGCGCTTATCCATTAATGCTGCATTCCAGATGAGGTTGGACGTGGGAATATCCCAAATTAAATGTCCCAGACCTCAGTGAGTTCCAGTCAATCACACGTCACATTCACATGTTGAATACATAATGTCGCCATGATACAATGATTGCATAAGTTGACCTCAGACAACAGTATAAAAAAATTAATAAAGCCATTTCGTGACCCCTTTAAACAGTTTCTCTTGAAGCCAATACGGAAGTGCCTTAAACTGCAATTCATTGACTGGCTGCTAGGGACAGGCTCCAGAAGGGAGCAGAATCTCATTGAGCCCCATGTTAAAATGGCCAACTTTACAGCAGATTAAAACATGTTTAGAGCCTGGTACAAATTGTGGTTTTGGTCTATACGGCTAATTTTGCCCTTCATGACAACTGTGAGGGGGGTGAATTTTTTTATAACTCATTTGTTTACATTATATAAAGCATTAAAGTTCTGCATAATTAAGGGCATGGCCACTTCGAGTGACAGGTGGATAGCCATTTATCTGCCGTGGCTTCACTTTTCAGGACTTAAGTTTGTGCGGCACAGCTAGTGACATTGCAGGCAATTATTAATTTAAGCTAATTCATTGGTCAGGTAATGCCTATTTTTATGAGTTTACCTATATCTGCTGAACGCAATGTCCAAGCTTGACAATACTTGGCACACATAGACAACAGGATATTCTGTGGATGAAAATTCCACCAATAGAAGGTGCTACAACAAAAAAACATTATAACCACACAATCATATAGATGAAAATTGGTATGTATCTTTTTCGGTGGTCGTCCTAACATATCCTCTAATATTATGGATACTTTAAGGCCCACGGAAGTCCCTTGAAACGCGCATGTGTTGATGTAATTTCCACTGAAACAGGAAGACAATGCGGGACATATCAAGCAGCCCCTTTTAAAAAATAGCCAATAGCATTTAGTTTATCACAGCTCAGCCAGAGCCACTTGGCAAAACCACATTTGACAGCTTTTCCTTTTAGATTTAATATGAAACTGTTACTACAGTGAACATAGTTATGCTGTGGACGAATTTACTTAAAAAAGCAGCATCAAGTGGTTCCAAACAACTATATTGAGTCATTTGTACAAATAACAATTTAGTTATATGAACAAAAGAGTCAAGTAAAGCTGACAACATGTCTTAAAGTAAATACAAACCATTTGAATTTGTCACTGTTACATAATATTTATTTGTGCATTTTACTTAATAATGTTATGTTAAATTTATAAAAGTTTATTATGTTAGGTGAACACATTTATTGACTTAATTTACCTTATTAAATTAACTACTTGCTCTTCAAGTGTAAGGGGAAAACTATTACATAGAACAAGAAGCATATTTTTAGAAACAAAATTCAAAAATGTCTTAACTGAGAACAGGAAGTCCATCCAATAAATGAGTGGCCACAGCCTAAACACAGGCACCACTCTTCTGCATAATGGTAACCACAACATTACAGAAACTCCTCTAAATGTCCAACATAACTGCACATAACACTAACATAAACTAACAACATCTTTCCCTTTACTGAAAAAGATAAAATAACAATTTAATCCCTAAATTTACTCTTCTAATGCAGTCCCTTGCAAAGCATGCTGGGAACTACAGATCCACTGCCCAGTTTGTTTGTTTCACTCAGCAATGTTAAATTGACCGAACAAACACTTATTAAGTAAAGCTGACAATACTCATTTTTAGTAGAAACAACTCAGTAAATCTAAGTAGATTTAGTTACATGAGTTTTTTAAGTAATATGAACTCAAATTCTGGTTGAGAGGGCACGCTGGCGCATGTGGCTGCTGCTCCTCTCTCCGTGTTTTTCTGTGTTTCATGTTAAACTGTGTTTCATGTTAAACTGGATTATCTGACTATTGGAGCTTGGGAAGTGCCCCTAGGCTGCCCTAGCTATTGAAATGCGGAATCATGTTTTAATCTTCAGTCTGCTGTTTTTAACCCTGAACTACATCGGCCGGAATCAACTCATCAACTCATCGGCAAAACGGACAACGGCATAAGAGCCTGCAAGGCCGCTGCTGTCGAGGCGTTTCCAATCATGACTCTGAGGTACACTGCTGGAAAGCTGTTGAACTTAAAAAATAAGTACTATCTAACGAAAGATACCTTTGAACTTTGTCGAAATGTTGGCATACTACGCCCTATGCGGTATTTGCATCGCGCATCAAGGCACAAGTTTATATACGACACATCTGACTCCATCTCGGTGCCCGCATTTCAACGCGAAGTAAATAGACCACTAGGCTGTGGTGTGGATTTTAACAATTTGTCAGTGCTCAGACGAGTGGAGATCTCTCCGTCTCTTTCAACTCCTCCAAGCCTGGAGAAATCGGCTCCGTAAACTCCGTAAAGTACGCTCCGTAAACAATAAGGCAGTACTTCTATCGGACATTATAATTTTAAAAAAAACTGGACTTGGTCTGTTTAACAGAAACATGGCATAAACAGGGCGACGGTCTGCTGTTTAACAAGCTTACCCCGTCTGGCTATGGTTCATCTGATGCCCCGCGAGCCTCTGGCAGGGGTGGGGGCATTATTGTGCTATATAACCAAAAATTCACTATAGGTCCTGTAGTCACCCCCCAGGTTAACTCGTTTGAATGTCTAGTTTTGATTGTTTCTGCACCCGTTTCTACAATTATAGTCACAGTGTACAGACCTCCAAAGACAACGGAAAACTTTTTATCGGAATTTGCAGAACTGTTGTCTATGTTATGCCTCCAGTTTGAGCAAATTATCATCCTGGGGGATTTTAACATCTACATTGACAAAAAAGACTCTGACTAAGGACTTTTTGTCTTTATTGGCATGCTTTGATCTGAAGCAGCTTGTGGATTATTCTACACATAATAAGGGTCATACTCTTGATCTTGTTATTACAAATGGATCTTTTCTGTCTCAGTTTTCCTCCTCTGATTTAGGTCTGTCTGATCATTTTGCTATCTTTTTTAATATGGAGATACCAAATCTGAATATTGTCCCCTCGCGTACTATCAACTACCATAAATGGAAATTAATTGATCTCCCGCACTTTTCTGCTTGTATTGAGTCCTCTCTAAGTTCTTTTTCTCCATCTGACCCTTTGGAGGAGAAAATTATATTGTTAAATACTGTTCTTAAAGGGGTGGTAAAACACATTCTTTCGAAGGCTTGATTGTGTTTGTGGGGTGCACTGTAACATGTGTTCATGCTTCGTTTTTAAAAAATTGCATTATCTTTCATATATTTTACCTTTATTCTTCACTGCTCTGTCCCTCCTTGTAAAAACGGTCTGATGGTTTCCGGGTTCTATGAAGCCGGTTCCTCAAAAATACGCAATGGGCTCAGATTGGTTAGCTGGCCCAGTGTGTTGTGATTCACTAACCGCCTAGTGCACGTTTTTCGTAAATGTCACGCCCCTTACCTTTACCGGTAGCCTGTGCTTTGGGTAGTATTAGAAAAATTGGCGTCAATAAAACCATACCAATTTGAGCCCGAATCGGACCCAGACAATTTTAGTGAAGATGATCGAGCAGAACCTGTTCAGTCCTCAAGAGTAAAGACTGCGGATCTATAGTGATCGCTACTGAATGGCACCGTTACTTTTGTATTTTTAGAACGATTATAGCCAAATATCTGTGGCAAGAACTATTAACCCAAAACGAACACTTAACATTGGCTGTATTAGTAGCCAAATCAAACACAGAACCATGTTTAGCATGCCTGTAGATAAACAATACATAAAAGCTGTAATCAAAGAATAATTTACACTAATTCCAAGTTCGCTGTTGAGATTTTAAAAAAGTTTGTAACGTTAGGTGTTTGTCGGATAACGTTAAGTATGAATGAGCATTTAACAAACTGGTTTGCAGAGCCAAACAGCGCTGTCATTTGTTTACTTCCTTGCTACAACGTACAATTAACAATACAAACTATTACAGGAAAACACATCGACGAAAAATAAATCATACTTACAGGTTGTGACCCGTAAACAGCTTCTGTTTTTAAATCCATCTTTCAGGACAAGCCGTTGTGCGAATCCTGCATTGAACCCGCAAAGATTGTGGAAGCTTTCCTCCGTGAAATGTGCAGCGGGAGCCGCGCGCACCCGTCTCACACTGGCAGTGTTTGTCTCACGCAGCTGAACCGCCTCTGTCCCCTCTGTCTCATACACACATGCATATAACATGTTGTATGTTAAATGCACTGCAACGCACCCCCGTCCCTAGGAAGGCTGAACAAAGTGGACCCGCAATGAAACTACATTCCCCCCCCCCCCCCCCATTTAATATTCTCGGAGGAGGGGTTTATGTAAATATTGGGGCTGGTGATGTCAGCAACCCTGGAGGAATGTGTAGTAGTCCCTAGCGGCCGTTTGCTGTAGTCCTTAGAAATTGATTTCTTTAAAAGCAAATATCTCCCTTTGCTTTAAACTTTGAACGTTGTTCAGATGTTGTTTATGCTCAAACAGCAACATTACACACTAGCTAAAGTTAGAAAAGTGAAATCATTTTTTACCACCCCTATAAGACTGTTTTGGACTCACACACCTATGAAATCTCGGTCTATGGCCTTTGTGCGTTCTGCTCCATGGTTTAATGACGAGCTGCGCTCCATGAAGGCTGGCTGTCGCAAGATGGAGCGAAGGTGGCGTCTATCGGGTCTGAATGTGCATCAGCAAGCGTGGAAAGACCAGATACTAGAATATAAAACAGCGATTGCTTCAGTCAGATCTCAACATTTCTCCTAGATAATTGACAATAATCAAAATAATCCCAGACGACTGTTTCATACTATAAACAAACTGCTCAAAGGAAACAATGTCTCAAATGTACCGACCTCGGTTCATCTTTACAATATGTTCCTCGATCACTTTAATTCTAAGATTGTAAATGCTCGCAAATGCATTACTTCTGTCAATTTTGTTTCTGCTGTCAGTAATGTACACTTTTCTGGTTCTTATTTCTCAAATTTTTCTATACTGGATTCGGCTTCCCTTTGCACGGAGGTCTCAAAATTGAAAGCTACCACCTCTGTATTGGATCCCATACCGAGTGAATTGTTTAAATTCTTTGTCTCTTTATGTCCAGCTGTTCTGAGCATAGTGAATGATTCCCTATGTATGGGTGTTGTACCTGCAGCACTAAAAATTGCTGCCGTAACACCAATACCAAAAAAGACCAATGTTGATTGGGACGATCTTAATAATTTTCGCCCCATTTCAAATTCCCCCTTTTTGGCTAAATTGCTTGAGCATACTGTGGCTTCTCAATTATACACCCATCTCACTATCAATAATCTGTTTGAACCTCTCCAATCGGGTTTTCGTAAACAACATAGCACCGAAACAGCTTTAGTAAAGGTCACAAACGATTTGCTAATCGGCGCTGACTCCGGTTCCTTTTCAATTCTGATTCTGTTAGATCTCAGTGCGGCTTTTGATACAGTGGATCATTTACTTTTACTCAGGCAGCTTTTACTTGGAATCTGTTTTTTGTATCACTCACACTGTTTTAAACTGGTTTAAGTCGTTACTTTCAGATCGAAGGCAGTTTATGTCCCTGGGTAGATGTAGATCTAAAGTGGGCGCAGTGACATTTGGAGGATCTGTGTTGAGTCCATTACTTTTTAGTATTTTTCCCCTGGGACAACTTCTTAGATCATTGGGTCTTAAATATCATTTTTACGCAGATGACACCCAAATCTACATTCATTAATATTGTAGGATTGCGCCCCATGCTATTATTTTCAGTAGCTGAAAAACTGATCAATTTGTTTGTTTTCTCTCGTATTGATTATTGTAATGCTCTACTTGCGGGAGTGTCGAAATCTACATTAAACAAACTACAGTACGTACAAAACTCAGCAGCCCACATCCTGACAAGGTCCAAGACAAGTGAGCACATCACTCCTATCTTGGAGTCCTTGCACTGGCTCCCTGTCAGGTTTCGTATCGATTTTAAAATTCTGATGCTCACCTATAAGGCCTTGCATGGTCTGGCGCCACAATATCTTTCCGACCTTGTAACTACATACACCCCGGGACGTTGTCTTCGTTCATCTGATTCTGTTTTTTTAGTTGTGCCTCATACACGTTTACGTACTATGGGTGACCGGGCCTTCTCTTCTCAAGATCCGAAACTATGGAATGCTCTTCCTAATGAGATTAGACAGGCTAACTTTTTTGTGTTTTTTAAATCTCTACTTAAAACCCACTTTTTTAGGCTAGCATATAAGTGACTCAACTTGTTTAAATGTATGTTTTCTAATGTTTATTTTTTGTTTTATTGTATTCTATACTGTCCATAATGTTTATGTGAAGCGCCTTTGAGATGTAACTTTAAAGGCGCTATAGAAATTAAAGTTTATTATTATATTATTATTATTACAACTAACAACAGTGAAAGTTCATTTTTTTGAGTTGGTGCATGTTATCTTTTCTACTCGTCAGTGCTGTTTAATGGCAAGTCTGTCTAACCGGATCAGATTCGTTTTTATTTTAAGAATTTTATTCAAAAGAATTTTAAAAAGAAGAGACCATTTTATTTGTCTTCAATATAATATATTAAAACTTTCTGTTAAGACTTACTTATTTAGTGTTGTGGTATGAATAATAAAACAAATGTGGCCCCAATATCCTTTTTTGTTCTTTTTTACAATGTAGGAAATGAAGGCTATGACTATGACTATCACAAAAGTATTGTCTGAACCTACGCTGGAAATGAAATATGGAGGCTGGACCTCTTGGAACTTTAATCGAATACCCCTGATATATGAAACGCTGTAAATGGTTTTACATTGCATTATATGCAAGTATGAAAGCAATGAAAAGCAGTATAAAGACATTCCCAAAAGAAGTCTGTCTGATGCGGTTGTTCTACATCACAAAATTATTATATTTATATAAAATTGACTTCTCGTTTTTGTAATCAGTAATCATTTTAAAATAGTAAACTGACCTATCCTTCCATTTAAACTTAATTCGATAATTTAATTTGTCCAAGAAATGTCATCCGATGTCAAAGCTGAGCTGTTGTTGTCCTCAGCCAAAGACGGCACAGTCAGAGAAGTACTGTTGCCCCCTTGCTCTTGCCTGGGAATATCTTCATCAGCATCATATGCACCGTGCTGAGGGAAGACACAGGTGTGCAGCTATACAATTAACTATTGTCTGTGTCGATGACTTCATTAACACCCTTCAAAGCGGTGTGAAATGAAGTGCTCTCTGTGTTGCTGTTTTGTTTAACTTCACCATCAGAGCATGTCTCAGGCTGTTGGCTGCTGTCATTTCTGCACTGACTCTGTTGGGGATCGATGGGTATTTTTCTGGATTTCCAAGAAAATATCCTTCTAAAGAACTTCCCTTTCTTCTTCTTTTCTACTCTCTCTGGTACAGGCCTTGCTGATGTACATGCAGCAGCACCTTGCTCTACTACATAATTGTGAGATTTGCACTGGCCCATTGCACCAGGTGTCTCTTGAAATCACAAACTTGTCAAGTCGACTGAACAGATATCACAGATCTAATTAAATTCGACAAATTAAGAGATATAACACAGATCGAAGATATAACAATTTGAAAAAAACTAAATTCTGTAAAAAAAAAGATGGACAACGCACCTTCACTCTCTTTGCCATTGTAGAAAAGTGAAGCCGTGCTGATTCGGGACTTGAGTCTGTGCAGTAGTGAGTGAGATGTGGAGCCGCGGTATCAAGGCCCCGCCCACATTCCCAGAATCGGTTAGTTATAGTATTGATTACTACAGAAATAATTAGCTGCGTTCCATTCGACAGGATCCCTACACTGTGTTCACTGCTCCCTACTCTCTGAGCACGGTATGTCAGTTGAAGTGGACTTCGCTGACAATAATCGCTTATTTGGAACGCCCTGCAACATCATCAAAGGAAGGCGACGCCGGGGCACATAATGATATAACATAAATAAATATTGTAATTTACTTTACTTTCAAATTGAAAATCATATAATAGGCCTATATATATACTAAACCCTTAGTATGTATCTAAAAAACCTTATTGTTATTTATTTAAGACACTCATTTGGGTGACACTCATTTATGAGGTGATACTGTAAATAAATGTTAAGCCTGTGCCAGTTTCCTCTGTGCCTGTCGATTCAATGTTCAAAGATGATAAATCAACCTAAAAATGTCATATTTTAACTCATTAGTTCCATGATTTTATGTCTGGTGATTTATCAGCAATTCTTCAAGCTCACTAGAAAGATACAAAGCAAACATATACAATTCTGGAAAGTATATACGGCAAGAAAAGAGAGAAACATTTAGAAATGTTCGGTAGACGTTTATCCATTTTTGCTTTGTTTTTTATTCTCTGAAATGTTCTGGGGACCCCTTACAACCTTCTGTCCCCGGACCCCAGTTTTTTAAAAAAACCTGCCTTATACCTCACACCACACAAAATGTTATGGTTCACATGATCTTTCAGTAGTAAAAATGTAGCTATCTTTTTTATATAGAGTCTATATGTCCTAAATCCTTTGTAGTCAGCAGTCAAGTGAGTCCTATCTAACTCATCAAGTTTTCTGAGGCGGACTCGATTTACTTATCCCACTATGGCGAAGGCCCAACTGATATAGCAATTTAGTCTTGCAGACGTTGCTTGGTAACCTTCCTGGAGTGTCTGTTACTTAATTTAATTAATGTTCATGATCCATGCCTTCCTCATAGTAAGATTATTTTATTGGACAGCATTAGGAGACTTATTTACGAACGTGAGTAATATAGCCAATCAGTAAAGCTTACTAGAATACGTCACATTACGTAATTCATATTCATAAGAAAGCCTTCGCCGTAGTAGGGTTGGCTGGTCAGCGCTGTCTCTTCAGCAGCAGTGAGTGGAGCTTGATTCAACTGTTGTGGCCGAAGATGGCGTCGTGTAGACGTGTTCAGCTGATTCTGCTCCTCATGTCTCTATTCCTCCTCACCGTACAGGCTCTCAAACCTCTTCCAGGTTTCGGGAATGTGCATCCCCCGGCTGTCGCCATGAACCAGCAGTTCAGAGCCGCGCTGCCGAATCCCGGGAATAACGGCGCTGCTGCTGCCGCCGTCGCCGCGTCCTCCGGTTTTCAGTCTAGAAGATCCACCGGCTGGAAGCTAGCAGAAGAACAGGCCTGCCGGGACGACGTGACCCGGCTGTGTCCTAAACACACCTGGACAAATAACCTGTCTGTGCTGGAATGCCTGCAGGACAAAAAGGAGGTGAGCAGGAATTCTGCTAATGATGCTTTTTTTGGTGGAATATTGTATGTATTTAAAAATTTATAAACACAAAAAATAATATTTGTATACAATACATTTTATATAAATAATTGTTAATATTTTATGATAATTGTTTGTAGTATTTTATTAGTAAATAATTTAATAATATATATATATATATATATATATATATATATATATATATATATATATATATATATATAATTGTAGAACTGTATTATTATTATTATTATTATAAACTTGAAGTTGGGTGATACTTTTTTTTTATCTCCTCTCATTTGGCTTTTTTAATTTCACACTGATGATAAGTGAAGTAGACAAGCTTTCCATATACTAACATTTTTGTTCAAATATTATCTATTCATTTTGTTGCTGATATTAAAGGCTCCATGAAATGCCTTGTTGAGCACAGTTTGGCTGTCTTCCCTGTGTTGACCAAGGAGGTCCATAAAAATATCTGATGAAAAACTCTGTTAGCATTCTGTTTATCTGGCGTGTAGTTTCTCAGTTCTTCTGCCAGGTTGTTTTCAGCCAATCATTTGAGCTGTGAATACCACTACCATGTGACTAGTTATTATGGAACTGCAGGAAAATGACATCCTGACCATGATTATTGTCTCTCAAAAACAACTTAATTTTTTTATCTTTAATTGCAGGTGCATAAGTAAATGTTTATATACAAGTACGTAAACTTTCTTATTTCCCCTGGCTTTATACAGCTGCACAAACACAGACCTTTAATGTGGATTGAACTAATTAAAGAGCAAGCTTAAAATCTACTAACTAGATTTGTCTTTTGTAGTGTGCCGTGCTTGTTGGCACAGTGGCTGATAGTGTGGATGAGGAAATTATTACTTTTGTCTCGCCACAGCTGATGCCCATATGATACGTTTTATTTTTAGAATAAAATATAGTGGAATGATGAAAAGTCTTGATGCTTACATCTTTTGTACAATAATAATAATCCAACAAAAGTGTACGTTTTCAGAAGCTCTACAATAGTGCTGAACAGACTAAACAAATAATTTTTCTCTGAAAGTCGGCTACAAGACGTGCAAACAAATTAAAAACAAATGTTTTTTGACATTTGTCATTGACAGCAAATTTGTAGTGATGTGTCATGGTGCGCCATATTTGAATTTATGCAAATAAATTTTACTTCAAGAGCTACATTCATAGTGAATATCTAAATTTGTATTTTTTTTTTATTTAACTTTGCACTAATAATATAGTGAACAAGTCAAACTAACTTTTGATGTACTTTACTATTTCTTTTCTTTTTAACTTTTACTCTACTTTCACTTTTTCTTTTTCAAATTGAGTTTAAAAGTCCCTGGTCATAAAAATAATGCAAGTATCCTTCGTAATTTTATTTGAGTTGCACGAAAAAAAGAAAACAAGACTTTTATCTAGGTGTGATCTAAGATGTTAAACATGAGCGATTATACTTAAACATTGGTTTTAAGCTACTCCTCCGTCACTGCTTGGCTCCGATGGTGCACCACTTTTCATCTGGCAATCACAAGGGCCAAGGTTCATTTGCAGCTAGACACATTAATTTAGGCAGAGAAACGTCTTACAGCAGCAGTTTTCTCTACTAGTCTTTCACAAGCTCTTGAACTTCTGTTTAAATGTCTCTTATATTGGAGTCTCGTCCACAGTATGCTAAAATCCAGCTCTCATTACAGTCAGCTTTAAACCCATATTGATGGCACTGTGCCTCTCTCTCTCTCTCTCGGTCGGTCTTCAGTAATTCACAGACTCAGGCTCTCATTAGTGTTGAAGCGAGGTCTTGCTCTCTGGTCCGTGATAACTAATTTCTACACCTGAGGGACATTTCAGATAGTGGACTGTCTGAAACACGACTATTATGTGTGTCCCATTTAGGGTGTCGAATCTTTGTTTCGTTAGCCTTGAAATGCAATTGGATGTGCACTTCGAGTTAATTTCTTTTTATTCATCCATTCTTGCCTCTGAAAATTGAAATGTGGGTGGCTTCATTTCTTGCTCTGATGTATTCGGTGGTAATATGCTTGTATTAATTGGTCTATCTGCTGTCTATGATCAATATGCGCACTTGGTGCGTTGTAGCTTGGAGATAATGTCTAAAAAATTTTTTTGGTATGTATTATTTATTTATTTAGAATTACTTATTCACTTTTTTTGTGGATAATACATTTTTTGGATAAATATTGTGGTGGCAAAAGTTATTAGAACATCTGACAGATCTGAAAATATTGACCTTTTTTGCCTCATGAAACATGTAGATGGTTGCTCTGACCATCACATATCAGATGAAGTGAGTCGTACTGCTTTTATCCACTTTTAACTTTAATATTTGGTGTGTCCACCTTTTGCAGCAATTACAGCAGCACATCTCTCTGGCATAGTGTCAATATATTTCCTCTGAGAACTTCAACACTAATGTTATCCCATGCCTTCTGCAACTGAAGCCAAAGGCTTTCCTTTGAATGTACAATAGATCCGTCCAGTTTATTTTCCAACTCGTTTCAAATGTGCCCGATGGGAAGGGGGTCAGTCCATCATTTTCAATGTTCCAGCATATTCCTTCCGTCGCAGGAAGTTCCGACAATAGTTAGAAGAATGTTTCGGGTCATTGTCCTCTTGGAAAATAAATCCAGGCCAAATAAGACGACTCCCAGATGCCAAGTGTTCTGATAATTTTGGCCACCACT
The DNA here is from genome assembly GCA_023566225.1 of Romanogobio albipinnatus. Lineage (NCBI taxonomy): Eukaryota > Metazoa > Chordata > Actinopteri > Cypriniformes > Gobionidae > Romanogobio > Romanogobio albipinnatus. The sequence continues at coordinate 30,472,974 of CM042251.1, forward strand.
GTTTATGTCTAGTATTTACTATTTATTTGGACAATTTTGTTTGACAAGTACCATGGTAAAATATAATATAGAGGTCGACCGATTAATCGGTTTTGCCGATAGATGATTGGTGGAACACCTCTAGAGGCGAAATGACAACTATCACTGATGCCTCGTGTTGTATATATTGACACGTGAGGCTGCACCTGCGTGCTGCATAGAGAGAACTGCTACATCAGATGCGCGTTTCAAACACAGACAGCGAAACGGTATGAATACAGAACAGCTGCCAAATCATTATAAAGTAATTAATTTGTTGACTAGATGCTGCATTAGCAGAGAAAGAACAGTAGTACGTATGCACTTTGTCACCGAGACTGAGAGGATGCTAACATTAGCAGCACCTCAAGCAGTTAAAACAATGTAACAACTAGTGATGTGAGAAGGCAAACTGTATCTTCATGCTGCAGACAGAAATGTAAACAAATCAGAAACGCATTCGATTTCAATACATATTTTGTTATTTTGATTAGATAATCGTCAAGTGTTCTAAAAAAGCAGACTGTTTGGATTTATATGAAATGATAACACTTTGAATAATACTTACAAATGGGATATTATTGTATTGATAGTTTTATCTGTTAACCTTTGTTAATGCACTGTGAACAAACATGGATGATCAAGGTACAATTCTATTGCTCTAATATTGATACTTGCTGTAAAATGTATATTGCATAATGCATTTAGTTCATGTAAGCTAGCCAAATAAGCTAATACATCCTTGTTAACAAATGGGACTTGCAGTCTATTACCTATGACATTTACTTGCATGTTTGTAGGTTATAGATAAAGAAACATTTATTTATAATATTTGAATGTTTAAATTATTTTCTGTAGAAGTTTTTCTGTTAGAACTTCTCATTTTAATATTCATATTTACATATGTAATTTAGCACATTTTCATGGTTCAGTACTGTTTTATGTTTTTTTTTATTTTTTTTTTTTTTTAATCCAGTATCCATTTTAAAAACTATCGGTCGATTAATCGGTTATCAGCAAGTGCGGTCCAACCTTGTTATCAGTATCGGTAAAATCCGATATATGTCGACCTCTTATATTCTAATGTATACAAAATAACTACAAGCATTCATGCCAACAGCAGTTCATTGGTTTTGGCATTGGCAGCAGATAGAAAATGATAATTATGCTAGCATGAATGAAACATCAAGACAAGCTGTAAACTCATCTCACAGTCTCTCCTCATGCACCGCATGCCAAGTTCATTTGCCCGCGAACGGTTGCTTCAGCAATGCTGACCGCAGCTCTAATTATTGAGATAATTGCTTTGCAGAGGCTCGGTAACAGCTGTGGCCTTCTGAAGAGGTAAATGATGTCCATAAATCTTTCTCCCATCTCCCTGAGGTCAGACCCCTCCGGGTCGGTCTTTTTGTGAACCAACCCTTGCAAACGCTTGAAGACGGGAGGTAAGGTGGTTGTGGCACAGCTGCAGCACGTCTGTCTCGATGTAATTTGCATTTTTAGCAGGTTCCTCTACTGGTGGGACAGTGTGGTTGGTTTGTTGTAAACAAAGCAGCTAGCGTGACTGATATGAGATCCTCCCGCTGGGATTCGGGGCTGAGGGGAGACATCCTGATAAAGTTAATGAAGGAGCTTGGCTCTTAATCAAACATTTGGTTGATATAACTGAATCAAATCAATAAGGCAGCTAACCGATCGTGTTTTTGCAATTTTTTTCGAAAGAGCTACCTCAGTTTTATGTTTTTGTTGGCTGTAAAGCTGTTGAGTCACTAATGAATCGAAAATGTAGGGGAATGACCTGCTTCATTGTTGTGCTTCAAATTTGACAGCTTGATATAACCAGGCCTGACGTGGTAGATGGTTTCTTCTTTAAATGCAAAGCAATGCGTTAATTGAAAAGAATGGTGTAAGCAAAGTTATAACTCCAAAAAACACAATGAAAAAAAAAAAAAGAAATTATTTGTTGTATAAGAAAATTGCACCATTTTTGTGACCATTATGATTTTGTATTATACGTGCATGTCAGTAAAACAAATTTTTATTTGTTATATATGCTTCTGAACATTTACATTTATTTGTCAAGCCAACATACTGATCTACTATTTAAGCTTATTATTATTTGAAGCAAAAATTTAAAC
>CM042251.1:30480129-30535129 GCA_023566225.1 Romanogobio albipinnatus
TCCTTCAGGTGGGCCAGAACCAGTCTTTCAAACGACTTCATGACCACAGACTTGAGAGCGACAGGTCTGTAGTCTAGTCATTAAGTCCAGTGATTTGGGGTTTTTTGGGGACTGGAATGATAGTGGAGCGTTTGAAGCAGCAGGGAATTTCACACTGCTCCAATGATCTGTTGAAGATCTGCGTGAAGACTGGGGCCAGTAGGTCAGCGCAGGCTTTCAAACAGGCAGATGAGATGCCGTCTGGGCCTGAAGCTTTCCTAGTCTTCTGTTTTTTGAAGACTCGGCTCACGTCCTCCACACAGACTTTAAGCTTGTGTTGGATGACAGGAGGGGGGATGAGAGGGGGTGCAGGAGGTGATGGGGGACGTGTGAATTGCAGATCAGAGCGGATGTGTCGTGTGAGACTGGGCCTTTCAAATCTGCAGTAAAAAAGCATTCAGCTCATCGGCCAGTTGTTGATTCTCAGCAGAACGGGGGGGATGGTGACTTGTAATTGGTGATATTCTTCAAGCCTGCCCAAACTGAAGCTGGGTCGTTGGAAGAAAACTGGTTTCTCAACTTTTCAGAGTAGCTTCTTTTAGCAACTCTGATCTCCTTTGTCAGTCTGTTTCTGGCCTGGTTATACAAGATTTTATCCCCACTTCTATAAGCATCCTCTTTGGCATGACGAAGCTGTTTGAGTTTCCCAGTAAACCATGGTTTATCATTAGTGAATGATAAGAATGTCCTGGTAGGAGTGCATGTATCCTCACAGAAACTGATGTATGATGTTACAGTCTCTGTTAGCTCGTCCAGATCAGTGGTAGCAGCTTCAAAAACAGTCCAATCATGCAATCGAAGCAGGCTTGTAAATCCAGCTCTGCTTCATTAGTCCATCTTTTTACAGTCTTTATTACAGGTTTAGCTGATTTCAGTTTCTGACTGTAGGTCGGTATAAGATGAACCACACAGTGATCAGAGAGCCCCAAATCTGCCCGTGGGACGGAGTGATATGCATTCTTTATTGTGGCGTAACAGCGGTTCCAGTATATTACTGTCTCTAGTGGGACATGTAATGTGCTGTCTGTATTTTGGCAGTTCACGGGAGAGATTTGCTTCATTAAAATCCCCAAGGATTAAAAGAGAGTCTGGGTACCTTTGTTCAGTCTCAGCTATTTGTTCAGCCAGCTGTTGTAGCGCCGCGTTCACACACGTGTCTGGAGGGATGTACACATTCACGAGAATGAACGAGGAAAAACTCCCGCGGCGAGTAGAAGGGTTTACAGTTTATGAAGTGCGCCTCTAGATTAGGAGAGCACATCATCTTCAGCGTTGTTACATCTGAACACCAGCTTTCGTTAATGTAGAAACACAATCAACCACCTCTCGTTTTCCCTGTTAGTTCCGCGATGCGATCCGCTTGGAACAGCTGGAAGCCTGGCAGATATAGTGCGTTGTCCGGGATGGCTTCACTCAGCTAGGTTTCAGTGAAGCACAGTGCAGCAGAGTTTGAAAAATCTTTGTTAATGTGGGTGAGGAGAAGAAGTTTGTCCGTTTTGTTGGATCAGAGATTCGCAAGATGAATACCAGGGAGTGCAGAGCGCACCGGCTCGCTTTCCACGTCTGCGTCTGGCCGCGCATTTTAAAGACACAGCTGCGGCTCCGAGGATATCAAACAAAACGTCTGAATAATCAAAAACTGCAGAAATGTTGTCGTGTGTGTTTCCTAATGTCCAGTAGTTCGTCTTTGGTGAAACTGATCGGAAAAGAATGACTAACCGCAGAACAATCGAACAAAAACAACACAATAGCTGAAGAGCTCCATACCGAGGCTGCCATCCGCGGCACCATCTTGTATAGATATTTTTCAAATGCAAAGATGTCAGCCAATCACAACAGTGGGCGTTTTCACTGAAGTCTCACAGCAGACACGCCCCTTGAAACAACAAGGGTAATAACAGTATAGAAAAAATGCCTTTTATTTCTAAATTATGACTTTTTTTTTAATGTAAAAATCATACTAACAATATAAGTTCACCTCAGGAAACAATAGAAAATAATAGAAATGTGCCATGCCATGGGACCTTTTTAATGAAACTGTCTGGTTGATTTATTAGCATGCATATGATTTTATTTTTGTGTTTTTATTTCATTTGCAGGGTCTTTTATATGTGGTTTCAAACTATCCCATTGTTATCTGTTGCTATTTGCAGTTGCTGTTTTTTTTTTTTTTTTTTTTTTAATCTGAATTTTTTTTTTTTAGTTTATTATTCATTCAGCTGTGACATTTTTCTTTGCCGCTTAATATTTTTCATAAACATTCAGCTGGTCTTGTTTAATGTACTACAGACAGTACCTGAGCATCACTCACTCTGTTTCCATGCGTTATTGCCACATTCACTCTTGCAACTGAGGATGGACATTTTATTCACTGAAACTGCATCTCACTGAACAGAAACCAGAGCCCGTTACAGAGGGCGAACAGGTGCTGGGTTGTCTTCACAGCACGACTCTGAAAGATGTGGAAAGTGAAGAGATCACTGCACTTGGCAGGCCCTTAAAGGAACACGCCACTATTTTCGAAAATAGAGTTGAACAATTGAGCTTTACCATTTTCCAATCCATTCAGTCGATCTCCGTTTCTGGCGGTAGTACTTTTAGCATAACTTAGCATACATCTTGAATCTGATTTAGACTGATTGGTCTCAAAATGACCAAAGAGTTTCGATTTTTCCTATTTAAAACTTGACTCTTCTGTAGTTACATCGTGTACAAAGACCAACGGAAAATAAAAAGTTGCGCTTTTCTAGGCCGATATGGCTAGGAACTCTACTCATTACTGCGTAATGATCAAGGAACTTTGCTGCCGTACCATGGGTTCAGCAGGCGCAATGATATTACGCAGCGCCTGAAAATAGGCTAATTTCCGTCAACATAACCAACACGACAACCTAATCTTCAGTGTATTCCGGTTCAAATAGATACGGTTTAGGATCTGCACCAAACTAAATATCTTCTGAATCATCTCTCACAAATGTCTCCATGGTTAGAAGGCACACTCCCGGTGCAAGCAGGTTGTCACGTTGGTTATGTACACACATACTCCTTTTTATCACTCGCCATAGTAGCAAATCTCAGACATGTTGTAGCCTAAAGCTTTCAGTGGCAATGTGGATTGATGTAATTGGCAGATGTGGCAAATTCAAACAAGAGAGCCAATCAAAAGCATCAGAATAGCATCGCTTTACTGAACGGCCTTTAAATGGCAGGAGGCATAGTGCACATCAAAAACAGGCAAAGAAACACATTAATATAGCTTTTTACTGACAATAGATGTAACCCCTTTTGTAATCTTTAATATTTTCATAAGTAAATGTACACATTTCTCAGTAACTGTAAATTATTACTGTTACATTTATTTTGTAAGTCAATTTTGTAATCTAATTACATGTTACTCCCCAGCGATTATATGATAGCAATGCGTTTGGGTTTCTCTGAAGGGAGAGATTTAAAGGCTGGTGTCGTGGAGTCACTCATCTGTGCATGAAAGAGGTGAGCGAGCGCTTAATGCTCTCTGCCACAAGCAAATCCCTGACTGAGTGAAACTTCACCTTTTTATCAGGTCTCAACATGACTGAAGCTGCACTTGTTGACGTTGGTTCATCCATGGCTTGTTTCGTCTACTTTTTATTACTTATGACAAACACGAACCTGGTGCTGCAGAAGGGCTGTCAGTGTCACACAACGGAGAGATTTCTGTCCTTCACAACTGATTTATTTTACCAGCAAAAGCAGAAAGAAGTGAATCAAGCATTAAAAAACCTTGTCAGAAAATAAAGCCGTGAATATTTTAGGTGAGCATGCAAAAGAGTTCAGTTTACCATCCATCCTGTCATAAGCGATTCAGTCAGAGCATGATAGGGTTTGTTTATAAAGTGAACAGTAGTACAATTTAGTACTTAAATTATTGGCTATTGAGATTTTTGTACGAAATTGATCATTATATATCCAAATGGACATTAATCTACATGGAAAAGAACCCAAACTATTGCCATAAATTGCTTAATCGTTTATAGAAAGTGCTTTTTGAAAAACAGTAGTTTTCTTCATTATGTTGCTTCATAAAAGCCTATTTTATGAAAGATTGTGTTTTTCAAAATACAGCTTAATGATGTGAGGCAAACATAGACTCAGATCTGAAATGCTACTTGTGATGCTTGTTTTTAACTCAACAGGAAATAAAAAATGCACTGGCACATTTTAAGAGTGTTTTTTTTTTTATTTAATAAGCAAGGATGCATTGAATTGATCAAAAGTGACAGTCAAAACAATATGATTTTCATATTTAAAAAAATATCCCTTTTGAACGTCATCAAATTCCAAAATGATGCATCACGGCTTTCACAAAAATATTAAGTACAACTGTTTTCAACATTGATAATAATAATAAATTTCTTGAGCAGCAAATCAGCATATTAGAATGATTTCTGAAAGATGTGACACCGGACTGAAGTAATGATGCTGGAAATTCAGCTTTATATCACTGGAATGAATTAAAGTTTAAAATAAAATAAAAACTTATAATAATATTTCACACTTACTGTTGTTTTGTTTTGTTTTTACTGTATTTTTGATAGAATAAATGCAGCCTTGGTGAGCAAAAGAGACTTAATATAAAATACATAAATCTTACCGACTTATTTTCTTTCTAAGCAAAGATTCAGGCAAGTTAAACATTATCTCACTACTTAAGAAGGAAATTGGGCAAAAGACTTTGTCTCTCCCTATACATCATAAAATATTTATCTTCCCTTTTAATTATTTGTCAGAGTGTCTTGTTTTCTAGTCTTTTGTAGCGACAAAATTCTACTTTTTACATACTAAGGAATTGTTTGGCATTTGAAGCTTTTATTGATGCAGAATCTCATCGGGAACTTCACAAAACAACATAGGGCTTTTACGATACCAAAATTTCAGTAGTCTGTATACCAGTCAAAGTTCACAGTTCTCTGTACCAATTTTAGTACCATAGCAAAAACTGTTGTAACTCTATTGTTGTAATTAAAAAATATATATTGTATTTAACTATTTGAAAATTAAACGTATTAAACTTATGACGTTTGTGTGTTTTTTAAATTCAAAAATATCATAATGGATAAGTAATAGGCTATTTTCTACCCTGGTTTTGAGGCTCTCTGAAGAAATGCTCTGTTTTTATGGGCGTGCTGCACTGAAGACTTGGAAGTAAACGCCTATGGCTAGGATTGGATAAGATTTGCATATCTAATGAGCTTCAGCTCCCCTCAGTACATGTGGAAATTGTTTTGAAAGCATCTGGGGAAACTTTCATAGGACTCGCAAAATGTCTTTATCAAACAAACACAATTATTCATCTCTCATCCACCCGCGATTGATTGAAATTTAAAAAAAATGTATTACTTGGCCCGCCCGATCTGTGAATATAACCGCGAACCGTACACACACACACACACACACTCGCATGCAAGAAAGGAATGTTATTTCACTATTTAAGATTGGCCATCAGCAGGCGGGGCTTACGTTTTGGTTAGGGCTGAACGATTAATTGCATTTGCGATAATATCGCGATATGATAACACGATTTCCTAACCGCAAAGGCTGCGATTACAGTCTGGTCACGTGATACGCGAGAGTAAAGTCTGCAGAAGAAGAAGCAACGTTACACATTGGCACGTTACACATATCATATGCCTGGCCTAAAAGGGAAAAAACTGTTTGTGTTTGATCTATCTAATATTGTGTTGTTCATACTATAGGCTACTATCATCTCTCCAATGATTCTGGATCGATTCTGAGCTTAGATTTTAACTGCAGGTGTGCGGTGGCGCTGCGTGTGTTTTAGAAACACCCGTATTCTGATTGCTTCCATTATATCTCTCTCTATCTCTATCTCTGTCAGACGAACCATAAAATAATATTTCATAACGTTCCAAAAGGTTGACGGCGCAAATTGCAATGACATTCGCAGGTTTCTTTGCACAGGATATGCGCTGTGAGAAACTTTGCTTGATGTCACCCTTACAGTGTGTTCTCGCCCGCCGGTATTTTCCTTACAAATGCTCAATGAAGGCTTCATTCATATACTTAGGAATGCAGTGTGCTTGTGTATTAAAGATAAGAAACTCACTGACAGAAGGCTTTCCATTTCAAATGCTCACGCAATGCTTTGTGAAGAGTGCTCGCGAGCACGCGTCTGTGTGCGTCTCAAAATGCTTTTATGACGCAAAATTAATGTAAACACCATCAGTAATGTCTTAATGAATTAAACAGACAGGGCAAAAACATCTTACATTTCAAAAGAGATCTGTGCGTTAGTGTGACTGCAGGTCTCCCGCTGTCTATGATGATGTCATCATTAATAATCAAACAACAGTAAAGCTGAGAAAGAGAAAAATCACTCACAGTTCAGACACTCTTAAATACTGAAAGCACTCTTTGTTCATTGCTTGTAATATGTTTCTTTGTTCCTCTTTATGATTTACTAGTTTGTTTTGCAGCTATATTAGTTTATATATTTAAAATTATTAACATGCAATTGTTACATATATCATAATAAAAAAACATTTTAAGTTTAATAAATTAATAAGATTAATATTAATAATTAATAAGGAAAAAGTTCAAGAATTGTTTTGGAATAGGATCGTGAGGTACCAATTAAAGATTTCCACCATTACTATACAATGATGTATTGTTGAATAATGCAGAAGATAAAGAGTTAAAAAAAATAATCGCATATTAAATCGCAATATTGGTTAAAAAAAAAAAATCGCAATTAGATTTTCTTCCAAAATTATTCAGCCCTAGTTTTTTGGTAGCCCGTCTGAAAAGCCCATAGCCCCGGGACGTTGGGCTTTGCGAGCCCTGGCCCATAACGTTACAAGTCAGAGTCTGATCACGAATAAAGGATTCTCCAGCCTGACAGCGTGCTAAGGTATGTTCAGTTAGACATGTACACATAATCAATACGATCTGTAACAATGCAATACTATCACATATAAAAACATGTTTTACTCACATAAGTGATGCACCATTCCTGTCGGATCCAATATAGAAGGCACAGCATTGTGTTTTAATCTCAATATGTCTGCAAATCCAGTCTCAACCTGTATCTTGTTTACAAACGATTCCGCGGTGAAATGAAGCGAACAAGCGTGCAATGTCTTGCGTACGTGAGCTGGAACCGGGATGTTAATAACAGAATGTTAATATTCTGAGATTGAGTGTTTTCTGGGCCTGGTGTCAATAAACTTTTCTTTGACTAACAAGGCAGTTTTCAGCTCCGAAACTTACAGGATATTCTTATATCACGAACTTTTATATATCAAAGGCTCAAAGGAAAGTTGATTTCTCAATTCATCACCCCTTTAAAATGCGTAACTCCATTACATGTAACTAGATACTCCCCAACACTGGTCTTTATACACCACTGAAAACAGTTATGTATATTATATTGAATTTCTGTCTGTAGATCCTCATAAATATTACACAATGCACCGTTAACAAGCATGTCTGTGATTGGCTAATGCTCAACCTTGCAAAAAACAAGTTGTAAATAAAAACCTTTGATGCTCTTCACAGAGCTCTCACACAAATATTCACGGGAGCTTTTGAAAGCAGCGCCTATCAGCAGGTACCGCATTGACCTGGAGCTCAATACTACCGGTACTGCAGAAAAACTGGTATGTTTTGTTTTAAAAGTATCGGCTTGGCACCAAAGTACCGGTACTTTTGACAACCCTAGTCAGACAAGTTAATAAAGACCTGGAGAGTTGGACTTTGGTTGTTTTTTTTTTGTTTTTTTTTGAAAGTTGCGGGAAAGCTCTTGTTGGGGCATAACCAACACTCCATTATTAAAAAACGAAGTATTTACTTTGCATTCACAAATGTCTGCAGTCTACAAGAGATTGTAATATTCTAACCACAATGACTGATGTGGATTATGGAGATAATAGTCCAGTGGTCTATAATATTTCCTCCTGCTTCTTAATAAAACAGACTGACTTACAGTTTAGAAGATAACTGATTATTCATTGCATAGAGACCATTGACATTTCAACTGTTCCACCCACCTGACCACCTCTCATTATGTGATCCAAAACGCATGCCTTTGTTTTTGTTTTTTTAAATTGATCTCAGGATACATGAAGCAAATTAATTGAAAAAGTCACTGAAGATTGATGTCACTAATAGAAACTGTAGTGATTTTTACTGTAGTTCGAACAAATGAATCCCAACAGACTTCTGTGAGCTCTTATGAGTGATGATACAAACTAAGAATCAATGGTTCTTTTTTTCTTTTCTTTTTTTGGTTGAGCCAGTTTATTGAACCAAACAGTTCAATCCAAAAATTCCACCTTTATCACATTATTACAGGGGGAGAAAAGCCATGTGTGATCTCACAGAATCAATAGATGATCCATGTACACCCTGGCCGCCCTGTAATCACAGAGCCCTGACGTACAAATAGAAATATCCGGTTCTGGCTGCCGACAAGGAACCAGAAGATTGTTCCGGGTGTGGTTACTGAGCTCAGATATCGGTCTGTTCCTATTTAGGGCCTGTGCTGCGTTATGTGGTTCTACTGCAATGTCGTCTTCTGATCCCCTTCAAGAACATTTATGATGAATCTGTTTAGTTGTTTTATGTGGGTATGGTACTAGCTTTATCAGTTGTTGGTTTAGTGCTATGAGGATTTAGTATACTTGCTGCTTTATTTAGGATGTCACGAAAACAGGACCAGGTCACTTTTGAACCCAAAATCTGTCTATCTATCTGTCTGTCTGGTCAATCATAAGAGTCGATCTCAGCTAAAATTGCTTCAGTACATTGACCGGTCTGGCAGTTCTAGCAGGTGTCTGAACAGGACAATAAATTTACAATATCTGTGTGGAGAACAGAGACATTGCAACGACAGCAACCCTATACTGTATACAGTAGTGACAGCAAGAAACTAAGGCTGTGATATTTTAGTGCATTTTTTTTCTTCACTGTGGTTCTTTTTCTTTCCTCCCTGAAAGCCCAAGCTTAACGCCAAAATCAGCTAGATTGGTGATTGCCTTAAAATAGAGTCTTCTGAGATACTGTCCCCCAAGCGGCTTTCTGTGTGCGTCCTCTGATACCGGGTGGAACACGGACGAGCAAAGTGAACTTTGAGCTTCAGGTTATCACTTAAATGGTTAAATAATAGACAAAGAAATATGTCAAAATACCCGGCTTGGTGAGTGTTTGCTTAAACACCATCGGTTATGTTTGGGAAATAACACATTTGCATGTTTAACAGTATAATGGATCTGTGCATTCAGCCTTAAAGTGACAGCAGCCTTATGTTCCTGCTGCCGTCTGTGTCATTTAATGTTAATCAAACAAGAAAAGGCAGAGGAATTCACATCCACTTTAATGACATCCCATTCTTAATCCGTAGGGTTTAATATGGAGTTGGCCCACTCTTTGCAGTTACAACAGCTTCAACTCTTCTGGGAAGGCTTTCCACAAGATTTAGGAGTGCGTTTATGGGAATTGTTGACCGTTCTTCTAGAAGCGCATTTGTGAGGTCAGGCACTGATGCTTTGCATTGCACTTGATGATATAAGGCTTGGATGAGCTGCTCGGCCATGGAAACTCCTTCCATGAAGCTCTCTACACACTGTTCTTGAGCTAATCTAAAGGCCACATGAAGTTTGGAGGTCTGTAGCTATTGACTCTGCTGAAAGTTGGAGACTTCTGCGCACTCTGGTCCTCTCTGGTCCTCATTACAAACCTAATGGGGTTTTGGTTTCCTTGCCACTGTTGCCTCTGGCTTGGTGTGCTCAGTTGGGGACACTATATTTTTCAACTAAACATCGAAATATATCTAATTAATAAACTAATTTAACCATATAAACTAAATTACTGATCTAATTATTGATCTAAAGCCCACACTGTCACCGTATGGAAATTGAAATGAACTGATGACATCAAATGGCTATACAGCTGAATAAAATTAGGCTGCATTATTTTGCTGTTTAACACTGTAAAGCTGCTTTGAAACAATCTCCATTGTTAAAAGCGCTATATAAATAAAGTTGACTTGACTTGACTGACTCAGCATGCGCTGACCCCGCTCTGTGAATTAAAAAAAAAAAAACATTTTTAATGTGGCCTACCACTTCGTGGCTGAGTTGCTGTTGTTCCCAATTGCTTCCTCTTTGTTAAAATACCACAACAGTTGACCGTGGAATATTTAGTAGTGATGAAATTTCACGAATGGCCTTCTTGCACAGGTGGCAACCTATCACGGTACCACGCTTGAATTCACTGAGCTCCTGAGAGCGACCCATTCTTTCACAAATGTTTGTAGAAGCTGTCTGCATGCCTAGGTTCTTGATTTTATACACCTGTGGCCATGGAAGTGATTGAACACCTGAATTCAATGATTTGGAGGGGTGTCCCAATACTTTTGGCAATATAGTATGTATTATAATAAATTATTATTAATCCTATTATTATTATTATCATACCTATTCTACTCTCGATCAACTTTATAATATACACTACATCTTCTTCTTTTGTGTCCACACTGGCGGGTTTGTTTTGATGTCCATGTCTTTGAGTGGAACTGAAGGATGACACGTTACTGTCAAACCATTGTTAGAGCGTTATGTTAATGCACATTGATTTTTGCCTGTATGACTCTGTTGTTGTCGTCCCCTGACAATTGCTAATTGCATTTTCATGCTCTATGAGTCACTCAGCAGTTGTTTACTGTGTTGGGTTTGAGACTGTGGTTATTGACAGTTAGCAGACAGTGGTCTTACCCAGCTAGAATGAGAAAAAACAGACAGACTGCTGAAATAATGAAAATTGTTGAGGCAAGTGAACTAAAGGCTTGAAGTCACAAGGACTTCTGTTTATGTGCTTGAATTATTACGAGACTTAATGATTTGTTATAAAGCAGATACTGTTAGATCAGAATTTCACATCAAGGACCAGAGCTATCCGTAATTCCATATGCTTAACAGCGTCTTTAACTGTTTTCAGACCGTAAAACTTACAGTATTGGAAATCATACCGAAAGTAAAAGACATTTGAAAAAATTCTCCCTCTTTCTTTTACAGGATACAGAGATTGCTACAGACTGCAACCATGTAAGTACTCAAAAAGGCCTGCCTTTAATAATAATTATCATCAGCATTCTTCTCCAGTATGACTCATCTCCTTCACAGCTTCACACATCTCTTATGGTGTTGTTCACCTGTTTACAAGACCCTCTGTGCGCACTTTATCCTTTCAGACAATTCTTTGTAGCGTTACGTGAGAACGCCTCAGTAGGATTTAAAGACCAGTAAGATCAGCAAGTAATTTCAGAAGAATAATGGCCTAATCACTGTCTAATGATGACTGCAGTCCGCAATTAATTTGGTGGGGTCCCGAGAGGGGTATCTGTTTCTAATCTCCTTCCTAACGTTCGTGGCTTTGATGTTCTCATTAAGACCGCAGTGCCGAGGCCTGGTTCACAAATCAGAAATGAGGAAAATTTAGGCATATGATTCAGGCCTGAGTTACCCGTCTCATTGCGCAAGGCACATAGTTGAGCAATAATTATGATAAAGACCTCATTCTGGCGTTTTTGAAACATTTATCAGCACTTTTAGTTAGTGTCACTGTTAATGTGCAATCATTACTGAGCGGTTTTGAGCTTTGGTGTGTGTGATATAGTAACTACAAGGCCGTTTACTTCAACCAAGATCTTTTTGATTTGAATAGAAAATATATATATATATATTTTTTTTAAACTAAAATCAGTTACTTTCTATTGAGCAGTTATGTTCGGCACAAACCATAAAATGAGCAAAGCATTACATCTTTTTAACTGCACTGCCAGGCTCAGCCTCAGTACAGAATTAAACTTCATGACTCCAGAAAACTAGAGATTCTTTTTAAGCACTGACATAAAGAAATGGTTCACCTGAAAATTAAAATTGTCTTTTATTTATTCACCTTAATGTCATTCCAAAGCGGTATGACTGTGAAACATCAAAGGGGGAGAAATTTGGAGCCGAAGCCTGCAAGCTTCAAAAAGAATGCAAGTGCATTGTAGAAGTCACACTATTTCAAGTCTCCTGACGTCATACGATAGCTTTGTGTGAAAAGCTGTTTTGAAAAGTGCATCTTTTTTTGCTGATAATCGTTCCTGCCAGTGGGTTGAAAATGTCTGATTCATGTGAACTGAATCAAAAGATTTACTAACATCACTACAACACATAAATTACATTAGTATGCATATGTCTAATGTTTCATATTTCTGTTACCGCTCCTTTTCTCTAGCTGTTGTGGAACTACAAGCTGAACCTGACCACAGATCCGAAGTTTGAGTCCGTGGCGTTGGAAGTGTGTACAAGCACCATGTTAGAGGTCAGGTTTTACCATTGTTTTGCTGAATCATATTACTTTTGGTCCTTTACTGCTCAATTGCCCAACTATTTAGTCATGCTCTCACCTTGTGTGTATGTGAGTGTGTTGTGATCTCAATTTCTGGCTGTACGATATGGCTAAGTGCAATTTTTTTTAAATCACGAACGCTGTAATTGTATTAAATAAAATAAATCTATGCACTGCAGGTTTCAGAGTGAAACAAAGCACTGTTCATTTACAGTAAAGTGATGCCCAGCCTAGGAAAATTTGCGCCTTCACCCTTTATTCCAATATTATTAAAAATCAGTTCGATTTTGTAAGCATTTTGCATTGTTGTGCTTGGAGTCAGTTGTTTTATTTGTGATAATGCAATGAAATTGTGCAGACATAATTTTTGTCTAGGCTGTCATACAAAGAAAACAAGAGAGAATGCCAACACGAGAGAACCAAAAAAATATTTATAACTGATTATGTTGTAGCCAGTTTTTCCTGTGAGCTTTTTTTTCCTATGTATTTTTGTTTGTTTGCATAGTACAATAAAAATTAGACTTAATTTAAAAAATATATATTTTGTCAGATAAATACCTTTTTATAAATACCGGTTTTGTTCTTCCCTCATATTTAAATATTAAATATACAAAATGTTTTCCTCATATTTTTATGGTTTAATCAAACTTGTAGGGTCCCCTCTGGACCTCACTTTTCATAGTTTGTAATATTTTTTTATTTAATAATCACAATAAAAATCATATTTATTATTTTATAGTCTCAATGAATGGGTCAAAAACCGTGAGAATGTGGCCAATGAAAACTCAAGTGGAAGGATAATTTCCTTTAAACCTCTTTCAGTAACCATAAAGTGAACAGAGATTTTCCCAAATCGTTAAGCTCTCAAAGCTCTCACACTCAAAAAAATCTTCAGTTATTTTTCAATTTCCTTTTCCTAATTTTTATTTGTTTTATGCAGATGCACTCCCAACAAAACCCCAGTAATTCTTGAATGATTAATCCAAAATATAGCTATTCAAGACTGGTAGAAATTCCTGTATTTCTTTGTATATATCGCAGTGTATATATAACATATAAAAAAAAAAAAATGTTTATTTTTATTTTATTTTATTTTTTTCAGTTTTGTGCAGCCCTAACCTCTGTGCAGAGGAACTGCCATCTACATTTGTAATGCAGTGTGGTTTTATGTTTGACTGCGCTCTAAGCTTCCTTTAATGTAATTAAAATGAATCTCAGTGGACAAAGATTTCTCACTAACGTCTTCATGAATGTGTGTGTGTGTGTGTTTTGATGCACATTTGTGGTTGAATTCACAATTTAATTACCATTAGTGAAATTGACTGGATATTAAGTAGGGAATGAAATTTCTTCATATCTGTAGCATTGATGCCTGACTGCTCCATCTCACGGATAATGAAAAGAGCATTCATCTGTTTTTTAGCTGAAAGAGTGTGCCGATGAGGAGCGAGGGAAAGGCTATCTGATGTCCTGCCTGGTGGACCACCGTGCTAACATCACAGAACGCCAGTGTCATCAGTACATTACCAAGATGACCAGCATTATCTTCAGCGACTATCGGCTCATATGTGGCTTTATGGATAGTTGCAGAGAAGACATCAACACCCTGCAGTGTGGAAGCATCACTGTCGGAGAAAAAGTAAGCTTGCGTTCCAATAATAGTGGAGAATGCTTTGACTCCTAGCCCACTTAAAACCGCAAAGCTCTAGAATATCCCTTTGGGAAACCATAGGATGTTGGCTTGGTACCAGGTGGCTCTGTGATGTAGTGACTCTGCCATTCCCAAAGTGTCCACATTCCTCCAGGCATGATTGAATCTGGGCACCCGATCACTGCACTTGCCTTGTTCTCCCGAGGGCACTCTGTGGAAATTAAAAAAGTTAACTTTAGACTTGCCTGCTCGTTGACTTAAAATATCCTAAATAAGCTCAGACTGCCACACATACAAGATGGGCAAGTGAGGAACAAAAATTATATTTAGCATCTTAGTGGGCATACACACATTTAGATTGTCTTTTTAGATCATGTGCTATGCAGTAATTAGATACTATTGTATGAGTAACTGACAGCTCCCATTCTGTACACAGCCTTTAAATTTTGTCATGCAAGTTGCGTTCCTTAAATTCCAGGACTTAATTACTGTGTGGACGGACGTTTGAATATCATAATCAACACTGTTTTACTTGTTTATAGTTTCCTTAGGTGGTGTTTTTTCCCAGGCCTCAAGAAGTGGTCAGTGGCTAAAGGCAGGGCCATCAATTAAATTCACAGGCCAATGATTTAAAATTAACAACAACCTTCAGCAGAATTTTATTTTGTTTTTAGTTTTATATATTTATATATACTGTATATTTTATTGTATTGTGTTTTATTGCTTTTATTTATTTATTTAATCTTATTTTATTTAATATCTCTCACTCTTCCCAGTGTTATTGTTAACTAAAACTACTAATAGTTTAAACTAAAGCTGATGTATATAAAAGTACTAAAATTACAAAAAAAGCTAAATAGAAATATTAAAAAATAATCAAATCAAATAACAAAATCACATGAAAATGTCTAAAACTTATAATAAAAAGAAAAAAATAATAATACTATATTGTTAATAATAGGATGGATGGATGGATGGATGGATGGATGGATGGCCAAAAAACTGTTATTTAAATAAAATGACAAAAATATAATTTCAATTTTAAACTTTTTCTGCACTTTTCTTAAAGGATTTTTAAATCCGTCTTGTCTTTTTATCTCATAATTAAAAGCATCATTGTTAGTCTCTTTGGTTTTCTCTGTAAAATATCTAACTAGTTGACATTTTTCTTCCCTCCATTTTATCCCTTCAGTCTAACATTTCTATTGTCCCAACAGATAAACCCTAAGGCCTAAGCCAAGCTGTGTGTCACAAAGCCAACTAATTTGTCCTTTTTTTTCTTCTTCTTCCTGTAAGGACCTGCATTCCCAGGGTGAAGTGATTGCGTGTCTGGAGAGGGCTCTGGTCAGGGAGGGAGAGCAGCAGGATAAGGCTCATCAAATCAAGGGCGACTGCAAAAAGTCTATCATGAGAGTGGCTGAACTGTCTGCGGATGACTTCCATCTCGACCGCTACCTCTACTTCTCCTGCCGAGACGACCGGGAGCGCTTTTGTGAAAATGTATGCTTCAGCTTCTCTAATATCATCTCATCCATCACTATAACCTAATTTGCATATTTGTTCTACCAGTATGTACTTTGTTGGTCCAGTACCCTGAATGGGGTGGGCTGACTTGATTGACAGCTGCCCCTCATGTGCTATGAGTCATGGTGACAGTATTAGACCACATAGCTGCTTTGTGTGGGCCGATGTGTTGATGTGTGCACATATCACGTGTGAAATATGAAGTGTTAAAAATTCTCCCGGTTGACCTGTCAATGCTTAACATTTTATGGATGTGTTTTTTTTGCAGACCCAAGTGGGAGAGGGCAGAGTGTACAAATGCCTATTCAACCATAAATTTGAGGAAGCAATGTCAGAAAAGGTGTGGCACATCTTTATTGATCTTATGGGAATTAAACGCATGATTATGCAATGTGAACACAAACTTAATGGAAACATGCAGTTTTTTGTTTTGTTTCTCAACAAGTTCAGTGCAACAGCATGTGCATAAAATGTCAGTGTGGGAGGGTAGTGTCTGAACCGAAAAGAACCCACGGGAATGTTGGTGGTCAGTTTAGTGTATGTGTTTGTCCTGTCTTGAGCCTCTGTGTACTTAATAAGCATCTCTGTCCACAGTGCAGAAACGCCCTGACCACTCGGCAAAAGCTCATTGCTCAAGATTATAAAGTCAGTTACTCTCTCGCAAAGGCCTGTAAGGCCGACCTACGCAAATACCGTTGTAACCCTGACACCAGCATGCCTCGTGCCCGAGAGGCCAGACTCTCCTACCTCCTCCTCTGCCTGGAATCTGCTGTTCACAGAGGTCTGTTAATATACATATTTTTACCCAAACTTGTGGGTATGTTTGTAATAGAATACTATATTGTACTATACTATATTATTATTATTATTATTATTATTATTATTATTATTATTATTTACATTCAGATTAGTACCTTATCAGTTATTGGCCAGTAATGAAGCATTTATTTATTGATATTTATTTATTTTCTTCTCAGTATTATTTTATGTTGGATATTTAATTGTGCATGCTAATTTGTTGTTTATTACTCATGAATAATAATCATATGCTATGAATAATATTTTCATTTAGATTTATTTAAAAAATAACACATACATATAGAAAATAAATACAATTATTGTATCTAATATTTAGCAAATTGTAAGCTGAATATCATACTTTACATTATAATGTTATAATGCCTAAATTCACTTGTAGCATTGTATTTGGACAAAATAGAATGGAAATTTTATCAGCCATCATTGAATAATTATCAGCCAGAATATTACATCTTAATGACTTATGCATTATAATATAAATATATTCAGGGAATATTAATATATTTTCACCCCTATTATTTTTGTAGTGTGCAAATTGTACACTGTATGCAGGATGTAAATGTTCTATTTGCTTAGAAGAAAACATGACAGTGTAGTATACTACTCAAGGCTTAACACATTTTTGCACAAAATACGTTCATAGTGTATACTTTTGCATTTTTTGAAAATATTAAATGCAGTATACTGTATATGCAGTATGCTGTTTCCTTTCATTCATGCATGTTCCTCTGTTCATTGTTATTTATTGATTTGCTGCAACCTAATAAGTTTGTTCATTGATATGTTCCTTCCCGTGGGTTTTACCGCTGTCATCCTAGGTCGTACGGTGACCGGAGACTGTCAGGGTGAGATGCTGGACTACAGACGCATGCTAATGGAGGATTTCTCCCTGAGCCCTGAGATCGTGTTGCATTGTCGAGGAGAGATCGAGGCGCACTGCTCAGGACTGCACCGCAAGGGCCGAACCCTCCACTGCCTCATGAGAGTCGCCCGCGGGGACAAAGGCATGGTGGACAACCTCTGTCAGACAGCAGTAAGAACCGTTGGGATTGTGGGAAAGGGTATTGGATATTTAATAGTACTTTTGTACTTTTTTTAAACAAGTAATTTTAAATAAGTTTAATTTTAGTTTATGTATGCTCACCAAGGCTGTATTTATTTGATCAAAAATACAGTAAAAACAGTAATATTTTGAAATACTAACACAATTTAAAATGACTTTTCTTTCTTCTTTTTTGATGTTTTAATGTCCACATCAATCAAAAAACAAGCAGTGTGTTGCACACAATCCATAAACTAAACAAAACATAATAATAATAATAAACATAGTAATGCTAATGTAGTGTTTTGGTTCGTGTATGTGAGGGAAGGAAGAAGACGGGGTCAGCGTAACTGGGACTGCACACTTTATTTGATCTCACGATCCTCAAAACTGTCACGCACGAGGGCGTTCAAACTCAAGACTTTCAAAAACAACAAACAGCGTTGCTCTCAGGCTCAATATCTTTCTCAAAACTCTGGTCAGTGTAGGCAGGCATTGGCAGTCCCAGTCCCGGTCTCTCCCTCTCATCTCTCTCTCCGCTGCAGCTTATAAGCAGTCTCTCCATGCCAATTACTGCAATCAGAGACAGGTGTTACTCATTTGCACTTGACCTACTTACCGACCTCTCGGCCCCACTCACTCTCTCCCGCTACAGACCTCGCAAAACCACGCCCCCTCCGCCACATACCCCCACCACCTGACTCAGGCCGGGGAGCCTGCGGCCTGCAGCCCCCCAGGATCCCCTTTCGGGATCCCCACCCGGGAGATTAAAGAAAACAGCGCGCTCGCAACACTCTTGGCCCGAAATAGTGCGGAGCGGAACTGCTTTCGGGTATCGCTTTGCATAGTCCACGAGCACTATTGCAAAGCGATGCCCCCGTGCTGACCGTTCTAATGGCCCGATGAGGTCTATACCAATTTGCTGGAAGGGGACCTGCATCAGAGGGAGTGGGCACAATGGTGCTTTTGGGGTGGCCGGTGGATTCACCAACTGACATTCACGACAAAACGCACACCACCTGTGCACGTTCTCGTGAATGCCCGGCCAGAAGAACCGGGCCATTAGACGGTTAAGTGTCGCCGCCTGTCCAAGGTGCCTGGCCTGTCCAACTTTTCTGTTGCTCCTCCCTCACGGCCAGCAGGTCTTGATGGGTCTCCTGGTGAAGACCGGCGAGCGATGTTATGATGTCCGCAAGCGAAGTCTTTGGCGGGGTCTGCATAGCGGCGGCACTTCTCCCTTCCCGGGTTTCGGCACCAGTGTAGTGTTTTGGTTTGTGTATGTGAGGGAAGGAAGAAGACGGGGTCGGCGTAACTGGGACTGCACATTTTGTTTGATCTCACGATCCTCAAAACTGTCACGCACGAGGGCGTTCAAACTCAAGACTTTCAAAAACAACAAACCGCGTTGCTCTCAGGCTCAATATCTTTCTCAAAACTCTGGTCAGTGTAGGCAGGCATTGGCAGTCCCAGTCCCGGTCTCTCCCTCTCATCTCTCTCTCCGCTGCAGCTTATAAGCAGTCTCTCCACGGCAATTACATTGCAATCAGAGACAGGTGTTACTCATTTGCACTTGACCTACTTACCGACCGCTCGGCCCTGCTCTCTCTCTCCTGCTACAGACCTCGCAAAACCACGCCCCCTCCGCCACAACTAACAATGATGGTAATAATAATAATATAAAATGAGATGTATATGCAGAATGTTCATTATAACACAATGGAGGAAAATAATAAGGGATGAACAAATAACCAGTGTACATCAACATACACTGATCAGGCATAACATTATGACAGGTGAAGTGAATAACACTGATTATCTCTTCATCACGGCACCTGTTGATGGGTGGGATATATACAAGTGAACATTTTGTCCTCAAAGTTGATGTGTTAGAAGCAGGAAAAATGGGCAAGCGTAAGGATTTGAGCGAGTTTGATAAGGGCCAAATTGTGATGGCTAGACAACTGGGTCAGAGCATCTCCAAAACTGCAGCTCTTGCGGGGTGTTCCCGGTCTGCAGTGGTCAGTATCCATCAAAAGTGGTCCAAGGAAGGAACAGTGGTGAACCGGCAACAGGGTCATGGGCGGCCAAGGCTCATTGATGCACGTGGGGAGCTACTGTAGCTCAAATTGCTCAAGAAGTTAATACTGGTTCTGATAGAAAGATGAAATCTTCACTAATCCCAAGAGACTTGAATGGCTCTTTGCCCATTTTATTAAATGACATGAGTTTGCCCATAAGATAGAATCTAAAGCTGCTTTTCCACTTTTGGGCCGGACGGTTCTTAGAATGCTAAGTAACGGTTCCAGTTATGTTTCCACTTGAGCCAGGTATGGCGTGACACAGCACGATTACAAACCGTTCTCGGCCTGGAATTTTCAGCACGGTTGGCAAATCATGGTGAACCGTGCTGGTAGAATGTGTGTAGTGACGTCATCACTCAGGTTTGGTCACTTGTCTGTTGCCTGGCTACCAGTTTCTCTTTAGCTGTCTAAGCTGTCTTCTCTTTGAGTGACGTAAATGTATAATAAAAATTAATAGAAATATTTGCTATTTACGTCTCATATCATCAGTAAACCATTGCATTACCAAGGCAATGGCTGGTGCATTTGTATTACATTCCGCAACGACTGGCACTGATTGGCACGGAATGGAACGGTTTGGCCCAACGATGGAAAAAAAGCTTAAGCTCTTCTAAAAAAGATCCTTTATAATAGCTAGCCAATCCCTATATAATGGAGGACTATCTCCAACCCATTTGTTCATAATGGCCTTGCTTGCCAACTTCAGCAATGGTGAACAATGTCTTTTGTGTTCCTCAAAGGGAGGAGGCAAAATGACAAGTAAACACATGGAGGGAGAGAATTTAACTGTTACTTTACAAATGTCTGAGAGGACCTTGTAGATAGAAAGGCACAAAGGATAATTCACCTCAGATTGAAATTAAAGGTCCCGTTCTTCGTGATCCCACTGTTCAAACTTTAGTTAGTGTGTAATGTTGCTGTTAGAGCATAAATAATACCTGTAAAATTATAAAGCTCAAAGTTCAATGCCAAGCGAGATATTTTATTTAACAGAAGTTCCCTTTCAAAGCCTACAGCGAACGGCTGGCTTGGACTACATCCTGGTACTTCCTTCATAAATGACGTCGATAGAACAATAGAACAGACTAACCTCCGCCCACAAGACTACGCGAAAAAAGGGGGCGTGGTCTTGTTGCTGTCCCACGTGGAGAAGAGGACGTGTCGCGTGGAGAAGGAAGTGTTGCGTTTGAGTGTGTTTGTCGCCATGTCGTCGAGACGCTGTTATTTTCATCCCGGAGTCAAATCACCTTTGTTTGGCTTTCCCAGGAACGCTGTAGAGATCATTAAGCGCATATATATCTCCCGTTAAGAGGCATGACCTTTCCACGTGCGCTAAGCTGCTGTCGAATCACAACACAGGACGTTGCTACGGTCGCTAAGCTGCTGTCAAATCAAAACACGGGAATCGCTGGCACAATCAGAACTCGTTACGTATTTCTGAAGGAGGGACTTCATAGAATAAAGGAAGTCATCAGCCGTTTTCAGGACAGTGAAAACAGCGGTACACAGATAAGTAAATTGTATTAAAAATACTTTTTTTTTTTTTTACACGCGAAACATGAACACATGTTATATTGCACACTGTAAACACAATCAAAGCTTCAAAAAGACACGAAGAACGGGACCTTTAAACAAATTGAAACAAGAATGTTCAAACTGTGAACAAACAAGTATATTCTATGACAGATTGTTTTAGCAACTCAGTATGTATTTTTAGTAATGTTTAAATGGTGTAATACTTGTGAATTTGATTATGTACTTATCCATTTCCTTGTGAGTGCCGTCAAGATTAATCTCTGATGCTGTACACTAGCTGCGAGAGCCCGCCCACACGCTGTTCTGATTGGCTGTGTTTTTTGATTGATTTGTTGCATCTCGCAGTCGCATCGCGTCTGGTGTGGACAGACATGTTGCTTGTCGCTGGAATCTTATCGCGTCGCGTGTAGTTGGGACATGGTGTAACAGTAGTATGGAGGTAAGAAATGCTAAAGAAATTTAACAAGGAATCAAATGTGAAATAATACGGGATGTCTTCCCTGAATAAATTTAAATACAGATATCATTAAATGACACTAACTGCTCTTGAATGACTAACTTTTGTAACCTTAATTGTAAGGATTAATGTTAATCAAATAACAAAAGACCATTTTTTTGGGGGGAAAAAAACAGGATTATTAGGCTGCTGTCAGGCTGCACTGAGGCTGTTTACACAAATTTCTCAACTGTTCACTTAAGACAACCTACTGTTTACATGCATACTCGTCAAGACTGTAATTTGGTG
Organism: Romanogobio albipinnatus; assembly: GCA_023566225.1. Taxonomy (NCBI): domain Eukaryota; kingdom Metazoa; phylum Chordata; class Actinopteri; order Cypriniformes; family Gobionidae; genus Romanogobio; species Romanogobio albipinnatus. The sequence continues at coordinate 30,501,963 of CM042251.1, forward strand.
CATACCTTTTTGTATATTGGACCATTTAAGCGCAATTTGGTACTTGTGAGCTGTTTGTGTGGCAGGCTTATGTGTGCGCGCTTTTGAGTATGCTTGAGTGCACCGTCTCTAGGAGAGTGGGGAAGTGCTGAGTGGTTTAAACACTGGCAAGAAATGCAAATTATAAACTTTAGAGACGATGCGACTGCCTCAATTGTACAAGTGACAATTCCTGTGTCAACTGTGCAGCTCTTATAGTGCAGACATTATGTAGTGATGTGAAGCCATTTGTGCATTTTAAGAGAGAAAGAGAAAGTTTTCAAATTACTTTGTAAGTTTGTAACTCTGCTGGACTGTGGCTCTCCAGGACGGACGTTGGCCACCCCTGATCTATATGGTGATTTATAAGCCCAATATATTATGTTAAGCTGCATTTCTCTGAGTTTGTTACAGACAGAAATAGAAGTTGGGAAATTTAATTAAGTTTAATGATGTTTTCCAATGAGATCGCGTCAATATCAAACCCAATGTTTTTACTCCAAGATATTTGAAGATCAGTAAAATCAGGGGGGAATGAATAGGCTTGAACTTGGTGCTGGTAACACAATGCATAGGACAATGGTAACACCAGAATAAAAATATTCATGATTCTGAAGCATACAATACAATACAATACAATTATTCATCTAAAATTATTTTACTATAATTTTAGATGAATACTTGCACTCTGTCACTGACTAGATATATTTAAAGGTCCCGTTCTTCGTGTCTTTTTGAAGCTTTGATTGTGTTTACAGTGTGCAATATAACATGTGTTCATGTTTCGCGTGTAAAAAAAAAACAGTATTTTTAACACAATTTACTTATCTGTGTACCGCTGTTTTCACTGTCCTGAAAACGGCTGATGACTTCCTTTATTCTATGAAGTCCCTCCTTCAGAAATACGTAACGAGTTCTGATTGTGCCAGCGGTTCCAGTGTTGTGATTGGACAGCAGCTTAGCGAACATGGCCCGGTTCCTGTGTTGTGATTCGACAGCAGCTTAGCGCACGTGGAAAGGTCACGCCTCTTAACGGGAGATATATATGCGCTTAATGATCTCTACAGCGTCCCTGGGAAAGCCAAACAAAGGTGATTTGACTCCGGGATGAAAATAACAGCGTCTCGACGACATGGCGACAAACACACTCAAACGCAGCACTTCCTTTTCTCCACGCGACCGTCCTCTTCTCCACGTGGGACAGCAACAAGACCACGCCCCCTTTTTTCGCATAGTCTTGTGGGCGGAGGTTAGTCTGTTCTACTGACGTCATTTATGAAGGAAGTACCAGGATGTAGTCCAAGCCAGCCGTTCGCTGTAGGCTTTGAAAGGGAACTTCTGTTAAATAAAATATCTCGCTTGGCATTGAACTTAGAGCATAAATAATACCTGTAAAATTATAAAGCTCAAACAGCAACATTACACACTAACTAAAGTTTGAACAATGGGATCACGAAGAACGGGACCTTTTAAAACAATGTATGCCACTTTTTACTGGTAAAATGATCAGAACCCACAAATATTCCCCATTGCGTTATTATATATTATATTCAACATTATATATAGTAGTTTAATGCATTACTGACACTCAACTCACAATTCTCACACAGTAATTTTCATTTTGGGTGTACTTTACACAATATAAACGATACATATCCACGTGACATTGTTGCATTTTTGTATTGCAATTAATATTGTTACACCCCTAGCCTTTGCTGTAACTGTTGATCAATTTAACGTGTGCTTTGTTGAATAGAAGTATTGACCCCAAACTTTTGAACAGTAGTCTAGTTTTATAAGTATGAATTGCTTTTTGAATTTTTTTTTATTTATTTACTTAGACTATGTTTTATATATTGTCTTCTTTTTATGTTTTTTCAGCTGTGACTTTAATTATTTGTCTCCTGTAGCTGCAGACTCTTATCCAGTCAGCAGACCCCGGCACTGATTACCGGATTGATCGCGCTTTGAACGAAGCCTGTGAGTCTGTGATCCAGACAGCCTGCAAACACATCCGTAGCGGAGACCCAATGTAAGTTATCTTAATGAAGTGCAAATACTTTCAAGAAATGGTGTATTTTACTCTATCATCCATGTTCAAGACTCTAGGGAAAACTGATAACCAGTTGGTAACTGTAGTCTGTCACAGTATTTATTTGGTGAGATAAGATTCCTGTAGAGATTATTCCACTTGACTTCATGCTTTTAATTCTTCGATTCTGTCTGGTTATTGAGTTTCCTCTCAAAGTCTTTCTTTCACAGGCACCATTAAACTGGAGGGGATTTAGAGGAGAGTTAAATCCAATTAAGTGTGTGTAGAGTGTAAATGTGTCACTGTCTTTTTCTTAGAGGAAGAAAGATGGTACAGGCAGTCAAGTTGTAGAATACAACAAAGTCCAGTTACACAGTCTCTGCATTAAGGCCCCCGATATAATCATACTCAAATACCTTTTCAGCGATATACTCTTAAGGCCTGTTCACACCAAGAACGTTAACTATAAAGATAACTATATACACTGTCCTACGTCCAATCATAGCGGGAATGTGAGCACTTGTTTTGTAGGCTACGTGCTGTTATATTAATTATAATTCAAATTCAGTTTTATTTGTCACAACATTATTGCTGATTGTTGAGAGGGGCACTTTTGATACATTTTTAAAAAAGGGCAGGGGCTCGAGCCCCCAAAGCCCTTCTCTCTGCACTTGCCGTGAGTGCGTGCGTGCGTACATCCGCCCGCCCAGTCACAAAATGCGGCCAAAACTCCTACACGACGTTAATAGTTAGATTAAGGTGTGTACATGTCTACAATGCACTTCGATAATGCGACTAAAATAGGCATACTCCACATGTCTTAATTTGATTTTTGTTTAATTCGAGTATGGCTTTAACCGGATTAAGGTAATTAGAAGTCGCTGTTTACATGGTAGTTTCTTAATCAGAGTATGGTCTTAATCAGATTAATATCGGAGATGTTTACTAAAGGCCCGTTCACACAGGACGATAACAATAAAGATAGTTCTAAAAAATTGTCTCAATATTAAAGAATAGCAGAGTTCTCACAACAGCTATAACGATAACGCCACAGAGAAACTATATTGTTAGAATCACTTTCAGAATGATTTTATCCAGCTGATGACGATAAAAACATCGACAGCCAATCAGAATCCATCCTGCTGTAATGAGCTTGAGCATTTAAAGTGGCAGACAAGCACGCGCTTCGAATAAACAGAACAATATCATCTGCTGCTATGGATGACATTACTCCGATATTAATCTGATTAAGACCATACTCTGATTAAGAAACTACCATGTAAACAGCGATTTCTAATTACCTTAATTCGATTTTTGTTTAATTCGAGTATGGCTTTAACCGGATTAAGACATGTGGAGTATGCCTATTTTAGTCGCATTATCAAAGTGCATTGTAGACATCTACACACCTTAATCTAACTATTAACGTTGTGTAGGAGTTTTTGCCGCATTTTGTGACAGGGCGGACACACGCACACACACCAGGCAAGTGCAGAGGGAAGGGCTTTGGGGGCTCGAGCCCCTGCCCTTTTTTTTAAAATGTTTTAAAAGTGCCCCTATCAACAATCATCAATAATATTGTGACAAAAATAAATAAATAAAACAGAATTTGAATTATAATTAATATATCAGCACGTATGCCTACAAAACAAGCGCTCACATTCCCGCTATGATTGGACGTAGGACAGCGTAACGTGGCATGGGGACATAATGACGTACCATTAATCAAGCTATGTTCTATAACATGTAAAACGGGAACATGAGCCGAATATTCTAAAGGGAACTCAATGTAAACACCTTAATCAGAATATTGTATTATTCAGAATAAGGTCAATAATTAGATTACTGCTGTCCATGTAAACGTAGTCATTGGATGTGGGACAAGACCCACCCACTTTATACAACCAATGATATTGGACCCACTCACTTTTATCCTCTCTAATTCAGCGTGTCTGTTTACCTACCACTAACTGATAAACACTTCTTATTAAACACGTTAGACGCTTTATTTCAACTTTTCTAATATTTTCTTAATTTTTATTGAAAATAAATGCCTTTCGGATCTGATATGTGATGGGAAAAGGGAGTAGAGCGAGACACTATTGCCACTCTAAATGATTCAGTGATTTCCATAATTTTTTCTGGCCCAACCAGACCAACCATTTGTTCATTTATTCATTCAGTTTTTAAATGTATTTTATGAAATTTGTCATAAATAATACAAAAGTCCATATTTCATGAATTTTAAAATCTAAATCAGTATCGGACAATATTGGGCTGATCTAATTCTCACTTAAACACTTTTTCATACTGTACATTATTGTGTTGTATGTTATATGTTGTGATGGCTAAATTCAGCGTTTTCAGTGTTTTATTTATAATTTATTTTGACAAAATAGTGTTTTTGTGTGTGTGTAGGATTCTGTCTTGCTTAATGGAGCACCTTTACACAGAGAAGATGGTGCAGGACTGTGAACACCGGCTGCTGGAGCTGCAGTACTTCATTTCAAGAGACTGGAAGTAATCGACCTAACCTTTCCATTAATTTTTTTCTTTACCTGACCTTACCCGATAACTCCCCTCTTATGTTTTTAAGTTGATGCTTCGAGTGTGTTTGTGTAATAGCTTGTCATTCAAATCCGTTCAGTCAGTCAGAGGTCCTCATTGTATGTGCTTAATAGCTCAACACTCGTCTGCAGTTTGATTTGCCTGCATGATGCGACCTTCACTGTGTTTCTCTCATCCGTTCAATTTGAGAAAGATGCCCACACAGTGCCATTATAATAAAACCATTAGATGGTCATAACTTCATTCACAGCCCATTAGATTCAAGTGATTTTTAATTAGAGCAGTTTGAAACAGCAATTTGGTTTGATGGTCCATTGTGACAGACTGGCTGTGTGACAGCTTTGTTTGTTACAGCCATAGAGAGACTGCCGTTTTGTTCTCTTTTGTGGCTGATTCATGGCAAAAGGTGTTTAGCTTGATTAGATGTCGATACATGCAACTAGCACTGAATGCATCTGTGAGATTTGTGTAAATGCACTATAGTTTAAAAATTTGGGGGATTCAGTGTGTCATGATCCTTCAGAAATCATTCTAATATGCCGATTTGCTGCTCAAGAAACATTTTTATGATTATCAATGTTGAAAACGGTTGTACTGCTTACTAATTTTGTGGAAACCGTGATACATTTCTTTCAGGATTTTTTGATGAAAAGGACGAAAACCTTTACTGCTTTACTGTCACTGTTGATCAATTTAATGCATCCTTGCTAAATAAAAGTATTCATTGCTTAAAAAAAAAATTCTTACTGACCACAAACTTTTGAACTGTATTGTACTTTACACAATGGGCCCTATCATACATCTGACGCAATGCGGCGCCAGATGCGACTCTGGGTTTTTTTGCTAGTTTCAGCCTGACGCAGTTTTCATTTTAACGTCCTGCGCCACGTTGTTTAAATGGAAAATGCATTTGCGCCCATCTGTTCACCCATGGGCGTGCTGGTCTAAAAACGAGGTGTGTTCAGGCGCGTTGCTATTTTGAGCCAACTGAAATAGACTGTTATATAAAAAGGCTGTTAGTAATATGCGCCTATAGGCGGGTCCACAACGTGCGTGCACTCCGCCATGTAAATAGCGAATCCGCCATGGCGCAGGCGCAACTGGCTTTTAAAGGGAATGGGAGATGAGGCTCTGGTTGGTTTGTTGCACATTACGCCCAAAACACACCCACATTACATTAGAGAATAGGGACAACCCTTTTAGACCATGCGCCGGGCGAGTTGACCATTTTTCCTGTCGTTAAAACTAGCAAAAGTGGATTTGGACACTCCCTAAGTGCACTTGCGCGTGCGCAAAGTTACAGTGGAAGTGAAACTGACTGAAAATGTTGGGTAAAAATAACGTCATGAAAAGGAGAGGGAGGCCAGAAGAACTGTTTAATCAGTCTATCAAAACGCTCTTTAGCAAGACAAGTCAGTGCGTTGTAGCCAGGGGGTCAATTTGATGGGGTGCCGTGTCCTGATTATTTCGCTGCCCAATTTGCTTTCACCGTATAACATGCAGAAAAATAGATGTGCGTGTCACAAGGATTACTGACTTGCGTGCTGCTGATGTGATATTTTTTACAATACTGTCAAGAAACCGTGAATACAACTAATTTCTATCAATGGATACATTTATTAGCTTTATTTAATAAAATAGCACATTATCTTCATCAAAAATGAAGACCGTGAGAAACTTAAGTGGTTTTATTTTACATTTGACTGCATTTTTTCATTTCTGAATATTTATCTCAGATGTTAGACATCACTGACTGGACATTTTATAGGCCTATTCATATTGCTGGTAGGCCTACTTTTTAAAAAAAGTTTATTTTATAATTTTACTAATGTCTTTTGATATTTTATTAGTTTGTCTTGCATAATTGCTTGATGATTTTAAACATAAGTTATTATTCACTTAATGCCATTGTTTGATATAATATTTATATACAACTTTGCATATAGAATAAGTAAAAGCAATAACCTTTATTTGCATTTATTTATTTTTCTGTTTCGTTATTTTGTAAGAAATCCTTATTAGGTGCATGGCACCAGATGTGGGCCTCCAATATCTTATAGGCTGACCGTATATGGTATGAGTGGAGGGTGTTGGGGGCCCACATCAATGTTTTTCAGGGGGCCCAGAATTCCCTAGCTACGGCCCTGCAATATGTGTACATAGACTTTGATGAAGGATTGATTTCAGGTATATACACAGTTGCACTTTCATTTCAGTAAAGTGGTTGAGGTTAAAGAGGACTTATAATGCTTTTGCACGTTCAACTTTCTTTAGTGTGAAATGTTGCTGTTTGAGCATGAATAAGGTCTGCAAATTTACAAAGCACAAAGTCACTCCAAAGGGAGTCATTCGCTCTCTATATCAGTAAGCACTGTTTCTGAACTCCCTGAAACACCTTGATTGTAGTCTTGAGTTTTGTTCCTGGAAGCGTGCACAATATTTGAATAATTCCCACCCAAGGAATACGCAAAATAAAGGGGCGAGGCCTGGTTGAGTTGTGTTAGTAGGGCTGTCGCCATATCCAAGAGAGACAGTTTTTTTTTTTTTTCCCAACCTGTATCTAACGCGGTTATGGTAAGGGGCATGACATTTTCAAAACACGCTTGAAGTGGTTGACCAATCACAAAACACTGATCCAGTGACCAATCAGGGCACTTTTCGGAAGGAGGGCCTTCATAGAGACATGAACTAAACAGACTGTTACTGACAGACTGGGAACAGAGGTGCTGCAACGATGTAAAATATGTGGAAAATAAGGTGATTTTTGAACATTCAAGAATGAAGATCTATTCTAGTAGACCCCAAAAACAAAATCAAATAAAAATGTGTAAAAGAGCTTAATAGGTTCTCTTTAAAACCACCTGGTTAGGCATGTGACTGATTTTTGTATACTGTGTGTTTTTTCCTCCAGGCTTGATCCTATCTTATACCGTAAATGTCAGAACGACGCATCCAGACTGTGCTACACTCCAGGCTGGAATGAGAGCACTGATCTCATGCCTCCTGGCGCTGTGTTTTCCTGCTTACACCGCCACGCTTACCGGACAGAAGAGCAGGGCAGAAGGGTGAGAAGCACAAATAATAAACTTTTTTTTTTTATTAGTTAGTTAGTTAGTTAGTTAGTTCACCCAAAAATGAAAATTCTGTAATGTTTATAAAAACTTGTTCATCTTCGTAACACAGGTGATACGGAGCCCGGCAGGTCACCTATAGGAGAAAAAAAACAATCCGTGCCGACGGTTTTGCAATCCGTTCCCTCAGTTTATAAACCGTGATCACGATTTCTTAAACTGTTCCCTCGGTTTAACAAATCGTGCCCACGAATTAATAAACCGCACCCACGAATTTCCAATCCGTGCGCTCAGATTTTGTAAACCTTACCCTCAAATTCATAATCGTAAAAACTTTTATTTTTTTTATAACGCATTCATTAATTATTTTATGATAAACATACTGTTTTACGTGCACTCATTTATAGTCATAAATTAATTTTTTTTTATAAATAAATACATTGAAAAAATAAATACAATAAATAATAATAGTTGTTGTTGTTGTTTTTATTATTATATTATTATTATTATTATTTGCCTATTGTTGCATTTAGGCTACATGCATTTAGAAGAAGAAAAGGGAACAAATAAATTAAAAGTCAGTCATAATACACAATGCCAGGTTTATTAGGCAATAATAATAAAGTGCTAAGATTATTACAGTTAAACAAGATTTTGACACACATAATTCTTATTAAATCGTTGTATTCCGCCACCCGTTTATAGAGAATCACTGCAGTTAATATTGTTTTATTGTGTATTATTCATCAAATTATAAGATTCGTTAACACGTAGGCTACCTGGGAGTTTGCTGTTCTTCTTCTAAAATGAATCCGTGAGTAAAGTTTTTACAAACCCGTGCGCACGGATTGTTAAAGCGAGCGCACGGATTATGAATTTGAGGGTACGGTTTGCAAAATTTGAGCGCACGGATTGGAAGCTCGTGGGTGCGGTTTATTAATCCGTGGGCACGATTTGTTAAACCGAGGGAACAGTTTAAGAATTCGTGATCACGGTTTATAAACTGAGGGAACGGATTGCAAAACCGTCGGCAGGGATTGTTTTTTTTCCTCCTATAGGTGACCTGCCGGGCTCCGTAGGTGAAGCAATTTTTTATGAAATCTGAGAGATTTTTTGACCCTCAATTGACTAGTTTATTCAACCAAAATTGACACTTCAAAACATTCATAAAGAGATCATGGATTAAACCGCTTGATTCATATGGATTTATTTTAAGTCCTTTGTAGAGACACAATCGCTTTATATGATGAACAGGTTTAATTTAGGCTTTTATTCACATATAAACATTGATCTATTTGCAATCAAATTTGGTCGTGCATGCTTGCCTGACACTCGTGAACCAATAAGGTTCATTCTTGTGTGTTCATAGCATGTTTGAGCTTCTGCTAGGACCAATGAGGTTTGTTCTTGCATATCAAGCAAGTACGGCTGAGCTTTGGTTTATGTTGGTACCAATGTTTATATGTGAATAAAAACCTAAATTTAAATCTGTTCATCATATAAAGTGATCATGTCTCTTCAGAAGACTTGAATTAGTACCCTCAAATCATATGGATTTATTTTACTATCACTTTATGAATATTTTGAAGCGTTGTGGGTGAATAGATTTGGAGGGACAGACATCTCTCGAATTTCATTCAAAATCTCTTCATTTGCGTTCTGAAGATGAACAACAGTCTTATGGGTTTGGAGTATGTGTGAGGAAATGACAGAATTTTCATTTTTGGGTGAACTACGCAAGACCGTGAAGAGACAATGAAGGAATGAAGTTTGGTCCACTTTACAGTTTATTCTGGAACAACCCACTTAGTCAAGGGCGTACAAACATACAAAAGTCAACTGTGTTTGATCACTTTATGTGAGACAAAAAGAATGTAGAATGGAGAGCATGCGGTTTTGGATTCAGCCATTGAATTTGCGTGTCAAAACAGATGATTGAACTGGTATTCTGTCATTATATTCAACTGATGTGGAAAATTCACTAACTCCTGTGTGCAGCTCACCAGGGACTGTAAAGTGGAAGTCCAGAGAATTCTTCACCAGAGAGCTCTGGATGTGAAGTTGGACCCTGAGCTCCAGAAACGCTGCATGACTGACCTGGGCAAATGGTGCAGTGAAAAGACAGACACTGGACAGGTAAAAAAAAATGGTTTTGGGATGAAACTCTGCAGGAGTATCAGTACACAATGAGCATCTCTACGTCAGTGATTCAGATGTTGTTGTTTTTCTGCCTCAGGAGCTGGAATGTCTTCAGGACCATCTAGAGGACCTGGTGTCAAGCTGCAGAGACGTGGTGGGAAACCTGACGGAACTAGAATCTGAGGTACAATTTTCGAACTCCAAACTGAATGTCAGAATGGGAAAGAAAGGTGATTTTAAGCAATTTTGAGCGTGGCATGGTTGTTGGAGCCAGACGGGCCGGTCTGAGTATTTCACAATCTGCTCAGTTACTGGGATTTTCACGCACAACCATTTCTAGGGTTTACAAAGAATGGTGTGAAAAGGGAAAAACATCCAGTATGCGGCAGTCCTGTGGGCGAAAATGCCTTGTTGATGCTAGAGGTCAGAGGAGAATGGGCCGACTGATTCAAGCTGATAGAAGAGCAACTTTGACTGAAATAACCACTCGTTACAACCAAAGTATTTGTGAAGCCACAACACGCACAGCCTTGAGGTGGATGGGCTACAACAGCAGAAGACCCCACCGGGTACTACTCATCTCCACTACAAATAGGAAAAAGAGGCTACAATTTGCACGAGCTCACCAAAATTGGACAGTTGAAGACTGGAAAAATGTTGCCTGGTCTGATGAGTCTCGATTTCTGTTGAGACATTCAGATGGTAGAGTCAGAATTTGGCGTAAACAGAATGAGAACATGGAACCATCATGCCTTGTTACCACTGTGCAGGCTGGTGGTGGTGGTGTAATGGTGTGGGGGATGTTTTCTTGGCACACTTTAGGCCCCTTAGTGCCAATTGGGCATTGTTTAAATGCCACGGCCTACCTCAGCATTGTTTCTGACCATGTCCATCCCTTTATGACCACCATGTACCCATCCTCTGATGGCTACTTCCAGCAGGATAATGCACCACGTCACAAAGCTCGAATCATTTAAAATTGGTTTCTTGAACATGACAATGAGTTCACTGTACTAATATGGCCCCCACAGTCACCAGATCTCAACCCAATAGAGCATCTTTGGGATGTGGTGGAACGGGAGCTTCGTGCCCTGGATGTGCATCCCACAAATCTCCATCAACTGCAAGATGCTATCCTATCAATATTTCTAAAGAATGCTTTCAGCACCTTGTTGAATCAATGCCATGTAGAATTAAGGCAGTTCTGAAGGCGAAAGGGGGTCAAACACAGTATTAGTATGGTGTTCCTAATAATCCTTTAGTTGAGTGTAGGTACAGTTTTTTAATTCAGCTTAACCTGCTTTACTCCATTTATTTTATGGATCATTTTAGCATTAAGTGTGCTTTATGTCTTAAATACATTTTTTTATGTTTAATATTTACATTTTGCATATTTGCATGAACTTGATTTAGACTTGAATAATCCCATGCAAGCATTCGTATTTCAGCATCTAGATAAATTTGTTAAATGGGTTACTTTTACTTATTTGTTTTAATATACAATGTTGTTCAAAAGATTTTTTAATGTTTTTAGAAGAAGTCTCCTATGCTCACCAAGGCTACGTTTATTTTAAACAGTAATATTGTGAAATATTATTAAAATGTAAAAACTGTTTTCTATTTGAATATATGTTAAAATGTAATTTATTTCTGTGATGCAAAGCTGAATTTTCAGCATCATTACAGAGTCCTATGATCCTTCAGAAATCATTCTAATATGATGGTTTGCCGCTCAAGAAACATTTTATTTATATTAAATGTTGAAAACTGTTGATGAATAGAAAGTTCAAAAGAACAGCATTTATCTGAAATGGAAAGCTTTTGCAACATTGTACTACCGTTGAAAAGTTTTACCATTCAAAAACTTTTAAAGATCTTTATATATATATATATATATATATATATATATATATATATATATATATATATATATATATATATATATATATATATATATATATATATATATATATATATATATATATATATATATATAATATACTGTACATACAATTGTAGGATTTTTTATTTATTTATGCCCATACTGTTGTGTTTACAGGACATTCAGATTGAAGCCCTGCTGATCCGAGCCTGTGAACAGGTCATCCAGAACCACTGCCACGTTAGTATTGACTGTACACATCTAATTATTCCCTTTATGTATTAAATCAAAATGTCTAATTTCGGTCTCCTTCCTCCCAGGACGTAGCTGATAATCAGATAGACACAGGGAATCTTCTGGAATGCCTGGTGCAGAACAAACATCAGAGGGAAATGAATGATAAATGTGCTGTGGGCGTCACTCATTTCCAGCTGGTAAGCCAGTCACACAACCAATTTCCCTACGGTACATTTGAATGATGACAAGTAAATGTTTTCCCAAATGTCATCCTGTCCCAGCATAGATTGCACTGAATGGTTTTGGGTTGGTTTGGGGTATTTATGCATATGTTGACCATGCTAATTAATCAGCTGAAATTTGACTAGGCATGTGACGGTATAAAATTTTCATGTTGCAAAAATTGCTGAAGCTTTGTTAAGTTGCAAAAAAAGGGTTGTCATACTATAACAGGTTTAATAACTTTTTTTTTTCTTACAACAAAAAGAACTGAACATTTAAATACAGTACACAAAAACAGTATATTGAACCAAATGTTTCAAACAGATTAAAGTTCAAAAGAATTATAAAGAACAATAAGGTCTCGTTAGTTAACGTTAATGCAATTATTCTTTGATAACGGTAGTTAAAAATACAACTGATCAGTGTAAGTTCATGTTAGCTCAGGTTTTTATTTGAATAATGTACCGGTATTATTAAATGTTAAATCTAACATACACTGGCAATGAAAAATACTTCTAAAGCATTTATTAATCCTAGTTAATGTTAACTAATGAATTAACTAATGTTAGCTAATGGATCCTTATGTTACTGAAGAATATTAAAGAATCACAACATTTTCAATCAATATCTAGGGCATGTTGTGGTCCTAAATAGCCTATTAAGTCTTTAAGTATTAAGTATTTTCGTGCTGAGATGAACACCATTGAGCAGGGTTCTTTATCGCCTAAGGGGTCCTTGCCCTGAAAAACGATGGAGACATGGAGCAGGGACCCCCGATGCAAAGTTTGTCAAATAGAGCTACATATTAAGCCTTTGATATTAATAGACACTAACTATATTATGATTAAGAATAAGTTATATTATGTTAAAACCGTAGATCAGAACTATGCACATTGTTATTGCACACATGACTGTATAGGCTATTACTTTTCATTGTTTCATAATAAACCACATGCTGCGATTTAAAAATCACAATTCATTATTTGTTTGCAGTTGTTGTAAATTATTTTAAATGATTTGCAGAGTAATACATTTATTTTACTAATCAGATGGACAATTAAACATTCAACTGAACATTAGCTACAAGTTTATAAAAAAAATTAGCATTTAAAATTGTACTGTCAGATGGACAATTGAACATTTTTACTTTTTTAATCTGTTAGTCTGCATTTACATCGCATGTCTATTTTGACATGCCATATTTTTGTTCCGTGCTAGTTATCACTGTCAATTACAATTTCGAAAGTGAATCACACATTTATATGTAGACGTGACTTCCAAAACTTTGCAGCATGTAATTGGCCGTCATTCCTCTTAGCAGCATGAAAAACAATACTTTTATTCAATGGATTATAGTAGGGCTGGGCAGTATGGCTGAAAACTCTATCACGATATAAGTGTTACATATTGGTCGATATCGATAATCATTGATATTTTTATGACCTATTTAAAATAAGGACCAGGAGATAAATATTTTACATTTCAAAATTTTTATTTTAAACTTAACTTTCCTCTGATTATCATCCCTTCTGTTATAAAGGCAGAAATGTCAACACAACCATGGAGAACACTCAAATAATTAAAATATAAACACAAGTCTAAAATCTCAATGAACACTTAACCATTATCTCTTAACATTAAGGTACAGTGCCTCCGTTACTTAACTGTTACCGTTTAGATGCTTTGTCATAAGGCACTGATGCAGAGTACCTCTCCATGTAGTTTCAAAGGCTGAATCCGACATCGCCTCCTATACCTTTTAAATAGGGCACTATTTGAGGGGACAGACATTTGTAGTGGTGTCCGAAACCATAGTGGACGTTATTGAGTACACTCATTCTATTCCACTTTGCACCGCAATAACAAGTCTGAATTCGCTCACTTGTTTTCATTCACTCCTTCAAGTGAACTGTATTAGTGGATTAAAGTAGGGAATAGTGATTTGAGGGTTTAGGGGGCGATTTCGGATTCAGCCAAAGTCAAGAATAGCACAACGGTGAGTGCGATGAGTAAAAACACGTGTCAAACGAACGTGTCTATCACGATCGATTACGTGTCTATCACGATACATATCGTTATCGTTTTATCGCCCAGCCCTAGATTATAGCTATATAGCCTAGACTGTGTAAACCCAGCCTGATCTGCCAGAGATTTGATTTCGCCCTCCAACTCAGTCTGGAAACCTGTATGTTCATTTATCCTGCTTCTGTTATCCTGCTTCACTTTTGCGGGAACCAATCACAGACTGGCTTATCCACCTGGTGCACTATTGGTGGGTTTAACACGATGACCGATAGAGAAGCAATGGGTCGATGCCTCTTGTAGTCTGATTGGTTGAAGGACTATCCAATTGTGTCCAGAGTCATTTAATTTATGCTCGTTTATCACGCCTCTTGTGCAGTCGAAAATACAGAGCAGACTCCCCAGACCAATGTTCAATCTTAAATTGACAAAAGAGCACTCACTTTACAATTACAATTAAGCTGTCACTTATCTCTGTTCACGATCTCACAGCGTTCCATCAAAATCAGTAAAGCTGTCTATACTGAAAGACTTAAATCGTTTCTTTGTTAATGAGAGAATTCAGAAGAGCAAGGAGATCTCGGCACTGAATAAAAACTCCAACTTAAACACCTCTGATTGGCCATTGCGTTCCAGAGATCAAAAAGCATGTGTATGATTGGCTACATTTCTCACCGCTTCAAAACACGCTGTAAATGTGAACATTTCACGTTCTCTAGAGCGCAAACTCAAAGCCATGCTTGCCAAATATGTTTTGCCAATAATATTATACTATTACAGTGTCAACGGAGGGTGCTCTGCTTTCATTTCAGGTTGCTTGTATTTGAATTTGTGATGTTTTTTCCCCATGTTATTTTATTGAAAATTTATTTGTGATCAAACATTAATTTGCGGATCCCCTGCAGTAGTGCTGCGGACCCCCGGTTGAAGACCCATGCCATTTGAGAATACAAAAATCTGAATGGCTGTTTAGAACATTTTAAATACCGTTCAGAAACATAAAGTAGCACAGCTGCTTTGTTTTTAGGGGTTTACCGGGGTAACGGCTGCATTCTGCCATCTGCTGTCAGAGCAAATGCAGCATGTCTCCTTCCTTCACCTGTCCCGCCATGCGTTTCTCATCCATCTTGGGCTTGTTTGCATCAGAGTTCACGTGCCTCTTTGACGCAGCATAACAGCTGATGGAAAAATATTACTCAAATGCATTCTAAAAATGTAAATAATTTTTAATAAATAGTTATCCACAGTATTTTAAAGTGCCCACAATAACAATACCATGCATTTTCATTCTCGTGATGTATAATACTACATTTGATATCTGACATTTTGAGAGTCTCTTTTGCTCCCCACGGCTGCATTTATTTAAATAAAAATACAGTAATATTGTGAAATATTATATTTTCTATTTGAATATATTTTAAAATGTAATTTATTCCTGCGATGTAAAGCCGAATTTTCAGCATCATTCTAATATGCTGATTTGCTGCTCAATAAACTTTTCTTATTTATTATTATTATATTATTATAATTATTATTATTATTATTATTATCAATGTTGAAAACCGTTAAGCTGCTTAATATTTTTGAGGAAACCGTGATTTTGTTTTTTGTTTGTTTTTTCAGGATATTTTGATGAATACAAAGTTAACAGAAAGAACAGCATTAATTTGAATTAGAAATATTTGTAACATTATAAATGTCTTTTACTATAGGTTTTTGGATCAATTCCTTGCTGAATAAAAGTTAATCAAAAAAAGAAAAAAAAAAAAAAGAGGTGTATTACCCAACAGTCCCTGTAAGTTTTGAGATATGGGATGTATTTTTATTTCATGTGTATACTTGTCTGCCCTGTAGGTTCAGATGAAGGACTTCCGCTTCTCCTACAAGTTCAAAATGGCCTGTAAGGAGGACGTGCTCAAACTCTGTCCAAACATTAAGAAGAAGTGAGTTGACACATCCTAGAGCTACATTGCTGATATGATTCATGGCTGTTCTGCAGGCTTTGATGCATTCTGCATAAACTGTTTTGAAATTTTTTTTTCTTCTTCAATTTTTAATGGTGATTTATTTATTATATAACATCTTTCCATAAAGGCTTAAATCATCAAAGCCTGTCTTTGGGTCTCCTCTTATTTTGGGACTGTTACACTTGTTTGCTTTCTCTCTCGCTGACACAAATGTATCCTCTTGAACCACATACTTTTTTATCCTCTGCCTGCTAGTCTCTCTCTCACCCTCTTCATGTGTCATTTCGTGTTTCTTCCACCTCAGGGCAGATGTGGTCATCTGTTTGAGCACCACAGTGAGGAACGACACACTACAGGATGTGAAAGATCAGCGCGTGTCTCTGAAATGTCGGAAACAGCTGAAGGTGGAAGAGCTGGAGATGGTAAATTCACTTTACTTTAAGTTAAATCATACAATCGCCCTAATGTCGTTCAGATCCTCTTTCCTGTACAACAAATGTAAACTGTGAATTTTTTTTTTTATACATTCAAGGACCTAAAAGCACCATTAAAAATAAATTACACTGAATTACATCATATTCATATTCTCATATTCTCATATTCTCACATACATCATATTCTCGTCCTCTTCGTTTACAGTCAGAGGACATTCGACTAGAACCTGAGCTGCATGACGCTTGTAAGAAGGATATCAACAAGCTCTGTTCCTCTGTTGCCTATGGAAATGCTCAGGTAAAGGTTTACTTTAATATTTTACTTTCTAGATAGCTTTATGCACCCACCTGTTACTGCTGCATGCAGAAACACATGATGAAGCTTGTCCAGTTAGTGAAAGAAGCTTTATATAACAAGATTCCCACGGCCATGGAACACCTGGACACAGTAGAGAATTGTCTTCAGCCACTAATTTAGCTCTGCATCGAAAAGACAAATCCTCCATTTAACCACATTTAGATGTCAGTTGTCTTTGCATTTCTTTATTTACATAAACTAGGATTTGTATTAAAATAATAAAACAATAAATAAATAGAACAATTATAAATCATTCAAATAATTACATTCCATAATTCCAGAAGATTCAATAAATTAATGTTTTTCAGGTTTTACACTCATTTATTACCAATGAATTTACATGACTTTTCGTTTGTAATTATTATAATTCATATAAATGTTTTTAAAACTTTTAAATACTCCACAATCACTGGTTTGCATGATATTTTACAATATAGCATATTTTATATCTTTTTTTTAAATACATCTTTCCTACATTTTAAGCTTGTTTAACAAATATTAGAAGTAAAAACTAAACATTTAGAAGTAATTCAAGTGTAATCAACCAGTCTCTGTTGTCCCGTTTCTTCCGTAAGGGTGCTGGATCTCGTGCACAAGCTTGTATCATGTTCAGCAGGGGAACTTCTAACTGCACACTGCCGCCCTGCGTTTCACTCGCAGCTGAAATGTGCTGTGACTTGCTCCATAACCTGTCCATAAACAATCAGTGTACAGTTCTGAGAACATATTTTAACGTCCTAAATATTTATATTCTGTATATTTTTAAATAAATCATAAAATGTGATGCAAGGCATCAGGCGTTTCCATCACACAAAAAGACCGATGCGACCCTCGTTTAGGTGACTCACATCACGCCCCTGTATTAGATTAGATTAGATTCAACTTTATTGTCATTACACAAGTACAAGTACAAGGCAACGAAATGCAGTTTAGGTCTAACCAGAAGTGCAATAGCAGCAAGTGCAGGATATACAATGGTTGCGTAAGTGCAGGACATAAAAATGTACTGAATATATATATAAATATGTATAAATGGAGAGATGGTTATTACTATAAACAGAACTGAATTTACAGGTGAATATGTACAGTGAATAAATATACAGATGGCTATTACTATAAACAGAATTTACAGGTGAATATGTACTATGAATATAATATACAGATGGCTATTACTATAAACAGAATTTACAGGTGAATATGTACTATGAATATAATATACAGATGGCTATTACTTTGAACAGAATTTTACAGATAGAGGTATACAATAATATGTTAGGCTAATATGAGGAATAGCAGTGGATTAAGTTAGTGCAATAAATTATGGACAGAGCTATCCGAAAGAAAGTGTAAAAGTGCAGTGGAAAGTGGTTGCATATTACAGTTAGAAGTACGGTGCAAAATGCAAATGTAAACATTGGTACTATAAATACAGTCGGCAGTGCAAATGAGCATATTCCAGTTAAGATATGGTGGTGCAAAATGCATAAGTAAACAGTTGTTACTGTAATAAACAGTCGGTAGTGCAAATAACAAAGTGAATGTAGATGTGAGGTAGGAGAGTTTTCAGTTTATGAGGGAAGTGGATCAACGGTGGTTTGAGTTCAGTAAAAAGACAGCTCTGGGGAAAAAAACTGTTCTTTAGTCTGCTGGTCCTGGTCCGGAGGATCCTGAAACGCCTGCCGGAGGGCAGGAGAGAAAACAGTCTGTGGGCTGGGTGAGAGGAGTCCTTGAGGATGCTGCGAGCTCGATGCTCGATGATTCGTTTTGGTGGTGTTCAGGAGCAGGTTATTATCAGTGCACCATGTGGCCAGGTGCTGGATCTCCTCCCTGTAGGCAGTCTCATCGTTGTTGCTGATGAGACCAATCACCGTAGTGTCGTTCGCAAACTTGACGATGTAATTGGATCCATACACAGGCTTGCAGTCGGAGGTGAAGAGGGAGTAGAGACACAGACTTAGCACACAGCCCTGTGGTACACCAGTGTTGAGTGTGATGGACGTGGAGCAGTTTGATCCTGATCGAACATTCTGGGGTCTGTCAGTTAGGAAGTCCAAAATCCAGTTACACATTGAAGTGTTGATGCCCAGGTCTCCAAGTTTGGCAATTAACTTGGATGGGATGACAGTGTTGAATGCTGAGCTGAAGTCAACAAACAGCATGCGTGCATAAGTGTTTTTACTGTCCAGATGGGTGAGCACAGAGTGCAGTGCCATGGAAACTGCATCCTCTGTGCTCCTATTGCTGCGATAGGCAAACTCGTGTGAGTCCAATGTGGATGGTATAGAGTCTTTTAGGTGTTCCAGGACCAGCCGCTCAAAGCACTTCATAATGATGGGTGTCAGTGCTACAGGGCGGTAGTCATTAGGGCACCTCGGGCTGGAGTGTTTCGGCACTGGCACAATGGAAGTGCGTTTAAAGCATGTTGGTACAGCTGCTTGGGCAAGAGACAGGTTGAAAATGTCTGTAAAAACCCCAGCGAGCTGCCCCGCACATGCCCTGAGAACACGACCAGGGATGTTGTCTGGTCCAGCAGCCTTGTGCGCGCTGATCCGGCTCAGTGCCTTGCAGACATCTGTGGAGGAGAGTGTGATTGGTGGGTGGTCATCTGAGGGTTTGAGCTTGGTTGCAGTTTCTCTGTTGTCTCTTTCAAAGCGAGCATAAAAGTAATTTAGCTCGTTCAGGAAGTTGACATCAGTGGCTGCGGGGGTGGAGTGGGTGGGTTTGTAATCACTGATGGCCTGAATGCCCTGCCACATGCGTCGAGGGTCAGAGTTGGAAAAGTGTCCCTCTATCTTTAGCTTGTAGCAGTGCTTGGCCTTTTTGATGCCCCTCTTCAGGTTTGCTCTGGATGTGCTGTAGGCTTGTGCACCTGATCTGAAGGCAGTATTGCGTGACTTCAGCAGGAGTCGCACTTCCCTGTTCATCCAAGGCTTCTGATTTGGGTATGTGGTGATCTGTTTCTGGGTTGTAACACTGTCAATGGTGGTATTGATATGATCCAATACTGAGGAGGTGTAGGAGTCAATGTCCGTGTGAGCGTCACTGGTGGCTTGAGAAGCAAACATACTCCAGTCTGTGTTTAGAAACCTTTCCTTGCTTTGCATAAAATTAAATGATATACGGCACAGTAATGAATGTATAGATAAAATAAATGTACACAAACTGTATTTTACTGAAGACACACATCAATTTGACGGAGCTGCACTGCTCTCTCCTGAAGAAGTAGCAAAAATCCCACAGTAAATTACTCAACCCCTGGGTTGTTTTGTCTGACCCAGGATCTGGGTAACACAAAAACTACCCAAACACTGAAAACAAAATAACCAAAAAAATGTCCCAAAAGGCTTAACCCAATATTTGGGTAGAAAAAATAAAAAACTGTTTTAGAGTGTATATTTATTGTATTAATTTCCATGACTTTACCAGGTCTAAAAATCTTTTTAAATTCCCTAATATATGGTTGTTTTGCAAGACTGTGGGGGAACCTGGTTCTTAAATAAAAATGACATTTGTGAAGGGAACAAATACAAAATAAAATGTCAGCTTGCATCTTGATTTTTATCTGTTTTAGTTTATTTTAAATAATTTTAAGCCATCTTGAGTCGCCCCTAAAATTTAGTTGAGGCCCCCTAATTGAAAACCACAGATTTAAATATTGGTATCTAACATACAATACAAATGGAAATCTACCCCATTAATCTCTGTAAAATGATACTTAAATGACTTGAGGAAAAATCCTGAAATGGGAAAAGTCATGGAAATCCACTGATCAAATGTAGGAACCCTGTGGAAAACCCTACATTACAAGCCAGATGGTTTTAAAAATGTACAGTATGTAAACATGCAAGGTACAAATTGCATGTTATACTAAGTGGGATTTTCCTTGCTTTTTGTAAATACATTTTCAATTTGCTACACTCTTAACATTAACTATAAAAATGATTCAGCCATAAATCATGTTGTCACCGTGAGTGCATTAACATACGACCACACACGTTAACATAATTACACTTATTCAGTAGTCGGCAACCTGGCAGGGTCCTTTTTAGTCATGTAACAGCAATGGTTAGCCAATAATAATGGGTCTTTTGAAAAAATAATTGTGTGGAATTTAAAAAAATATATAATATATTAATGCATTTTATCATGCCCTCTGACCTTCATGTAAATTTCATAAGAAATGTTCTTACCTTCGGCACAATTCCAGCTTTAACTACCACCTACAAAATGCATTAAAAAGTGTGATTTTATTTGAAAAAAAAAAAAAATGAGTCATGTCCCCAATGACCATAAATGAGAAACTTTGGATAATCAAATAAAAAAAATCAAATCACTTTTATTGTCACACAACCATATACACAAGTGCAACAGTAGGTGAAATTCTTAGGTGCAGTTCCGAGCAACATAGTAGTCATGACATGACATGTACAACATGTAAAGCAACATCAGATTACATCATCTGATGCGCCCACAATTACTCACAGCACAGTATACACTACAATAAACAATAAATAATTTACACAATGTGATTGTAGTTCTCACAGCTTTAAACAATATACACATACTTACAATATACATATACTTTAAACAATATACACTAAACATACATTAAACAATATACATTACACTATAATAATAATATACAATGTACAGTATACATTATTAATCACAATAGAGATCCAATGTGCAATAGATGCTATATGATAAATAATGTGTATATAATGTGTGTGTATCTACAGTGGGTTGTGCTGAGTGATATTCTGTCCAGTGTGTGTTATGATCCTGATGGATCAGGAGTTGAGGAGTCTAATTGTTTGTGGGAAGAAGCTGTTCTGGAGTCGGCTGGTGCGTGTTCTGATGCTGCGGTACCGCCTGCCTGATGGCAGCAGTGAGAGCAGCCCATGGTTCGGGTGGCTAGAGTCTCTGATGATCCTCTGAGCTCTCTTCACACACCGCCTGGCATAAATGTCCTGGAGGGAGGGAAGCTCACCTCCGATGATGCAGCTGGCCGTGCGCACTACCCTTTGCAGGGCTTTGCGGCTGCGGGCGGTACTGTTGCCGTACCAGGTGGTGATGCAGCCAGTCAGCAGGCTCTCAATGGTGCTGGTGTAGAAGCGTGTGGGGATGTGGCGGTTCATTCCAAACCTCCTCAGCCGTCGCAGGAAGAAAAGGCGCTGATGAGCCTTCTTCACAACGGCCTCGGTGTGGACGGACCATGAGAGTTCCTCTGTGATGTGGACACCGAGGAACTTGAAGCTGCTGACTCTCTCCACCGGTGCTCCATTGATGGTGATGGGGCGGTGTTCTCTCTCATTCCTCCTGAAGTTGACCACCAGCTCCTTGGTCTTGCTGACGTTGAGGGAGAGGTTGTGCTCCTGACACCATCGTGTCAGAGTGTGCACCTCCTCTCTGTAGGCCGTTTCATCATTGTCAGTGATGAGACCTACCACCGTCGTATCGTCAGCAAACTTGATGATGGTGTTGAAGCTGTGGGTTGCCACACAGTCATGTGTGTACAAGGAGTACAGGAGTGGGCTGAGAACACTTAATAACCTTAAAGGTGTAGTAAGCGATTTTTGAGAAACACTTACCCCTTTCACAGATTCCTGAAAAAACACTGATAATGTTTGTGTGACACAGATGAATTCCTGGGGTTGTATCTTTAGGTTTGGTCTTAAAAATTACCTTTTCTCTATTGTAATGTCTCTCAGCCTTCAGCCTTTCTTCAAATCTCGCTCTTTATCACTCTTTCTCCTCCCCCATCATGAGTGTATACACCCCCTACTGTTGATTTGGCTACAAGCGTGTTGTGGTGCTCTGTTGAATCCACTTTCAACTGCATTTCTCAGAAATCGCTTACTGCACCTTTAACTTGACAACATAAGTGGAAAAAATTAAATGCTGGAAAAGCCCAATTAACAAACCCCTTTTGAAGAAGCCTATCATCATTTGTTCTTTTCTCATTGGTATCTCTCCTCTTCCCCTCAGATCATTGAGTGTCTCAAAGAGAACAAGAAGCAGCTGTCCCAGGTGTGTCATCAGAAGATCTTTAAGCTTCAGGAAACTGAAATGATGGATCCAGAGCTGGACTATCAGCTTATGAGAGTGTGCAAGCAGATGATCAAGGTGAGGCGTTTTAGCAGGTAACTAACTTGAGGCAAGTTCTGCGGTTCCCTTCAGTCATGTCCTGACATTTCTAGCTTCATTAAAGCTTTCCTGTCAAACAGAGAGATCTGATGGTTATAAACGTCCTCTGTATTGTCAAAGATCAATAGTAATAGCTTAACCCCCACGTATTAATTACTTAAGCTCAATAATATCAACATGAGGCCGGAGTGGTTGATGGATCAGACCTGATTTGGAA
Source organism: Romanogobio albipinnatus (assembly GCA_023566225.1). Taxonomy (NCBI): domain Eukaryota; kingdom Metazoa; phylum Chordata; class Actinopteri; order Cypriniformes; family Gobionidae; genus Romanogobio; species Romanogobio albipinnatus. The sequence continues at coordinate 30,525,277 of CM042251.1, forward strand.
AAGAGTGTTAACACTCAACTCATCACCTTGTGTTTAAGTAAAACAGTATGAAATGAACAAATACACTACCATTCAAAAGTTTGGTGTTAGTAAGATTTTTATTTAGAAACAAATTCCTAAATATTATACTTGTATTCAACAAAAATGCATTACATTTATGTTTCAAATAAATGCTGTTCTTTTTAACTTTCCATTTATCAAAGAATCCTGAAAAAAAATGGAGTAATGATGCTGAAAATTCAGCTTTACCATCACAGGAATAAATTACAGTGTAAAATGTATTCAAATAGAAAAGTTATTTTCTATTGTAATTATGTTTTACGTTATTACTGTATTTTTAATGCATCTAACTGCAGACATCAAAAACATTTAAAAAATCTTACAGACCTGAAACTTTTTTAGCAAGTAGAGTAGTTTAAAAAACGACTCGTCATTTTTAAGTGTATCACTTGTTTTATACCACATTACATCACAGAAGAGCAATGGAGTTATGTAGCAGGGTTTATAATAATCACAAAATATAATGGCTTATCACAAAATTGTTGGTTCATTTGCCAAAATGACTGTGCCATTAGCTATCACTGTTTTGCCCTTGAGTACAGACATTCTGAATCTGCATTATGGGCAAGTCATTTTGTCTAAAGATGCATGCTAAATGACTACATACTTGCTTACCAATGAGTCTGTGAGCTTCCATATGTTTCCCATAGATCTGTCCAGTGTGTAGTCTTTTTCTCCTTTCTCTTTCTCAACCTATTTCTCCTTGGTTTAGCGTTTTTGCACAGAGTCGGATGCTAAGAACGTTCTGCAGTGTCTAAAACTGAACAAGAACAGCGACCAAATGGATCCCAAGTGTAAGCAGATGATCACCAAGAGACAAATCACTCAGAACACAGGTGAAGACCTTTCATTTCCATTTAGCTAGTTAGTCGAGTTGGTTAATTTGAAGCTTTGTCATCTAAAACACGTTCTGTATGGCACTTAAACTGTTCATCGAGTTCATCTAAAAAAATAATAATAATAATCGACTCACAATTCTGACTTTTTCCCTCACAGTTGCGAGTTATAAAGTCAAATTCTGAGAAAAACAGAACTCACAGTTCTGACTTTATAACTCGCAGTTGTGTTTATAAAGTCGGAATAGTGAGATATAAACTTTTTATTTAAGTAATAATAAATTACAAATACATTCGAAAATGCTTCTCCCATTCGTTCACCTTAAGTGAATATAGCCTTGGCCAGGAGGGGTTGATGTCATCAGGTGGTACCCATCGTTCATTGGGTGTTTCGACCCTTATCCGCAACACCCTCCCGATGGTGGGTCGGCAGTGGTGGCCAAGTCACTGCCCATCTTCCCCCTCCTGGCTTCCAGCTCAACTCCTCCCTCTTGCTCCATAACCAGCAAGAGGCTCTTTCCGCTGCCTCCCCCATCCTGCGAGCTGCTGCCTTCCTCTCCTTCCCTGTTATTCCAATGGCTGTGAGCATTCTCCACACTGACTGAGCAGGGAATCCTCTACAGCCGACCTCGGCCGGGAAAAGCCAGGCCTGCCATCCTTTTCCCCTGCAGTCGTGCAGCAGGTCTTGATATTTGGCACTCTTTCTTTCAAAGGCCTGTTCACACCCCTCTTCCCATGGGACTGTAAGTTCTATGAGGATGATCTTTTTTCCCTCTTCAGACCACAGTACCACGTCCGGCCTCAAACATTTTATTCAGTTGTGGCAAAAAAACTTCGATAGAATTATTTCAACTTCTGTAATGCTAGAGTTTTGATTTTGTTGTTGTCTGTGTATTCAGACTACAGATTGAACCCAGTGTTGAGGAAAGCTTGTAAGGCAGACATTCCCAAGTTCTGTCAGAACATTCTCAACAAAGCCACTGATGCCAACGAACTGGAGGGCCAAGTCATATCCTGCCTCAAACTCAAGTATGCAGACCAGGTATGCGTGTCACTGAATATTAGCAACGAATAAATAAGCGATAATGTACAGTAGGGCTGCACAATCGTGATTGCAATTAAGGAGGCACAATTATGTAATCGCTCAATAAAATGTAATCGCAATTACAAAAAAGTCCACTTATATTATTGTGTTTTTTCCCCATTGTTTTTATTTTTAATTTTAGTATAACATTATAATACATGTTTTTACTTTTTTACCAAAACAATGTATATTTGATTATTAATTCTATAGAAAATCAATAAAAGTTTTTCAGGAAGAGTGTTTGTTTATTTTGATATAACAATATGGCATGCAGTCACTTCAAACAATGGCATAAATCTATTCAAAACATAATTCAATGTAAATTGTGATAATCATAATTAATAATCGCAATTACAATATCAAGGGAATAATCGACAATTATGATTTTTGTCAAAATCGTGCAGCCATAATGTACAGTCATCCGATTATTATTATTATTATTATTATTATTATTATTATAGTCTTGTTTATAGTCTTGGATCATTACTGAAGGATTTTTTTTTTGCGATAAATACCATCTGACTGTACATTATCCTGCTTATTGCACAACTGCTTACTTGTATCAGTGTTGTTATTATTAATTGTTAAGTAAAACTATTAAAAAGCACTTTTAGTGATTTTAAATAAATCTGAAATACATTTTTAATTTTTATTTAAAAAAAATAAAAAAAATATTAGATTACAAATAAAAAATAAATGCTGCCTAAATGGGCTAAAATTACAAAAACTGAAATAATAAGTTACAGCTAATATAAGTGAGTGTGTGTGTGTATATGTATGTGTTATGAGGGCAAATTAATTAAAAAATATCATAAATCAGTGTGTGTATGTTAAGGCTGAGCAATTTTATCGATTCTGTGATATAAATCGATATATTTTTCCCCAAGAAAGTATCGATTTTTAAGCCGCGAGTATCGATACATAAGTCACATTCAAATCCCTGTGTTTACCCCCATTCGCGTTGCAGGAAGAGCGATTTGGACAGCCAGCCGTTAGTGTCGCTGTAGAGCAAGTTACCCGTACTACACAGACGCCGACGTCTACCTCTTCTTGTTGTTTACAGAGTCAGAGCGAGGAGATTCAAGAAAATGGCGGCGAATATAAATCCAGCACCTTCATGCTTAAAAGCAGATGTGTGGGAGCACTTAAACACAGGGTTTAAAAAGAAGAAGGAAAGCGACGACTTAGACTCAGGGGTCAACAACATGAGTCGCCCGCAAGGACCACATGAGTTGCCCGCGGGTCTGTTCTAAAAATAGCTCACCATAGAGATATATATATATATATATATATATATATATATATATATATATATATATATAATATACTAGTGTCTGAAAATAATGAACTGCAAAATACTATTTAAATATTACTCCTACATGTTCTACGTCTGTGTGGATGACGGGCGCAGCGCGCGCGCACTCGCTCTTGTAGTCTCTGCCATGTGTAGTCTCTTCATGAGAATTTACCGTTTCATTTGAGAAAACTGGGTGCGTCTCAATCAGCTCCCTGGTTCAGTAGTCAGGGCACTGATCAGGACATAAGTCCATGGGCTGACTCCCTGATCAGTGCCCTGACTGAACTAGGGAGCTGATTGAGACGCGCACCCACTGTCATATCATGAACACAGACACTGGTATTCACAGCAACCCGTCAAAATAAAAGTTCTGTTTAACGTGAAGAATTGTGCTACAGATTGTAGCCTACAGTAAATTTAGCTACGGCTCTATGTAATAATAATGCGTCTCTACTAATAATAATAATTATGAAATAAATAATACTAATTATATAATTATTAATGGTTGCTTATTTTTCACTTGATCTTTCATTTATAAACAATGTTTACTTTTAAACAGCATACAGCCTTTACATGTTTATGCATTATTTACTTATGATTTTCATCATATATAATAAAACATCGATTTTTTTAAAAATAGTGGTATTGTACCGACTACTGGAATTACTACTATACTCTTTCAGGTGTAAAACAGTTTGGATAGTTGTTAATATGAGAATTATGATGCATTATTTAAGAGTTTTAAGTATTATATAACATGATTAGCTCTCTGTGACTTTAATTTGTAAAAAGTAGCTCTCAAATGAAAAAAGGTTGGAGACCCTTGACTTAGACAAAAGCATCGTGGTTTGCAAGCTGTGTGACACAAACGTGAAATACTCTGGAAATACTACCAAGTGTCAGTGTCAAGCTAAAAAAGCTGTCAAAGAAACTGTTCAGAACAGGCCACTTGCTGCATTTTTTAAAACTCCATTGTTAATTGCAATACTGCACTTTATTTACTTTTCAAAGGCTTGTAAGCTACAATTTTCAATAAATGGAACTAATTTTCTCAACACATCTTTGATTAATTTTGTCCAGCATTTGCAAGCTGTAGACTCTCTGTCCAGAGACATATATTGTGTAATTGATTTTAGTTTATTAAAAGTAAATTAAACACTCACAAGATGTCACCAAAATCACTCTGTCCCCTTTAAATCTTTCAGAAAATGATGTAAGTGTATCGAATTATAACGAATCGTATCGTTGGCTGAATATCGTGATAAACATCGTATCGTGAGCTGAATATCGTGTATCGTATCGTGAGATTAGTGTATCGGTACAGCCCTTGTGTGTGTGTGTGTGTATATATATAATATCATAAACACTGCAATATTCCATAATAATAATTACCCATTTTGGTTTCATGGTGAATTTAACCATTTTATATTGGTTTAACAATTTGTAATTTTTCTCAGCGGTTGTCTGGAGAATGTGAGGATCAGATCAGAGTGATTCTTCAGGAGTCAGCGCTTGACTACCGGCTCGATCCGCAGCTCCAGGCTCACTGCAATAATGAGGTGAGAGGAAACATGGGCTCTGCATTTTGGGATTGCATTGTCTGCTAAATTATCTGATACATACAATCTGAACCTTGAATTTGAAATTTGGCCAAACTGTGGATATAAATCAGCATAATTTACTGCCTACTGTTTAAATGATGCCTAAAATGCTATTTAGTAGGTAGGGAGTTTGCTCAAGTGGCCCATGGCCTTCAACACAGCATCTTCAGTCTTACAGTCTGTTTAAACGTATCAGGAACTCAGGACACTCATTTTGAGCTATACAGAGAGTGTAAGGGGGCATCTGAGAATCGCTCTAAAAGATCTCCAAGCTATGTTGGAAAGAACCAATAGAAGTGAAGATCAAATGTCCAACTGCCTCATGAATGACTAATCTACAAGTAATAGATCAGGTTTTTATTTTTTGGAGGGAATGGGGAAAATGGATCACAGAATAGGAACTAGATTTCCAGTTCTATATAGTCATATCAACTCATGTTTAGCACCAGCTGTTTTTATCAGTATACACTACCATTCAAAATTTGATGGTCAGTAAAATCTTTAAAAGAAGTCCCTCATGTTCACCAATGCTACAATTATTTGGTCAAAAAATACAGTAAACACTGTAATATTGTGAAATGCTGTCAAACCAAAAATGTATTCAGACGTTTTCTCACATTATCACAGTTTATTCACTATAATTTAGAAAATGGTAATAAAATATGAAGAACTCAAGAGTTAAACTGTCATAAAGATTAATTTGTTCTGACACAGATCACTTTGACAGAAAGGTATGGAATGGATTACAATCAACCAATCAGCTGTTAAATTTAAAGGGGTGATGAATTGAGAAATCAACTTTCCCTTGAGCTTTTGATATATAAAAGGTCATGGTGATATAAGAATATCCTGTCAGTTTCAGAGCTGAAAACTTCCTTGTTAGTCAAAGAAAAGCTTTTATAGACACAAGGCCCAGCAAACGATCGATTTCAGAATGTGCCCGGCTATGACATGAGAATATAGGGAAGCACCGCCTCAACAGAAGAAGAATAACGCCTGATTCTGTACCCCCGCCCACCGAATCGTGCTACTAACATGACAGCTAAGAGCAGCATAGAGCTAAACAGCATCGAATTTCTAAGCAGTAAACATATCACATAAGCTTCATTCGGATTCCACTATTATGAATGCATGGATGAACTTTATTTTTAATGAATATCCAGCGCACGTGGGGAAGACATTGCATGCATGTTCATTTAACCACGGAGTCGTTTGTAAACAAGAGACTGGATTTGCAGACAGGATGAGATTGGTGAAACACACTAATGTGAGTAAAACATATTTTTTATATGTGATAGTATTGCATTGTTACAGATCGCTTGATATCTATGGATTGTGTACGTGTCTAACAGAACATACATTAGCACGCTGTCACAATCTGGAGAATACTTTATTTGTTCTTGGTTCATTACTGTCTTGATGTGCATTGTTCACTCTCTTGACTGCGTGCGTGTGTGTGCGCGGTTCACGGTTATGTACATCGATCGGGCGGGTCAAGTAACGTTAATAAAAAAAAATAACATTCCAATCAATCGCGGGTGGATGAGAGATGAATCATTTTGCGAGCCCTGGCTGTGGGCTGGGCGATTCGTTCGGTTGCCGTTTGCCACACGCTTTCACTGACAGGTGGAGCAGAAGCTCATTAAATATGCAAATATTATCCAATCCTAGCCATGGGCGTTTACTTCCAAGTCTTCAGTGCGACACGCCCATCAAAACTGAGTGTGTCTTGAGAGAGCCTCAAAACCAGGGCAGAAAATAGCCTATTACTTATTCATTATGATGTTTTTGAATGGAAAAACTATGCGAATGCAATAAGTTGACCTCAGACAACAGTATAAAAAATTGATGACCCCTTTAAGTACACAATTAGATAATACCAATTTAGGTCAACCAATTACTAAGCAATGCTTAATTTTGTTCAGTCTGTTGTGTAAAAGGTCACATTAGCAATCAAAGAAAAAACACTTAAGCAAAACATGGTCAGGTCAAAGTGTCTGAATAATTTTGGTGTCAAATGTTATTAATTTGACTGATAGTCCACTGTATGAATATTTTTTGGGGTGTATGTCACAGTTTACTTTTATTTTGCTATCCTCACTTACATAAATTAACTATAGTGTCCTGCACCCACTAGTAATATATATATATATATATATATATATATATATATATATATATATATATATATATATATGGTGTCTGAATAATTTTTGGTTTGACTGTATATTACAATTTAATATAACTGGAAAGAGATTTCCTGCAGCGTTTTATGCAGCGTCTCGTTCCCACCTCTCAGGGAACCGAGGTTACGATAGTAACCGGAGAGGTTTTCTATTTGAATATATTTTAAAATGTAATTTATTCCTGTAATGTAAAGCTGATTTTCAGCATCATTTCTCCAGTCTTCAGTGTCACATGATCCATCAGAAATTATTCTAATATGCTGATTTGATACTCAAGAAACATTTATTATTATCCATTTTGAAAACAGTTGTGCTGCTGAATATTTTTGTGGAAATCCATCCATCCATCCATCATCTTCCGCTTATCTGGGGCCAGGTCGCGGGGGCAACAGTCTAAGCAGAGACGGCCAGACTTCCCTCTCCATAGACATTTCCTCCAGCGCTTCCAGGCCAGCCGGGAGAAAAAAATCCCTCCAGGCGTCCAGGAGGCATCCGGAACAGATGCCCAAGCCACCTCAGCTGGCTCCTCTCGATGTGGCTCTACTCTGAGCTTCTCCCGAGTGACAGAGCTCCTCACCCTATCTCTAAGGGAACATCCAACCACCCTGCAGAGAAAGCTCATTTTATGCCTGTATCCGGGATCTTGTCCTTTCGGTCATGACCCACAACTCCTGACCATAGGTGAGAGTTGGAACGTAGATCGACTGGTAAATCGAGAGCTTCACCTTACAGCTCAGCTCCTCCTTCACCAGGACAGACCGGTACATTGACCATGTTACTGCAGAAGCGGCACCGATTCGTCTGTCAATCTCCCGTTCCATCCTTCCCAAACTCGTGAACAAGACCCCAAGATACTTGAACTCCTCCACTTGAGGCAGGAACTCTCCACCAACCTGAAGCAGGCAAACCACCTTTTTCCGACTGGGAACCATGGCCTCGGACTTTGATGTGCTGATTCTCATCCCAGCCGCTTCACACTCAGCTGCAAGCTGTCCCAGTGCATGCTGAAGGTCCTGCAAAAAGCAGAAACCAAATCGTGTGACTCTCTGACCCCTGGCTGCGCCTAGAAATTCTGTCCATAAAAATTATGAACAGAACCGGTGACAAAGGGCAGAACTGCCGGAGTCTAACATGCACCAGGATCAAGTCTGACTTATTGCTGGCAATGCGAACCAAGCTCCTGCTCTGGTCGTACAGGGACCGAACAGACCTAAGCAGGGGGCCCCGGACACCATACTCCCAGAACACCCTCCACAGGACGCCGTGAGAAACATAGCCTTCTCCAAATCCACAAAGCACATGTGGATTGGTTGGGCAAACTCCCATGAACCCTTCAGCACCCTGGAGAGGGTATAAAGCTGGTCCAGTGTTCCACAACCGGGAAGAAAATCACACTGTTCCTCCTGAATCCGAGGTTCCACTATCGGCCAAATTCTCCTTTTCCAGTACCCTGGCATAGACTTTCTGGGGCCAGGTCGCGGGGGCAACAGTCTAAGCAGAGATGGCCAGATTTCCCTCTCCCTTGTCGGATGAAACGACCACAAAGTCAATAAGCAATCTTCGGTTTAGGGTGTCCTGGTGCCACGTGCACATTATGCTTGAACATGGTGTTCGTTATGGACAAGCTGTGACTAGCACAGAAATCCAATAACCGAACACCGTTCGGGTTCAGACAGGGGGGCCGTTCCTTCCAATCACGCCCCGCCAGGTGTCACTGTCACCTCCCACGTGGGCGTTAAAGTCCCCCAGTAGAACAACAACGGAGTCTCCAGTCAGAGTACTTTCCAGTACCCCTCCCAGAGACTCCAAGAGGGCCGGGTACTCTGCACTGCCGTTCGACCTGTAGGCATATACGACAGTGAAAGACCTGTCCCCGACCCAAAGGTGCAGGGAAGCGATCCTCTCGTTCACCGGGGTGAACTCCAACACGTGGCGGCTGAGCCATGTCTATAACCAAACCCACACCAGCCCGAAAGAGAGTCCAGCCTCTCTCAAGCAGTGTGGTTCCAGAGCCCAAGCTGTGCGTGGAGGTGAGCACGACTATCTCTAGTCATTACCTCTCAACCTTCCGCACAAGCTCAGGCAGTGAGAACTTGTGATAACTCAGTTGTAGCCGGTAAAATGTAAATAGTCCAGGGGGGAGGAGCATTGTGTGTGTGAAGAGTGATGATCGGCTCACAAGTGAAGAAGAAATGGTTCGTAACGCTCCTCCCCCCTGGACTATTTACATTTTTACCGGCTACAACGAAGTTCTCACGGGACTTCAGCGAGACTACAGCTTGCCGTCTAAAACACTATTTCAGTGAGTTTAAACAATGGCTAAGTTGCTAAACGCATCTCGTTGTCATGCAAGGGCCTTGTTCATGTTGGACAGACATTTTAATTGCATTTTGTGTCTGTTAAGAGGCACAAAGACACTCTATGTGTATGCCCCCATAGCTGCCGTGTTAGCTGAGTGGGAGCTCTGGGCATTAACGGTAACAGCTCCGTGTTGCAAGCACCAATCTGGTTCGTTTTTTTTTTCTATAGACAGTACTCACAAAGGTATAACGATCAAGATTAACTTAAAAATTCACCGGAGTTCTCCTTTAAACTAGTCCCGGACTAACTGGAAGCAACTTGCACTGACATATCTTAAAATGTCAGTGGCATTGTTTTGTCTCAAGATGTACATCAGTAATGTTTTTTTCCCCAGTGCACGTTTATAAAAGCTACTTAAATGCCTTAATTGAAGGCCTAATCCAGTCTTAATCTAAGTCCTGTCTGTGAAACCAGACCTTTAAGTTTTA